>LCZG01000082.1:0-117238 GCA_001483325.1 Huntiella savannae | reverse complement strand
GCCCGTTGTTCGCCGTCAGCTTTCTGGCAAATCCCTCATATTGCTGGAAGGCGCTACAATATACCAAGGTAAGGTGGATATTTCTGTGCTACAGTAAGATGCAGTCCGACGTATACCAATGAAGAATTTTCTCGTGCGTATCAGTGACATTGACTTGGAAACCATGAGATGAGAGTGACGTACACATGTAGCATCACACATGACAAAGGTCAAGCGAGTTTGCATGTAGCCCGATGGCACATTCGACATTCGGATCCGATAGAATTCCAGGCGGTTAGTATATTTCTTCACCACGTCACAAGATTCAAGAGCCTTTGTGGCTTTCACTGGTGGTGTCTTTTCTTGGCCATGTCCGACCACTGTCTGACAAGATATCCAGGCCCTAACTGGCCACCCCGTGGTGTTTTTTACTTCCAGGGGACATGAATACTATGGAATAAATTGAACATACACACACATTTTAGCACCTACGTCAGCATCCAACTTGAGGCGGCAAAATTGGTTCCCGTTGCAACGTAAAAAATATCGTCATGTGGCTCTTTGCATGTAGCAAAGAACTGATTTAGTTGGTTGGCTGGCGGGTTTACAGGGGATTTTGCGTAAAAAAGAGGTTGGTCACAAGGAGACGTTTGGCCAAACATTTGCTGGCCTGTTGATGACGTCGTTTTGCCGCTGTGGGTTGGGGTTCCCGTGTATCTTGGTAAAAGGCGGAGCTGGGGCCACAAACACTGTATTGTATGTGACACTGCCGAATTTGTAGACGAGAGATGACTTTTCGGTACGTTGACGGATGAGATGCCATATTTTCATGTCTTTGGGGTGATTCTTTGGATCAACTATTCGGACCAATAAAGTTGCTTCTTTAAAAAACGTAACCAAGGGAATCTTTAGACTACACGTCATACTATTTCAAGCTACGACGTTCACGGCGGGGTATCCAAGGATATTTCTGAATTTCCCGGGCGACACTGCAAACAAATCTGGGACGTTCTCAACAAAGATGCGTTTCCAACATCCCGGGCAAAGCTTGCACCGACAATCCAGCCGCAAGTAAATACAGCTAGCCGCGGGGCCAAAAATCGGACCTTGAGCCTCCGTCAGGAGGAAACGGAAAGGAGAGGAGGAAGGCAGGAGACGAACCCAAGGTAGGCTTTTACTCCACTGATCTGACGGGTCTGTACTCTCGCATCCCGGCGACAATGACGCTGCAAGATCCACAAGAGGCGACAAAAGATTTGGCCTCAAGTCCGCTTGTAGTTCTACCAATCATCATGCCGCCCCGTCTCTAGAACCTGCTACAATGCTCGTTACCCGGTGCCAGATGGGCCCCGAAAAGGATCCGCTCGGTGATGTCGATACACCTGGTGACCCCACTCCTTACATGTACTGAATACTCAACTATTGGTTGGTTGGTCGCCGTTTATAGTACTATTACGGTACTTGTATTTACACACGCATTCTCACCGCAACCAATGTACCTTGAAAGTCCCGCATGACCACGGCCACGGACCCCTGTCAATGTTGGGTCTTGTCAGAGGTCACGAGGTGTCTTTTTATGGTATTAAAGTTCCCAGGAACAAGCATCATTATCGTTCCAAACCCTCGTGTCCAGTATGAGATTTACTTAGTCTTGGTGTTGTAGACAGGAGGACGTTGAGAATTAGGATCAATATCTTTTGTTGGAAAGACAAGACATTTCTCTTAAGGCGGCGATTATTCATGTATCGAGGTCATTGAATACAATAACCCAGACCCTATTTAGGCCCACCTGATGCCGTCATATGACCATCCGTGGCTGGGCTTGCTTTAACGGACAAAGGCGAGAATGTGTGAGGCGGGTGATACAACATCAATTACCATGTTCTTGACGTACGATACTAAGTGGGCATATGTACGTATGTACATATAAATCCTCACACATACGTAAATATATATTTCACTGTGTCAGTGTGGAATGAGGTTGTCGTCCATGTAGCCATGACGTCCGAGAGGTACGCTCCGACTCAATAGGGCTTGCTTACATAAAAGAGCTTGGCTCGCGAAGTGGCCAGTGGTAGTATGTCGAATGTTTTGCTTATGGCCAGCTGACCAGTAAAAGAAGCACGATACTCCCCGCACCTGGACTCATTTGGGTCTCAACGTCCATGCATCATCGCATCGGCTGGCCACCCGTACATGGCCAGTGAAACAAGATATAACCCAACCCGGCGCCCAGCAGCCGCGAGGCCCGCGGTGACTTGGCCCCGTTGCCACTCGGTTCTGCAGGTCATTTTTGCGGCTGAGAAAAGCAATATCAACGTGCAAACGAGGCTCTAGAAGCAGCTCGAATGGCCAAGCATTGCCCGGAGTATTTGCTGTCAGCGGTGATCTGCAAGACCTAGATTTAACGGGCCTGCTAAACTCTTCTTGTGATTGCCGTTCTAGACAAAGTGCTGATGGGTGAGTGCTGTGTAAATGAGGCGTCAAGGCCCGCCAGCCAACCACGGCGGTTCGGCGACGAGGGAGTCGGCATCCAGCTCCGTGTGTAATGTACCTTTTTATAGCTCAAGCCGCGTGGTGTCTCGTGTAGTCTTATGCTAATTGCTGTCGCCAAAGACGAGTGTATGTTGTGAACTCGAAACAGGCACCCGACTTGGGTTGTGGAAAAGTTCTCCATGTCGGACTAACATGGACACCGGTCGTCACAAGATTCTAGGCCTGGTAACGTCATTTGGTCATCAAGAAGAGGCCAAAATATTACTATCATGGGTCCTACTTGTGTCAGATATGTATGCTGTTGCTTACAAGCAACTGTCTCGCAACGCAATGTAATTGGTAGATGTAGTACAATATCATTCAGCCTCACCTCGAAAACGGCAGTCTATTAGCCAGATCAGTAAGTGTTCATCAAGGACGTTCCCACCACTTAACCCTTGAAACGGTACAAAACACCCTGTAAGCTGGATGCAACAAATGTTTCTAACCTGCTAATTGAGGCGTAGCAGCCGACCTCGTGACCACTCACCTTGTGGATACACCCACGAGAGCGCCTTCCTGCTGCGACATTTGCTGCGTTTCTGGAGGATGACTGGACAACCACACCTATTATATGCTGGCAAGATCTTATTACAGAGTGTCGTTGCCTGACTGGACCACGTTGTTTCCTACGTAGTTGTAGTTTTGTGGTAAATTAAGAACAAGAGCCGAAAGAAAAAAACACAGACTGCGTTTTCTTCCACATTTTGACCTTCTTCACTCATAACCCATACCCCCCACTATCCGAGCCAAGAGCTGTCGACACCAACGATATATGCGCTCCATGCCTACGCCAGTCACCAATTCCGCCTACTAGAACATTACGATCACACCAACTCAATATTGCATAAACACATTGGTGTCAGCGTACTTCATCGTCTTCGACATTCTATCATCATTTTCTCGCCTTAACCGAACCTTTTTGTGCTTCCAATCGCTAGACTCGCCTGTACGTCCATCTCTCCCATTCACCTCTATGTCCCTCGGATGCGTCGCTCAATGACAACTGTTCTTGTCCGGCTCGCTGCTGTTGTTACTGTTGATGTTGTTGTCCCCCTTCAATCCTACCCTCCTTCCCTCCCCAGCCCGCTCACATTCCACACACCTGCCCGTGTGAGACTTTGTCGATACGCGCCTTCCTAGTCATTCATTTATTCAGAGCCATACATCCCTCCACTCAGTCTTCTTTGACATGCCCTGTCTGGCCAACTGCCATAGCTGCCAGTTCATGTTAATACGCTACAGAGCCCCTCTTTTAGTTCAGGGTGGCAACTGATGAGAGCTCGTTCCTAGTCATCCCAGCTAACCCAACCCTCATTTAACCGGATACCCCGTTATAATAATCACTGTTCTAACTCTTGCTCGCCCTTGGCCTGATCATCTCCAGTTACCCCTCTCAGCCTGCGGTACGAAACCAACTGCACCAACACAGACAATTCCCGTCGACTACCTTTGACCCCTCGACGAATTCCATCTATTGCCCCTCCCAAACTTTCAACACCTATCGATTCTCGACTGTACACTCAATTTGCCATCGTTTCGCAACTGTTTTGATCCGATTGATTGCTCTTTATTTTCCCGCCATCTCCTCTTGCCACGACCCCCAAACAACGCAGCCAAAATGTCGACTTCACGGACGCTATTAAACAGCCTCCGTATGGGTGGTAAGACGCTTTCCAAATCTGCCGTACCGCTGGCGTTTTCGTGACGCCTTTGGCTCCAGAATTTCCATTGAGCTGCATTTATTTGTTGTCTTCTGTTTGAAATGCGAAACTACCATTGGGCAGCTTGTTTAGGATTCAGAGACGCTAACTTGTTGCTTTTTTGCCCATGAATAGAAGTTGTTCGCGAAAAGGTCCAGGACGGAGTTACGGGTGAGCCGCGTGAGCTCCAGTATACCCAGTGTAAGGTCGTGGGTAACGGATCGTTTGGTGTTGTTTTCCAGACCAAGTTATCCCCCAATGGCGAAGATGCTGCCATCAAGAGAGTGCTTCAGGACAAGCGCTTCAAGGTGCGATTGGCCCTAAACTCTGTAAAATTATATTTACTAACTCTAAAAAATGCGTAGAACCGTGAACTTCAAATAATGCGGATCGTCCACCACCCCAACATTGTCCACCTCAAGGCCTTCTTTTATTCCAACGGAGAGCATGTAAGTTTCTAGCTCCGTGCCCCTCGCGCAGCAACCGACCAGCCCGAATCAAAATACTGATGCGTTTGTTTCCATTCTTACAGAAGGACGAAGTTTACTTGAACTTAGTTCAAGAGTTCGTCCCGGAAACCGTTTACAGGGCCTCCCGCTTTTTCACCAAGATGAAGACTACCATGCCCATCCTCGAAGTAAAGCTCTACACTTACCAGCTTTTCCGTGCGTTGGCCTACATTCACTCCCAAGGCATCTGCCATCGCGATATTAAGCCTCAGAATCTGCTGCTTGACCCTTCTACTGGAATCCTCAAGCTTTGCGATTTCGGCAGTGCCAAGATTCTCGTAGAGAACGAGCCCAATGTCTCGTACATTTGCTCTCGTTACTACCGCGCCCCAGAACTCATTTTCGGTGCTACCAACTACACAACCAAAATCGGTGAGTTTTATCACTATCTTTCTCTACAGTAGTCGCATATACTAACAGCAATTCACAACCCAGACGTCTGGTCTACGGGATGCGTCATGGCGGAACTCATGCTTGGTCAGCCACTGTTCCCCGGCGAATCTGGAATCGACCAACTCGTCGAAATTATCAAGGTTCTTGGAACACCTACTCGGGAGCAAATCAGAACGATGAACCCGAACTACATGGAGCATAAATTCCCCCAGATCAAGCCCCATCCGTTCAACAAGGTTTTCCGCAAGGCTGATGCGAACTCACTTAACCTCATTGAGAAGCTGCTGGAGTACACGCCCACTGAGCGTGAGGCTGCTATTGATGCTATGGTTCACCCCTTCTTTGATGAATTGCGCGATCCGGCCACCAAGTTGCCCGATTCTCGTAACAGCACCAACCCGCCTCGCGATCTCCCCGAATTGTTCAACTTCACTAAGCATGGTGAGTCTCACTATTTGTCTACTAATTGTCTGTACGATATTCTAACCCAGGTCTACTTCCGGTGATATAGAACTTTCGATTGCGCCCCACCTCAACGAACGCCTCGTGCCTGAGCACGTGCGCCCTAAACTGGTGGCCCAAGGCCTGGATATCAGCGACTTCACACCATTGACGAAGGCGGAGATGGCCGCTCGCCTCGACTGAGGAGGTCGACGGCCGATTCGGCGTCGCAAACGCCCTCAGCAGACCAGGATTCACCATATCGAATAAAAACAGACGCTACATGAAGCAACATCGCCCTACCGACCACCGAACTCATTACTTTTCGTATATACTGGTCCCACAAGTGCCTCAAGGCTGTCGTGTATTTCTGTTTTGGCGTCAGCATCATGGCTTGGGTTGGAGCTTGCACCGGTGGCACTTTTCTGCGTCCAGTAGTCGACTCGACAGATTAGGTTGTATAGAAGTGTGAAGTGGGACTGGGGGCACATGATACTTCCCTTGGAGTAGCGTTTTGGAATTGATGCTTTGACATAGTGGCCTTCATCATACCTCATGTGGTCCATGGTCAGATATGGCTTGGCAGGCATCGATTTCTGGTAATGTTTCTAGTGTTATGGATGTGTCGCTGTGCTCTTGTGTCTCGGTAGTATCTGATAGCCCGATGCTATGGTTGTCCAAAATTCAACGTTCGCTCTGGTTGGAGAAGCTACCCCCGATTTGTTATTGTTCGATTTTGTTGGTCTTGTTTGGTCTCGGCTACATTTGTTCTATTTGCGTCTTCATCTACTCTTTTCGCGTCCTTTCCTTTTTTGTTTTTGCTTTTGCTTTTTGTTTTCTGTTCTGTGTGGCGCACGATTTGGAGTCACCTTGGTCATTGGTAGCTGTTAGACTACTTCTCATGTGGCGAGTTGTCGTGCTGCCGTTCTTTCATTGTTGGACAAGATCGCTACTGGGAATTTTATTCCCGGTCCCTTCCAATGACAGACACACTGGCGAGACCCGGTCTCATTTTATGGGTCTTGCCTTGTAACGAGTTATGTCCTATTTCCTTTGGCGTTGTTCTCACCCCCTCTTGTTTTGTCTTTTTTGTCTATCTACAGCTCATTATTGTTACGGTTCTATCGGCGCAGATGACGTCTCAGGTGTGATCCTTGGCGATGGCGCCTGAGGACTGTTGTGGGTTGGTTATCTGGTTATGGTGTTATAGGCCGAACTTCCTAAAAGTGTTCGACTTGGAATCAAAATACCAAAGACTTGTGCTGTATTTCTACAATATAGCCATAGTATTTTTTTAGATGTTGGAGGAGGCCTTTGTAGGGCGGACTTCAAATAAAATATTTCATCTTCAATATCTGAATACGCTCCTCAGTCCTTTAAATATTGGTATTTGCATGTATCATTCATCTTTTACATAACATGATGTTCAGCTATGTCGCACTCCCATAACTTCACATAATATTAACCTGGCCAACCATGTTGTATTTTTCTGTACCTGAATTAGCTTAGTCAGAAATACACTAAACCGAAAATGGTAAGATACCCTGGCCGCAAGCAGCCGTGTAGCACCCAAAGCGCAAAGCAGTGCATGGGCAAGCATCAGTTTCCTTCACGCGCCTGTTGACACCAAAGTGCGGAAAGCTTTTAGTAAAAAAACTTAGAATCCAGAAACGCGGATTTGACATTTTGTTTTCTTTAGTTTGGAACAGTCAATACTTTTTGTTTTCTAGACAATTCAGCATTCTCGGATCTCAATTGATCTGGACTCGTTGGATTTTAAAATTTTGACCAAACTTTGGCGTTGGAGCTCAGCCAGGAATTCTATTAACAGTCCTGTGTGCTTCATTCCTAACATCGACTTTCCGGGTCTATACCGTTTTATTCGTCTTGAATCAGTCTATATCACGACATTTCTTGAGTTGGAGGATTAACTGGATACAACGAAGGTTGGATACAACATTGGGCAGATCAGCTACACTACTTCCACACGACATTTTGCCTCGCGATTCTTACTTCACCATGTCTGACTACGATCGCCGTCAGGGCAACAACCGCAAGAGACGGTACAGAGGTAGGCTTCTCTAAGAAATGGGGGATTCAAGATATTATCTGAGGACTAACATGGCCATTCGGATGATATAGAAGAGGATGATTACGAGCGTAATGACCGTCGTGGTCCCCGTCGCCGCGAACAGAACCAGCCGCCTCACATCCGCCTCCGCAGAGCGCTGCTTGTGCTTGCCGACTCCTCTCCCTACAGATGGCAGGACGAATCTCGCGTTATTGCCAACATTATTAGTGACCACTATGAGGAATCGACAGAAGTGCGCACCACCTTCAACGAGCTGCTTGGTCTTGTGGTCATCGAACAGCCGCTGAGAATTCCCTTTGTGGCTTATGTTATTATGTTGGTCAACGTATCAAACCCGACCATTGTCCAGCAAATCGTTAGCCGGTTAACTGATTCGATGCAGGAGAAGCTTAAGCTTTCGGATTGGAGAGGGTTTAAGCTTTTCCTGCGTGTGTTTGCTTGCCTGCAGCCCGTGTTGACTGGGGAGGGTATCTTCCCATTGCTGGATCAGCTTTTTGTGCGCGCTGGTGCTCTGCAAAGTGCCAGTTCGGAGGACACCATCGGTACTGAGATTGTCAAGATTATTCTTTTGACTCTGCCCTACGTCATGTCTTTTGACCCAGAAGCCTGGAAGGACAGGGCTTCTGCTCTTATGGAGCAGACTGACATTATTGCCTCCGAGCCTCATCCTCTTCAATCTCTGCTCGATCCCATTCTGACTGACAACGGTGTTGAGTCCGGCAAGACCCCTAACGTCTTGGCTCTTCTGCAGAAGCAGCTTCAGTCGGAAGCTGAGAAGAACTGGCCTCTCACTATCATGCCCCGTCCATGGATCGGTGCCTCTGGTGACATCGAGATGAAGACCAAGATTGAGACCTCCGAGAAGCATGACACCCCCTCATTCACCATTCCGGAGACTCTGCTTCAAGGCCCCGACGGTATCTACCCTGAGATGTGGTTTTCCGTCTATAGTGGTCAGGAAATCGACACCGTTCCTAGCACGGACTCAATCGCCTCAGTTGTCATCCGCGATGTGTGCCTTGACACGATCTACAACCTCGACTTTAACCGCTACTGGAGTGCCCGTATTGTCATTTGCGTCGATAATTACTTCAGTCAGGGCACCTTTGCTCGCAGAGAGACCCCCTACGACCAGCTTCGCGAGCTTGACGCCGGACAGTCGACCTGGAAGCCCGAAGATGTCATTGTCGACACCGTCTTCTCTCGGATCTTCCACCTTCCTGTTTCCGAGCGCAAGCAGGTTTACTACCACTCAGTGCTTACTGAGGCTTGCAAGATCGCTCCTGCAGCTATTGCCCCCTCGCTAGGCCGTGCCATTCGTTACCTATACCGCAATACGGCAAACATGGATCTAGAGCTATCGCAGCGCTTTGTGGAGTGGTTTGCTCACCACTTGAGCAACTTCGGTTTCACTTGGAAGTGGCAGGAATGGATTGAGGATGTTGAGTTCCCAGAATCACACCCTCGCAAGTCATTCATCATTGGTGCCATTGATCACGAGATTCGTCTCAGTTTCTCTCAGCGTATCAAGGGTACTCTCCCTGAGGTTTATAGACCTCTTATTGACCGGGCCACTGAGGATGATGAGCCCGAATTCAAATTCAACAACGAAGAGGCTCCTCTCCACGCTGAGGGTCTTGAGGTTGCTAACTTGTTGCGCAAGAAGACTATTGAGGAGGATGAATTCCAGCCAATTATTGAGAAGATCCAGACTTCTGCCCTGGACATTGGTGTTGACCCCCTTGTTTCCAGTGCTGACGTGCTCATGACCGCCGTCTGCTACATTGGCTCTAAATCTCTCAGTCACGGTATTGCCTGCCTGGAGAGAGCGCACAACAAATTGGCCGAGTTCGCTGAGGCGTCTGAGGCGGCCCGTGACCAGATTCTCTCTTCCATCGCCACCTACTGGAAGTTCCACCCTGGCATTGTCGTCGCCCTCATTGACCGTCTCCTGGCCACCGGAGTTGTCAGCCCCTTAGCCGTTGTATCTTGGGCCATCACCACCACTTCGCTCCGCGACTCGGAGGATGCCCCCGCCGCCGCCAACCTTTTCCGCTCGCTCGTATTCGAACTAGTCATCAAGACTGTCCAGCGCGTCATTCTCCGTATTCACAAGCCCCTTGAGACCTCTCCTTTTGCTCCTACTGAGGAGTCTCTCTTTGAGCTTCTGGCTACCATCAAGGAGCTTGTTGCCAAGATTCCAGCTGATGAAGCTGAGGGTGTTGACTCTGTTCAGACTTGGCAGCGTAGATGGCAACGTGTGTTTGACCGGCAGGCGGCGCACCAGAAGATGGTGATTGCAGAGAAGAGGGCTGAGCAGGAGATTAAGGCTAAAGAGGAGGAGGCTCTCCTGAAGGAGGCCGAGGCCGATATCCAAAAGGCCGCTGCCGAGGCGGAGGCTGAGGAATAAAGGAATAGTTAGAAAGAAAGATTGCATGCACCATACTTGGTGTTGTCATAGGGTTTGTAAAGGTATTGGTGTTTCCGGATGCTTATTTAGTTTGATATTTCATTTGAATTGCTTGATCTTAGAATTGAATCTTTTTGAAAAACGTGTTGCCCGCCATGATCTCCTTTCGTCTGTGATTCATTACCACTTACAACCACGCACAACAACATGATCCTCCGAATGGCACAGACATGACAGGATTCTCTATTCACACCTCAAACCACCCAGAACCATGTAACCGAGAATGAATTTATCACTGGATAGATATACAAGTCTAACTACAAACAAACCCCAAACAAAGAACCCCCTAACGCCAAACCCAAAAACCTAATAAACCTACCGTCTTCCAAACCCAGTTGGCGGCGCATACTGCCCCGGTGGCGGAGCTCCCGGATATCCCAATCCGCCTGCCGGTCCTCCATAACCAGGTGGTGCGCCAGGATATCCCATACCACCTTGTTGTCCAGCAAATCCTGAAGGCGGTATACCCACAGCTCCCGGTGGTGCTCCATACCCAACCATGCCCATTGCGCCGGGCTGTGCAGAGAACCCTGGTGGTGCCGCAACGGGGACTCCAGGCGGCGGACGGGCAGGAAGATTCCCTGGGGCGCCACGCGATTGGAGAGTTGATGGCTCGGGGACAGCTACCACGGGTGTGGCTGCCACGGGCATTGCGGTGGGAATGGGGAGGGCGGAGCCGGCGGGTCGCGATTGTAGGACGGATGGGAGTTGTGATTCGGGGACTACGTTGTGTTTCTTGGCTTGCGCGGCAAGTGAACGTTCGGCTTCGTCACCGTGACGCTCGTTCTTGCCGTCTTTCTTGAAGGCGTATTGCACGGTGACTTGCTTGCTGAGAATGTATTGGCCGGACATAGTCTCCAGAGCGGTATCCGAGGCGTCGAAGTCGGCGTAGGAAATGAACCCGTACCCCTTTGACGTGCCGGAATCGTCACGGGCAATCTTGGGGATATTGAGAAGGGAACCGAAGCGTGAGAAGGTATCGTAGAGGAGCCGCTCGTCTACCATGATATCCAGGTTACCAATGTACAACTCGGCACCGACTTCCACGCCTTTAGCGCGGTCGGCGCTAGCTTTGTTGACGCGCATGGATTTGCCGTACACTTTAATCCCGTTCATGACGGCCGAGGCGTAGTCAGCATCGGCGGGGGTGTGGTATTCGACGAAGCCGAAGCCTTGGTGGTTCTGGGTGACGCGGTCGCGGGGCATGTGGAGGTCGTGGATGGGGCCCATTTGAACCATGATTTCATAGACCATGGCGGGGGTTACGCGCTCGTCAATGTTACCGATGTAGACGGTCGCATCGCGGTTTTGTTCCCTATGGTGGTTGCTGTGTTAATATCGCGAGGCTGTGAGGGTTTCGGAGCGCATTCGTGCTTACCAATGTCTGTTGTGCGCCATTTTGCCGGTATTATGGGGACCTCTGGGGAATATGTAGCTAGTAATAAGCTTATATCGTACTGCAGAGGCTCAACTATCGTCTTTTCGCAGAAATAACCGCCTAGGCCCTTGTCGCAAAACTCACAAATCTGGAAATTTTCGTGGTGATAAGATGCAAGGCTGCGCTCGCGCATCCAATCACGTGAAATCTTAAGTTTGTGTAACCCATTTATATTAACCCTAGCAAAACCACATATGACGTCGGTTGGCAAAAGTCACGATTGGGGTGGGACAAGCGAGAGACCACGAATTTCCTCTTTGAGTATTTTTTGTCAGAGGAATCTATACATACATGACATTTGGACATTGGGCTGAGCTAACTGCAGTTCATCACAAGTAATCCTACAAAAGCCGGGTTCTATAGTTACCCCTCACCTGCCGTTACGTTGTGCCTAACGAACCCCGCATCACCATGACCGAAGTTACCATCAAGGTCGAACTCGCGTAAGTTATTGGCAATGACAGCACGTTGGACTCCCTTGCATACTGTATGCTGTTGTCCACTAGTGGCAAGATTAATCTGACCAGAACGTTAACAGCGGAGGTCTCGATCTCCTGTTTGACAACAAGCCCACTCTCCAGGTGACACTACCGTCGTCGGGCGTTTCGGAGTCTGGAACTCCTATCATCAAAGTCGGTGAGCTGATTTCTCACATGGCGACCATCATGGATGACTCGCGCAGTGAGCTTTTCGTTATTGAAGGCCACATGTAAGTCGGTGTGCACGTTTCCCCACATAGTTGCTTCTCCGATCTCTTGGTGCATCCAGCTGGACGGTCTACGTGGCAGTTCGCTCGGGTGTTCCCTATCACATTCGGTCTGGGGCCATGATATTTTGACCATATTGGGGAGAGGGGTGTGAAGAACCACGGCTAACAGCTTTCCAGTCGACCGGGAATCATGGTATTAGTGAACGAGGCGGATTGGGAGCTGGAAGGGGAAGAGGAGTGTGAAGTAGGCAACGGGGATGAAGTCCTGTTCGTCTCGACTCTGCATGGCGGTTGAAGAAACTCGAAGCGGTGATAGAGACAGAGAGGCGGTATCATGAGAAAAGATGGATAGAGTCGGTGAGAGCTGCGAGGAGCCGCGGTGGCGTCGGTCTAGGGATCTCTCATATGTGCAGAAACAGCCCTGATTTTCAACGGTAGTCGTATTGCATGCGCATTTATGCCGAGCCGGGTTTACGGGGATAATTGGTTCATGGAGGTTACATGTGAGACGACCTGTTGACGTGTAGAATATTGGCCATCCAGCAATGAAGCGAACCATTGCAACCTGACATGCGCATCAAAATCAATAGAAAGGACAAGCGAGAGAGCCGTATGGGGGTCCATCTTTCTTCGGCCCAGTCTAGACAAGGAGAGAGTTGCATTGGGCCTAAAACCACGGTGCATTTGTAGACTCTGAGATGCGGTACAAATATAATGAATGTGATATTGACGCGGCCATGTTGCAGCAAGGAGTGACGGACCAACCGGCCCTTGGTCGCATTTCCCGATTCTGCTTATCCATGTGAGCTGTCGTCGCAATCGCCTAAGCCCAAAGACAACGCTAACGGGCATATGGGAGTGTTATTACGCCGATGCAACCCACCAAATTGCCATGGCATTTGGAGCTTGACGATTGGCCGGCTCCGAGAGTGACGGGGGAAGAGTCGGTCGGTTTGAAGAAAAAAATCAAGAGATTAAGTAAGTTATTGTCAGCAGTTTGGTTGCTTGGGCCTTACCGTTTTACGCCGGGCGGAGTATGACGTGGGGGCAGAGAACTTAGCAGGAGAAAGAACGTGGGATGAACGGTTTCGAGGCTTTTGTGAGGATTCTTTGGGACGGGAAAGGGAACGGCTGTTTCCTTCTTATGGGTGGGATTACGGGCGCTAACATTGATTTTCATGTCTATGTGGGAGACGACAAGAGGCAATAGTCGGGGGGAATTGCATGACCTTGCCGACTAAATCCCAGGACTGGACGGCGACAGCAATATTACTTGGAGTTAATGATGTAGAGATACATATATAAGAGTACATAAATTCGGAGGTACATCGTCGGAAGTCATCGGTGCAGAAGCTATATGGTTTCCTAAATGAGATAATGACCTCATTTGGCTACAATTGAAAGCTACTGCAGTTAAATGTACTCCTTCTGCATGGCAACTTCAACCCCACCGATGCTGCAGCTGTATGTGACCTACCCCTCAGTGGCCTGCAGCAACCGGTTAATTCTCAGATGCAGTCTTAGCGAGTCACGAAAAGACCGCCGCGGCGACTTTAATAAACAGGTACCAATAACAACGAATGTATGTGAAAGGTATCAAACCAAAAGTTAAGTGTGACTGGTTACGTGCGTACACATCTTGGGTACATATCTTGTCTGGTCCGATCATCTTGTCATGCGGTGAGCAGAGTAAGCACAAAGACAGTGTGATATGTAAGGGGCGGTACAAGTGGAGTTGAATCGTTCGATGGTTGGGGTCATACGGGTTCCGGGAAGCTTTACCGCGCTGGAATAATTACTGGGTTGGGCAGCGAAAATGGATTCCGGGATCTCGGCGCAACATAAGGCGAGGCAACAGGATATGCGGACCGGATTGGGCGGGGGGCGTATTCCTTATACTTTCAATACAGAGCCAATAACCAGGTCTACTGAAATATTTCATGAGGGGGGGAGGGGTGGTATCTCTGTTTATATATGTATGTATGTATATTCCAATTCTACTGTACATATGTAACATCTCAAAGTGGTAGCTCCATGCAGACTCCATAGAACGCAGTCTCGAACATGTCTATAAATCCAGTAAAGACAACCGATGCAAAGCTGTATAGGTTGCCACTGTGACGTAAAGCCCCGAAGCGGCATGATCCATCAAAAAAACGCCTCTGTCACAATGCATACGCTCCACCAACAGGTATAAACACAGACTTTCAGGGAGCGCCAAAAAGCTATGAAGCCCATATCTTGTGTACAACCAGCCTGTCAATCCAGGGTATGGTGAAGGGAAGAGAGAGAGAAAAAAGCCCTAACGGTACAGTGAAAAGTAAACCTAACGACATGCAGAATCGAAAAGCTTCTAGAGCATCGATCTTGCCCCAGTAAAAAGTAAACTAGGCACAACCGTCCTATGTAAGTGTGTATTGTACAACCACCCACCCAGGCTAACTCTAGCGTCGAAGAAATATCATGGGTCCCTTTTTTAAGGGAAGCGAACAATGTAAACTTGCTTGTTCTGTTGTACATATCTTCTCTTTTGTGTTTAGTCGCCAAGTTAGTTTCCGTTCTTTGTTTCTGGAAACCCACGTTTCCCCCTGTAATCTGTGCGCAGTAAGAAAAAAAACCTCTTTGGCGTCATGCAGACTATTCTATGCACTACATATGGACACAGAATGCAATTGGTTTGGTGTCCTCTTCTGCTAAAACACACCATATTGGGATCCACCAGTCTGTGTTTCCATAGTATGTCTTTAATGATGTATAAGACTACCCGGATAGGCAAATCTAAGCCTGTTTGCCACTTAAGCACGGTTGTTGAAGAAGTCAAAAAAACAAAGTGGCAACATGACATACAGAAAGTATTGGCACGGGCTAGTCGGAAAGCTACATCTCAAGTATGTATATCTAAGTAAGTATAGGCAACTCCTTACGATATACATACATACTCGGGTTGAACCTACTTGTGAGACGAAATAGGAAATTAGTTGCAGAGCCATTGTACATACAATAGTTTGTTCCTATGTGGGTAACACGCAAAGGGGGCTGACGGTTGCATGAAATTGGTTTGTGATGGGGATAGTCACAGTAGCATTTTGAAGCTCCCATGAGAACAAAAAGGCGAGTGAGCGAAGATATCAAGCATCATAGCAAATTGAGAACTTCAAGTATGGTTTGAGAAAATTAATATTCAAACATGAATCCAGTAAAAGTACACTATCAAAAGATTCCAGCCTCCAACATCCGCTGTTCAAGTCAAAAGACTTTAAGAAAAGAAAAGTACAAAAGAAATAGTCCCAACCCCGTGGTAACAACCACAACAATGCTTGATGCATAGCCAAAAGTACTGTAGTCCTATGTCATAACGCCGTCCGAAAACATTCAACTTTATCATCCGTCACCTGGTTTCCAAGCCACCTTAGAAACTAGGTTGCCCGATCGCATGTGAGAATGAAGGAAGCGGTCTTTGTGTCTCTCTCTTCACTACGTCTCTGCTAACCGCCACGAATCCTGGTGGTGGCACTGGGTTTGATGGTCCACTGCCCATAACAGCCACCTTTCTACCCTTGCCACGGCCCTTAATGCCCTTGTTACTGTTCTTATACAGCATGGCAAAGTACACCAGTAGCTCGCTCTCTTCTTGTGATAGAGCTTCGCGTTGTTCGGAAGTGATGGTGGCGGCCTTGTGGATGAGATCCATGATGGTTTGCTTGTGGAACTTGTTTTGGTGGGCCTTGAGGTTGCCTAGCTGGGTGAAGCTCTTGTTGCAGTCGTCAAGCTTGCAGACAAAGTTACGCTCTCCGGTGTGAACAACCAAGTGGGCGCGGAGCTTAGAGCGAGCTCCGAAACCCCGAGAGCATTGGACGCAGATATGAGGACGGTGGCCAACGTGTATCCGTTCGTGAGTCTGTAAGAAACAGGATTGGTTAGTTTTCTGTAGACACAGTACAGAGGGTATTAGAGAACACTTACACGAAGGTTACCCATTTGAGAGAAGCCTCTGCCGCAATCTGGGAAGGAGCAGGTCTAAAAGAGGTCAGTAAACTATTCAAATACTACAAGAAATTCGGTATCAACTTACATAAGGTCTTTCTCCAGTGTGTGCACGGTGGTGGATCTCAACATGGGAACGTTGGCCAAAAGCCTTACCACAACCTTCAACAGTGCATTGGTACATAGTGCGGCCATGGCGCTTGATAACACGGGGCGCAGAAACACTGGTGTTATCAGACGTCATGTTCATAATCGATGGAACAAAGGACTGTCTCATTGGTGTGTATTCTTGCTCAACTGACGGGGCAACTCCAGACTGTGAGGTAGGAGCAACCTTTTGATTAAGGACCTTGACAAGACTGTCAATAGCAGTGTTGAAGCTAACTTCGTGATCCGAGTTCAAAACCTTGTTGGCGGTAACAGTCTTGGAGTTAATGTTGGGAATCTCTGTAGCAATAGAGCGGGGTACAGAGAATGAAGAGCTGCGAGAAACACAAGAAGACATAGCAGTATCATATGAGTTGTAATGACCCATGTCCATAGATGGAGTCAATGTGTGTGGGTGTTGAGTGTAGCTCTGGTAGTAAGCACCAGACGAAGTGCTCATTGCCCGAGGAGATAAAGAAGCACTTGAGTTGAAAGATTGATGATGAACGGGAAGATGGGGAGTAGAAGGGTGAGAAAACGAGTGTGACGGGTTAGAAATCTGAGGAGTAGGAGGGTGAGAGAGAGACTGATAGGCCGGAGTATAGCATGGCGTGTATGCGGCTTGCGGGTAAGGAGATGGAGGGAAAGTTGGTGGTGAAGAGTACACTGCCGAAGACTCTGAAGAAGAATACACAGTAGATCCCGGAGAGTATGGTTGCTCTTGCATGTAAGTGGTGTCAATGGTGGTGGAATAGACGGGGCCGGTAGTCTGAGAATGCCACCCGTTCCAAGAAGTAGCTGTAGAAGACATGATGATGTATGTATAGGGTGAGTGTCGTAAGTGATTGTGGTTCTGAAGGTTGATGTTCAGTCAAGTATTCAAGAGAGTGATGATCCGGAAAAACTAGACCATGTGTACAACCCGGGGAGGCGCTCCCGGTATATATATATACACCACCTGGCAGGGAGGAGGGAATGACGGGAAAGAAGCGAGCGCAGGTAGTAAAGTTGGCATCCTAGCCCGGCGCCGCGAGTTTTCGAGCCCGTACAGACACATGTAGATCACTAGGTAATTTTGAATAAAAGCTCTACTTCCTATGACCGCGATGGGTGTGTGTGGGGTGTGAAGTACACACGGACGCTGAGCGCTCATAGAGGTGTACTGTATCAACCCTATGCCCTCTATATTTGCTTGACAGCGGCTGGAACTAGGCATAACGATATGTATCTATCTTCCTAAATGGTATGGGACTGAAAAATATAGATAAATACATACATTATATGTATATTTATCAATGGTGTTGACCTCGAGACCAGGATGCATTTGTTAGGACCCTGGAACAAGAACAAACAAGGTAGTGGGGTGTGCATAGCGGATCCAAAGACTTGGGTAATAAACGATCAACTCTGATTATATCCATAATAAAGCAACGCATTGAGGATTATCTCGCTGGCCTTTATACATACAGCAAACACTCTCAGTGCATCACTACATTATCCTTTGTAACAGAAACCCAGCCATCTCTTCAGCTCGGAACCGAAGCATTTACATACATAACTACATATCTACATACACAAGGAGATACAGTAATACTTCATTAGCTCACTTCAACATATTGTCGTCTTCTCCCACGTTTTACTCAAATGCCTGTGTTCTAGTGTCAGTCACCACCCACCCACGAAACTATCCCTTTCGGCCTTCACAACAGAAGTATAGAGCGAGCGGTCATAGTTCAGTTCAGCAGTCGCCCACATTCTATGAGAGATGCGGAATTGTTCATATGAGCTGAAGCGAACGGCCCTTGTCCTGGCGGCCGCAGTTCACTAAGGAATACATATGTACTTGTAATGAGGTAGCCACGAGTACATACACACATGCACAAGAAGCATAGAATAGTAGGCGTGGGAGAGGCGAGAGCTTCTATACCAAGGCACCAGGGTTCAATGGCGACATGGGATCGATGTAAATATCGAATAGAGAGGACAAAATATCTCCTAGTGTGTGGGTTAGGATAGAAAGAGAGATGGCCCGGCAGAGACTCCCCCGCGACCGTGACTCTGTGACCTTGGATGAGGGTTCCCTTTGGCAGGAGACTTTCCCAAATAGACCAAATTGGTATCTTCCGATGAGGCACTCGCCACTGAGTCTAACCATATGAACAGCCATCTCGTATGTCACATCATTCAAACACCAAAAGAATCAAAATATTGGGTCGGTAGCGGCAGATAACGCCGCAGGCAAGCTTTGCAATGACCATGATGGACAACTAAGGTGACAATCGGTCACTCGGATGGACGCCGATTGGGAAGCACGTCTGTGTGCATCAGACTTGGTGGCATCCCAAGCTTCACAATGGTCCCAAGTTTAGTCCGAGGGCATCAAAACATAGTGTAGAAAAGGAGGAGATATTGAAAAGTGAGCTATACAATGCGTAGGGCTTAGAATGAAACCCGGTAGTATGGCCCGTCCCGAAGACAATCAACTCCCGGACGGCCACCGGCATCCACAACAAGCAACACTATTGATCCATGCGTTATGCTCGTTTACTATCTTTGCCAATGAGTTCCGCGCACCAGGTTTCAAAACTTGGTACGTAAATCCGATTCTTCCCCTGGTGAATGTCCGGTACTAACTGTTGGGGACAAGCTAGTTACAGCTGTCCGTCCGCCTCAGTCCCCCGGACTGAGATAATGTCTGAGCCCCGTTGCTCCCTTGGTCCGGGACCGAACAACTACGGATTTCTGCGTCTGTACTTATGTATTCAACCACTCTTCGTCTTTGCTCCTAAACACAAAAGCAACCTTCACGATCTGAGCCCCCAAACTGTCAGTTCTCACCATTGTCTTTCCCGCAGCAAGGCCATCCCATCCAGCACATCACCAAATCAAGTAATTTATCAGTGCTGCACATATAGCGTAGGTGGTATGCTCAGGTACGGCCGGAGCCGCAACAATGGAGGTGGTCGTTTACCACTTGGACCAGCACTAGCAAACTACATATTAAACAAAGCCCGCTATGATCTTGTTGTACCAGAACAAAGGGAAAATTGATAATCGCCCCTTGTCGCCTTATCAAGCTGCTTTCGCCTGTCTAAGAGAAGTATCGAGACAACAAGGAAACCCCAGAGATACAACATAAAAAAGGCCTCAAAACAATGAAGTGCCCCGCACCCAATGCCCCGTGCTCTCACCTCCGGATCCATTTGTCTGGACAGGATTGTAGATGTGAGTCCCTCCGGTCTTCCGGTAGCTCCCTGATCCCAGGCCAATGGGACACTAGGGTCACGGGGAACCTTTTTTTTTCTTCACAGCCAAGACTAAAAACGAGATGATTGGCTTTGAATTTCTGGTTGTAGGATGACAAGAACATGATGCGGTGTACACATATGGGATCAATCTGTTCTTGGGAAAGGGGACAAGTCCTCTTCCGACCGATTTCCTATATTGATTTCCGTCGTGATTCACTTGGAACCACGGCACGAAAAAAGGAGGATAGGCTGCGCCGGCAAAAATACCCAGGATCAAGCGGCGAAAAATCGTATGCAAGGAAGACACCCCACTGATCGACAGACCACAACTGTCAAAACGCACCAGTTTCAATATAACATCAAAGGTCTCATGACACCACTTGAATCGACGACAGTGAAGACATAATCTTCAGGGTGGAAAAATTAGTCAAGTCAATCACGAACATGACAACAAGACCAATGTGGGCAAACTTGTCAGACAATTGTCGTCCCAACGGGCCCAGACAACGCGGTACTGTCAAAGCCCGGGCCATCCATCGATTTACATACATTCCCGTCGTTACAAAGGCCTACAAAATCCCGGGTGATGTTTCCCGGGTAATGGTAACGCATTAGGTGCCGACATCACTTGAGATCAAAGACGGTGCCGAGCCGAATACTCCATGGGGCTTCAAGCGTACCATTACTAGGCGAAATATATAGCTCCAACAATAGCCGTTAACATGCCTCATCTACGGCATTCGTCAATGTCACACACATATTGGTGTGTTTGTCCCGATAGACCGTTCCAGAATCCACCTCGTTAACCCTCTTGGGGCGAATCAAGAGGTCCGAGGCCGTTGTTTTGGATCAACCATGAGCGTCGGAGCCCGTCCCGTACGTTCCGGCCATCATTTTGTCAGACGACCAGACCATGGTATGCCCATGCTCAGACGTGTTTTTAAGGCGCAACCGAGAACCAGTCAATAGTACCCACAAGTCGAAATATTGGATTGTTGTAGCTTGTTGACTTGGCCTTGAAGTCAACGCACGAGCGGAAGGGTCCGTCTGAAATCCGTGAGTTACGAAAATCATCGTAGCCGCGAAGCACAGGGCAAGGGGACAATGAAGATTCCAAGCAAGTCACAATGTAGAATATCAGAGATACAGGGTCAAGTCTCGGATTTTCTAGAGATGGTTGTTAAACGAAGGCAAAAAGGAAATCGGGTACAGAAGAAAATACAGATAGTCTTACCGGTGTGGTCAATGGGTTCTCGACAACTTCGCCTGCGCTTGCATTTCGACATAATACTTCATTTCCGCACGTTGAACCCTCAAACAACGACAAAAAGCGCCAAATTTAGCTTCACTGGGGTATAATCTTCCTCAAGCTATTCCTCCCGGTGAAGAATTTCAGCAGGTGACAAAACCAACATTCACCATTGTGAAAAAACCTGCAATCTGACTCGGAAGATTATCTAAGTGGAGTCAACTACCAGATCGGATCAATCGGAGACGTGCTCCGTGTCTAGAACGAGTGACGAAAAAAAGCCCCCCTAGTTTGAAGGGATAAGGGATATCAGCTTTAATGGCGAGGAACAGTCACGAACCATTGACAGTATTTTAGACGTCTTGATGATTGTGACAGAGAATACAGTTTGACGACAAAAAGGAAAATTATAAACCACGAGGTAGTCACCATTCGGTCAAGGGAAACAAATTGGCATGACGCCACATTTCTAGATGCGTAGATAACTTACTAAAATGAAGTAAAGTGACATTCTGTACCTACATTGTACTTTGTGACTCTAGTAGGGTTTGTCCTAACAAAGCTAACTACCAACAATGGCAATCTTGAGACAAACAATTGTGTAACTCATTCCAATACTTGGAATTTGATAGCGGGACGGGAAGGCAGGAACACGAACTCCCGTCGCACGAAACAACCAATCGCGGAAACGCCAGAAAAGGCTAACGACAAGTGCATTGTTCATCATTGTCAAAAAAACAAGTCTTAATGCCCAAGCGGCAAAAATGCTCGATTGTATGTAACACGGATGTCAACGGATACACGGGCCGCGGGGCTCTCCCGTCTGTCATTGTCTCGTCCCAAATGAATATATTTAGGGTCATAACCCTTCTATTCATGGTAAACGAGTATAATGTTTGTTTTTTGTAATGTGCAAATAGTGCGAGTTTGATAATTTGTGTCTCAGACAAAGAAATATGCAAGCAAGTATTAGATGACACGGGACTTTCATACCAACATCATAAGCACCCCTGAAATATCCTTTCATAAAAAAGCAAACTGACATCGGATTCAGACTCCCGATAGCGTTGACTAAACTACGATACGATAGTCTTCACGGATGTTTTTTTGGATGTCTTTTTTCAAGTATAGAGATGTCACGTTGCTCAGTCGTGGTCAAAGTGTTCTGTCTTTCGGAAGGCCATTGCTTGTAACAATAGTCACTACTATGAAGGGTCAAGTCAACATACAGGGACAAAATTACCTAAATGAGAAATATCTCTCGTTCCGAGATGGCTGCGACCACTATGGTATCATTACATGTGGGGTATACAGCCCTTTTTTTCTTAAGTAAAACCGGCTCGACAGCCCGGAGGTCCGGCAGTAACAACCCGCATAAAGTCAATTAGCACCTTAAAATATGCCAAAGCCTGTTTAGTTTGTAGCTTTTTAAAATAGAGAGAGCTCTGTCAGACGCCCCACCCCCCCCTGAGATGGTGGAATATCAGCGTCGGTGGTTGGCTTGTTGAGAAAAGTGATGTATCGCATTGTAACTGCTCAAGTGCGTTTTTTTCTGTACGTTAGGTACCATTCTGGTGGTTAATGATTAGTGAACGAACAAGGTAAATGGGGCGATTTACCATGGTACCGAGTCTGGGGGATATACTTTGGAAACTCAGTCAGTGTGGTACTTTACAGGCTACATAGGTAGGTAAGGTAGCATTATCAGATTGATGACCAAGGGTAGATTCTAGTTCGGGAAATCCATTCGATGGTCCATTAAGAGAGAACTTCAAGAATCAGTGCCATCACTCTTGATATCATTCACTATATATCTAATCATCTTACTGAGTTTTCTCATGCTTTCCACGATATCTGGATATGCTCCAAAATCATCACATTTCATCTATACCTCGTCAATCGCTTGGTACAATTAGCGGCAAACTTTAGTTTTTTGTTTCATGGTATGCACCTGGCAGAGGTTGTGGATACAGATATTTCTTTTTGTTGACTTACTTGCCATTGTTGTTTCATCAGGCCAGTGCGGCAAGAGACGTGGATCACCTCCACCAACCGACAGTATGTACTCAGCTTATTGTGCGGAATGCAAATGTCTCCCTCCTATCGTAACCAAAATTGTATATCTAGTCTGTGCACTTGTGAACCGTGGACTGTCTTGATTGTCTAATGTTTAATAATTCGTATACATGTCGTTTAGTCATGCTTTGTTTGCTAAGCCCTGGATTATTTGACTTAACTAGTTGAACGCTGTTGCGTACACAGCTACATGAACCTATGTACGTTGCGTATTCCGCTCTAAGGCCGATCTTCTGTGTGTGTACCACTGTACAACGTACATATGTGCAAACATACATGCAATACTATAACTTATACACATACGCGCGTGCAGATTGGACCCCTACATAAATGTTAGAGCAAGGCCGCAGAAGACCCCGGCTCGGGTGCCCTCGAATTTCAGGAATACCCATCGTGAGGCGTCTTGGCGGTGCAGCTTTTGAACATTGTATGTGACCCCAAGGTTACATTTGCAGGGATCGCATAGAGAAGTCACCGGGGTTAGATTCCTGATTACTGATTCAAAATACTTCTTTGATGTACATTTGTACTGAAAGAATTGGGATGGACTCCGTCACAACACAGCAACAGCATGTCTATGTATGTGCTTACGGAGATATGTGTTGTATTTCAAAGCTCCGACAAACCATGTACTTTCCATGTATGTACTTTCAAGACAGTCACCAGACAGTTGGTAGGAAGTACACGTCTTTGGTGTGATTTGTGACGAACAGAGCCGGAAATATAGTTAGCGATGTAGAGAATTGATGGAGGATTGGCATTGCATGACAGAAATTCAATATCAGGATGGGGATATTTCCGTTTACATCCGAAGGGAATGCGAGTGTTGGATTTTGTAAAGATGCCCATGAGCACATGGGATTGAAGCTGCCCCCGGAGTGTACTGCATGTGGATATATATGTACATATGTATTTACATGTGGGAGTAAGGTAGAACAAGTACTGGAGAAGTATATCAGGCTGTCACCCGTCGTCGTTTTTGTGGCAACATGGTAAACGCAGGTACCCAATAGTCATCCGGCTTCTCCCCGAGCCCCGGAACCCTCACTAGTGACTTTAAAGAGGTCACCAGTATCCACAAAATATAGGCACGCTATTCCATCGCTTCTGAGAACATGTAGGGACATGCTATTGAACCAATTTCTTCGGCAATCATTCTAGAGTTCTCAACAATGAGTCCATTGTGTATCTACAATGCGGCAATCGCCATCTCGTGATCATCGGGGAAAACACTAAATATGATCTAGTGCCACTCCGCATATGCTCCAGTAGATCACCTTAATCCAAGTCGACCACAACTTGCGCCCGTATGTCTATACACAGGGGACCCATAACAGGGCGAAAGTCCGAACTGAACAACTGCATAAGAACACCCTGTTTTGCGGAGCAACGACATACAGGACAATTGGTATCACTTGAATCCGTAACAATTCTGCGGTGCCCGCTGTCAACCCCACCTCGCCCACAACCACACCGGTGCACTTCATCACTGTCAAAATGTCGTCTGAAATACGAGTCGCTAGCCATAAGCAAATTCTGCTAGACTAGTCTGACAGGCAGTACTTTCGGTCAAAGTAGTTCTGGACTTCTCCGAATTTTGCTTGGATTTTGCGGCCGCAGAAGGATGCCGGACCGGCAACTTCCCTGACGTGACAGATGTTATCATGAGGGTAATAATAAGTATGATGGCGGGGGAATAGATATCTACAATACGAGGGACCGAGGGTGTGGCTAAACGATCCTGGGATGTCACACGGAGAGGATGATGCGTAACTGATTGAGGCCCTTGTATACATGTGCAGACGCATATATGTATGTATATTCAAACTTTACTGTAAGAGGTGCACTTGATGGCATGTGCGATGTTTGTGTGATATGGGTGTGATACACCTGATGGATGGATGATACATTGATGTGTTGGTTCTTGAATATAGGTGTGGTATGACACCGATTCACGTCCTTGAGTATGCCGGGTGCTGTGATCTAGATGATCTGAGACAAGGTGAAGGTGAAGTGACTCGGTTTTCATCACGAGTATTGTACTGACATACATACATACATATGAACTGTATAACTTTCAACACAGACAATAACTAGGTTAGAGATTGCCACATACACACACGTATACAAAATGACGAAGGTGGCGTTTCTGTACATAAATACAAACGAACCCACGAACCTTTAATCCCTAGTATTCACAGAAAGTCTCATGGCGTGCCTCAAATTAATTCTGGTAAACGCCTCCGATAGGATCTGGCTCACATGCACTCACTTCCACTTCCACATCCACCCTGCAACACAAATTTCCTTTTTCTCCACGTCGTCGTTTCGTCCAAGCCTATTCTGAGCCGTGACGTAGCTTGACCTCTTCATTCCATCTTTTCTCTATTGACATGCCTCATTAAACTATATCTCCGTCCATCTCCAGAGTTGCCTGACAAAAAAAACCTCCGCCGCATATATCAAAGCCTCTCGAAGCTAGTTTCAATTATCTCAATTGTCCGTGGAAAAGTTTAAAACCAGAACTGTCTGTCTGCCATTGTATTCGTCCCTTCAATTATACAAGAAAACACCATAGCGCGTTTCTAGGTGTGGTCAAACTCAAGGATGATCCCCAACCGGGTGTAAATACCCTAGCTTCCAAAGTTCGCTTTTCTCTTTTTCCTTGCACTATTCCTATGTATGTTCCCATCTCCTAGCGGAAATCCAAGCACAGACGTCAAGCTTACTCAACTTCTGGGCCGGAAGTTCCATCCGGCGGGGATATGACTGTCAGCTGAGGAGGAACGGGCGTTTTGTAACATTTTTGGTGGCTTGGAATGGAGTTAACCTGGAAGAATTACTACATCTGTATGACTGTTTGCACAATCAACACTCCAAAATAGTAGTAGTTGTCCATCTTTTGATAGGGGGAGAGGCGGGGAATTATCTTCCTTGGCATTATAGTCTGAGCAACTGCGAGACGAACTCTGTTAGTGAGGGATATCCTGTCTTGAGTTGTCTTCTAAGGCTGGTAGTCTTCTTTGTTTGAAAAGCGATGACAAAAAAGATCACCAGGTTGTTCCCTTCGTCGGGGATACGCCCTGCAATGTCCGCTATTGATTAGTCTCTCGACAAGTCGCCGACCATTGAGATGCCGTAAGCCTCATACTCCGTATTGAACGAAAAAGTGTGAATCCAAGAACCCGGGCCTCGAACCTCATACATACATTGTGAGTAACAACGTGGACGTAATCACATGGTCCCTGATGCTGCAACATTTCTCAACAGTGATTGGTGAACATATCCATGTCGACCCTTGTATTTGAGTACTATCTCATCACTAGCTTGAGTTTCCGACCAAAATCTTTAGAACCTTCGTCCAATACATACCCCCACAACTGTGATGCACACATGTGTGTCGAACCCTGTGACAGCTTCATCAGCTACTGTGTATGTATATGTGTGATGTAAATTCGTCTCTGCACAGGTACATACATATACACACTATCTGTGAAAATCTATTACACAGAGTCGACACGCAATCATACATACCAACACATATTTCCATCCATACATCCAGATTTCTAGCCACTCCTGCATATGACTGTATATCTCCGCATAACTGATCGCCATTCCCACCTCTCCATCGTCAATGTGCTCCATTCTGGATGCAACAATAACACAGCACAAGCCAACCCAGCTGGCTATTTTGGAAAATCCTACTACGTAACCCCAAGAAAGGTACCCCCTTCTTTAGTTACAGAGCCCCGCCCTCCCCCCCCTTTAGATCTTGTTGCTTAACCATGACGGGAATCGCCATAAAGGTGGATTTGTCGTCGGTCCCGTCATGTGGGTTTCATGCCGTGTCTAATCTTCCGCCTGCAGCATGTGGAGGCTTCTTCTTAGCGGCTGGCAGAGTATTACCCAAAAAGGAGATTCTACCTTGTGCGACTACTGATCGGACTGTGGCGTTTTGAATCTACCTACATACATACGTACATACATACATGTCGACCAAAGATGAACGAACAAACAAACCTAGGTGTCTTGGAATGTAGTTCATGGTTCATTGTACAAGGGAACTGTCAGTTAAAGAAACCCCTACTAACATTCTCGCTCTTAATGGTTCTTCATGATTCTGAACCAGCTTTAACACGTCTCTTGGTTGTCTCGAGTTGCTTGCATTCCCTTCCACACCCCTCATTCTTTTTATCCTGGGTCCACCTCTTTCTTGCGCCCGTCCGTCACTACCCCGGCCCGGAACCTGTGCATTGCAACATCAGCCCCGTTCATCACTGTCACAGTACTGACCTGAATCGTGTCGGGCACAAACACTCGGATAAGCTAAAGCCGCCGTGTAAAGATACCCCGATGCACGTTCTCTAACTATTGACAACACTACACATGGACATACATACATATATGTCTATACATACTCCCTTGGATTATTCCCATAACTCCCCCCAAAGCACCGGAAAAAAAAGTCCCGGGGGCCCAGCCCCGGCTAACGTAGTAACGTCACCCACTTAGGTCCATTCATTGTCTCCCTCCGCTGAACCCGCCAACGCCCGGCCGTTACCACATGCCGTTACTATAGCCTTTCCTTTCATTTATCACACCTTTCAGCTTCTAGGACGAGGCTGTCAAATCTATACTCGACGTAGCATTGCGGTATTATTAGCTGCATGAGCACTCTTCCGAAACCCTGACTTGATCGCCTGGCTTTACGGCGATATGTGTGACCGCCTGATGCCGGCGCCGTTCGATAGAAGGACAAGACGTTTCACTCGCTTCCTCGGGTTTTGACATGGTGACGGGATGATGGCCACGCTTCATCGTGCCACGCCTACCAATTGTATGATATGCCACGTTATTCTATGAGAAAAGAGGCAAACCAAGTGAGAGGAGGGTCTATGGTTGTCTTTGTCCCTTGCTTGCTTCAGTATTGAACAGTGTTTCGTTTTGTGACCGTTGGAATTAGATGCCCGTAAATAACAAACAGTGACGTGGGACCGTCACTATTCCTTCTATCACGTGTCCCCACAATCCAGAACCTTTTTGAAATCCTATCGTGCGTACCAAGTGTATGCACATATGTACACACGCACATGTGTACATATGCCATCCCATGATATCGTAAACTTCCTAGTCTAGTAATTGTAAAAAAAGAGGCAAAACCAATCATACAAGCCATAGATTCTACCCCCGTACATTGGACCTCCAAACAGGCACATGCAGGTAGCCAAACGCATGTAGCCTCTCTGATTTTCTAAGTATGCACTTATATTCACCCCTCTGATGTGTCATTCTTTCTCCACCTAATCACTAGCAGCTCCTTCATGGCATTCTCCGTTTGTAAGTATCCCCACAACTACAAACTATCCAAAAGGCCCCATTTGCCACTGTACTGTGACAGTCACAACTCCAGGGCAAATATTCTCAGCCCCAAATATATGCTACCTGGCATATATATTCATCACTACATATCTCGAGTCGCATATATATACATAGATCCTTACAAACAGATGGGGTTGCATTCGCTTCACTGTGGTGAAGGCTGCCAACCGTAGTAGTGCACATCTGCTTGACGGCTGTTTGCTCGACAGATCCACCGAGGCTGCTAACAATGCCGCGCTGTCAGGGCTAGAACCGCTTGCTGACTGCATGAGATGCCACCAAAAGAAACAGCGGTGACTGTTGTTAGGCCCCGTTAACCAACCACTTTGACTCGTTTACCGAAAAATCGTTGGCTCTCTTTGTTTGTCGGATTCGCTTATAATTTTGTCCCGATCGAGTATTTTCAGACTCCCGGCACATGTATGGTTTCACTCGGTGTTGATCGCACTCTTGGTCTGGTTGACCCGTGGTTTTCAGTCAGCCCTTGGTTTTATGGCCATGCTGTCAACTCTAGTGACGTCCATGTATTTCTTGATATGTCTCAGTTCACACCCCCCCATGTATCACAAGTCCCTACTCGTGACATGAACTGTTTCTCGGCGTCCGCTCTCTGGACATCACGACATACATACAAACCTACCCTATATATCCTCTAAGAAGTGCCGACCATTCTCATACACCAGAAATGTGACCCAAGTAGCTGGCAAAACTCTAAACACACCCGGCCCTAGTCCTCGATAGAAGCCTCTCGCGCCCTCCTCCCTCCAAATCCTCGCCACCACGCCCCTAACGCCACGACCGAACCTCTTCTCAGCTTCATAGTTTTGCACTCGAGCTCGGACAACCTGATACGGATACGTTACTATGCCAGCCACTAGTTTTGCCACCGTCGATATCACCACTGTCCCCTGATTATCAAGACGGCGTCGCCGTGTGTCTGTACCCGCGGTTCCAGGGAGAATGTGGCTAGCCTGTGCCGCAAGATACATTTTCTTGAGAGGATCGTAAATTGTAAACTGTACTGCGCCGTGAAGGACACCCACTAGGCTAATTAACACGCCCTTATAGAAGCCTCGAAGTCCTTCTGCCCGCCAGATACACCGGATGCCGTCACCCATCCCACGGTACGCCCCTTTCTCACCGCCATCAGAGCTTAACATTCGCGTCTTAAGTACCCATATAGGATTGGTCAACATGGTAGTAGTTGCCCCCGCCATGGCAGACGCGGCAAAGTACTCCCACGGGGCGAGATGATGGCCATGAGGGTGTTGAGTACTTAATATGCCATGTCTTGTAGAAAGAAAATGCTCATAACGTGACTTGAAAAAGAAAAAGGATGCCCAGCCGGCAGCGTTTCCAACAAGGTTGGGAGTGAGGCCTCGGTAGAGGGCGGCGAGTGAGTTCTTTTGTTCGGTCAAGTGACGGAAAATAGAACGGGCCGTCAGTGGAGGAGCGCCAGATGTGATAGATTGACGGTGGACTACAAACAGTTAGTGATATGTTCCAAACGATCATTCTCGGGTTATTTCTTACTTTGCATCCGCGTTTTCACAATATCTAACGGGTGAACTACTAGAGTGGCGGTAGATCCCGCTATAAGTCCAGCTATGGACTCAATGCTTGCTCGTGAGAGTGTCGATTCTTGTGTAGCCATGGTTTCAAGATATCTTATATAAATGAGTGTACGCCTGGTAGAGGCCGGAAAATGGAACAAAAGAATAAAGAAATATAGGCTTGTGAAACCAATTCACTGTACCATTTTGCTGTAATTTGAAAAGCTTTTGTCCTTGTGAAGGACGTATGTTACTGAAAGTTTTGTCCTCATTGTCAATCAAATTTGGAGCATTGCTGGTTTTTTACGATTTGTAATTAACAGGGTTAAGAAGGGTTATTCACATGTCGTCGACGTCATTGGCAAATTGGTGACGATGATGGGCGTTGACAACGTTGGTCAATCAGTTGACCCGACACAGACATATAATACACACATTAATCCCATAGACTGCTAGAATGATGTTTTACAAAATCTTCATTAACAAAACAATGCAACCTGCGCTTTAGCGCCCTCAAATCCTATGATACAATGGACCCAACAACGCAACATATGAATGTCCCGAGTCGTCGTTATTGGCCCGCGGTCCGGTTAATCTACACCGGCAGTCTTTGTGATGTTACAAATATATGGGTATTGGTCGTCCCAGTCGTACATGTCGATTTATCTTGGTATTTAAGAGAGGGGAGAGAGGAGGCTATAGTTTGGTTAGCAACTCGACCAGGGACATGAAGTTTTATGAGTCGACATACCGGATAACAGAGGGACGGGGCTCGCTGCGGGTGATGCCTGCGATAGGTTAGTATTCGTTCGCTTGTTGTAGTGGGTCGGGCCGGATGCGGAGGCGGGGCGGGGCCGTGGGTTCTCTCTGGGAGGTGTCGAGTGTGCATACCGAGGTACAGAATGAAGGGAATGTAGCCGCTATACTGTGTTAGTACTTATATATAACTACCACATAGAAATCTTCCGTCGTGAACTTACTAGTGAACGACAACCTGCGACACGTCAATAAGACGGCCGATGCGCTCCTATACCCGAAAGTCAGCCACAATTCCCCATGAATGATATCGCCTACTAAACAAACCTTAGTCTCTTCCGAAAGCGAAAACATTGTGAATACTGCAGAAAATTGTCGAGGCGCAAAAGAGTGTCAGTCGCAAAGTCAACTCGTCATTCACGTCACCATCATCACCAAAACTTTTCGAGCCTTGCATTTAGAGTGGGGACCTGGCATTTCATCTAGGGTTACTTCCATCCAAGCTATAACCCCATTCATCGTTAGCGGGTGGGGTTGCGTTGTAACATGTATATATGACGCACCTTGTGAAACCATGTCGAAAATTGATGAACATGGGTTTAGATGGATGTAGCTGTATAAGAGTGGTTGTGATAGTGGCTATTTTGGGACCATAGATTTGAGTCAAAATATACAAGATGGCTACCGTTGACGTATCTGTTGACTATATTTCTACGGGGGCGAACAGACACTCTGCTGTCGCTGATTGGAGTTCCAAAGGTCTCGTTGCGTACGGTGCAGATGTCAATATTGCGCTATGGCGTCCAAATGTAAGTGTTTGCATACCGAGATATCCATAGAAAACTAGGATACTAACGTATTCAGGCTGAAACCCCCAAGGGTGTTATTGCCCTTTTAAAGGGTCACAAAGATATTGTCAAGGCTGTCAAGTTCATTCCACAAGTCGGGGCATCAAGTACCGACGAAATCCTGGTGACAGGCGCTGACGATAACTCACTGAAGCTGTGGTCTCTTGACGAATCCACGGAAAAGTATGAGTGCATTCAGACCGTGACTGAGCACACTGCTCCAATTCACTGCATTGCAATTCTCAAGTCCACAAGCTATACGAATGGAATCTATCTGGCCTCCGGAAGTGCCGACTCTACCATTCGCATCTGGAAGTTCCAAGACCGTGCTTTGAGCTTGGTACAGACTATTACGACGACCCCACGATTCTTCCCTCTTGCTCTTGCTCTTTCCGCACTTGACACTTCGGATGACACTTTAGTGCTGGCCGCCGCTGGAACAAAGACATTCGTTCAGATTTACGTCGCTCCATTGACGGACACCGAGGCACCAGTATTCACCCTACAAAGCACACTAAGCGGCCACGAAGGCTGGATTCGCTCTCTCGAGTTTGTCAAGGAAACTTCAGAGCCAGCTAGTGATCTACTCCTGTCTTCTGCCAGCCAAGACAAGTATATCCGTATCTGGCGTCTCCACCAGGGCGAGGCTCTCCCTGAAAAGCCTAAGACGACAACATCAGCCACTTACCTCCCCGGAAAGTCTCCCTCAAACAAGGCGCATATCCTTAAGTCTGGAGATAAGACCTTTTCAGTCACATTTGAAGCCCTTCTTCTGGGCCACGAAGATTGGATTTACACTGCCCAATGGCTTACCAGCCCTAATGCCAAACCTAAGCTCCTGTCAACATCTGCAGACAATACCCTTGCCATTTGGGAGCCTGATACCGACTCTGGTATCTGGATCAGTATGGTTCGTTTGGGTGAGATTTCCAGAGAAAAGGGCGCCACGACTGCTACAGGAAGTACCGGTGGTTTCTGGACCGGTTTATGGTCCCCAGAAGGTACATCTGTTATCTGCCTTGGTCGCACTGGTTCATGGCGTCGTTGGACTTATGACACGTCAACCGATATTTGGAAACAATCTATTGGAATCTCTGGTCACGTGAAGCCAGTGACTGGTGTATCATGGGCTGGGAATGGAGGCTACCTCCTGTCGACGTCTACCGATCAAACTACAAGACTACACGCTCCATGGACAAAGGGTATCGACAACAAGGGAAAATCATGGCACGAGATGGCCAGACCTCAAATTCACGGCTACGATCTGAACTGTATCGACAGCCTAGGAGATTCACAGTTTGTCTCCGGTGCAGACGAAAAGCTCATGCGTGTCTTTGCCGAGCCCAAAGCCGTTGCAGCCCTTCTACACCAACTCTCCGGTACCGCGGAAGCTACCGAGGCCATGCCTGATGCCGCCAACATGCCAGTCCTAGGCCTTTCAAACAAGGCCATTGAAACTGATCCGGCCACAGAAACAGAGGCGCCAAAACCCTCGCTGGACACTGCACACCCACCATTTGAGGATTCTCTCTCCCGTCATACCCTCTGGCCCGAGGTAGAAAAGCTCTATGGCCACGGTTACGAAATTTCCTGCCTGGCTGCATCCCACGACGGCTCTATCATCGCCAGTGCCTGCAAAGCCACGTCTACGAACCACGCCGTCATCCGTCTCTTCGAGACCACAAAGTGGACTGAGATCAGACCACCCCTCACCGCACACTCCCTCACAGCTGCCCGTGTACGTTTCTCCCGGGATGACAAAATGTTGCTCTCAGTAGGACGTGACAGACAATGGGCTGTATTCGAGAAGGGGGCGGATGGTTTTGCCGTTAAACAGACGAACCCCAAGGGCCACACCCGAATGATTTTGGATGCAGCTTGGGCGGAATGCGTCAGCCCAAGAGGATTTGCGACTGCAGGTAGAGATAAAAAGGTGAACCTGTGGGTTGAAAAGGAGGGGCAATTCATTGCTGGTGGCAATGTTGCGTTCGATGGACCTATCACTGCCATTGATTTCATGACCACCGAAGATGCGAATAAGCAGATTCTAGCGGTAGGCTTGGAATCCGGAAAGCTCTGGATTGTAGTATTGAAGTTTGCCGAGACAGTAGAGGTGGTTGAGAGATTGGAAATAGCAGACAAGTACTGTCTGCCCAAGACAGTGTTACAGGTGTCTTGGCAACCAAGGAAGACAACGGACGAAGCCAAGGTCTTGGCCGTAGCGGGTGATGATACCTCGTTGAGATTATATACTATCAACGGACTGTAAAAATAGTACGGTAGAACGAAAAGAGAAATTATGATATCATGTATTACAGGTACACAAACATACATATTTATTATGCGGTTGTACTGACCGTCAAACCAATCTATATCCGATCATAAAACATATCAGCCCAGGTATTATCAAACAGGCTCCCCTCATCCACTAAACATGATCCCACTCGGCCCATCTATTACAACTTCCTCTACAACTCCTGCTTGGTCGTGATAGCAGTAGTCGCAGCATCCACAACATTCTGCGCAGCCGACTTAGCCAATGAGACGATATCCGCGACGTCCTCACCATGCGCATAGAACCACGCGCGCTGGACCAGGAACTTGATGTATTGGGGAAGATAGAGAAGGGTACCGAGACAGCCGAGTGAGACTAGGAGGAAGAGAATAGTGTCTATCAAAGAGGAATCAGCGTCAGATCATGGGTTATTTGAGGCGGGGTACCAAGATATATCAAGGGACCATGGAAGTTGACATGTGAAACCCTTGACAAGACAATCCAACTTACAGAAAAGGAACCGCTCAAATGGTGTGTACATGTTAACCGCAAAGCTAACCTCAATCTGGTACACCTTGCGGTTAATAAACTTGATAACAGGACTCTGCGCCATAATGTCGTGTACGTCGTGGTATTAACGGTCTCGCTAGTAACGAAGGGGAAGGAAGGGCTAGCCGTGTGCAAAGAGACAAAAAGAAAGAATAAAAACGAAGATGCGACTCGAGGTTATATAGTTTGCGATGACGGCGCGTCCGGAGACCCCAATATGGCTCAAATAGGATATGAAAGAAGGAAAATTAGTTCAAGATAATGCAATTCGCTGGTCGCGCAAGTCGCCACGCTTCAATTAAGCCAAAAGTAGAAGAAAAAAACACAAAATAGGGGAACGACGTTAGATCAAAAAGTCCCAAAATTAAAAGAATATATAGAAAAAAAAAGTAGCTCAAGTGTACGAAACACAATAAAAAAAGAAGGTACAGAACGTGCAAAATCAAACTCGTAAGATCCAAAACTCTGGAAACAACCCTTCACATAAAAGTGTCTACTCCCGTACATCCACCGAAAGTCAGCGCAGTCCCCGGCCGACCAGAAAACCCTCTTTCCCGTGCCTTCCACCAAACGGTCGAAAAATCACAATACCCTAAAGTACCCTAGACCTTATCTAATCGCACCGTGCAACCAATTGAGGAACCTCGACAACCTCAAGAACCACCGCGGCGTGAAATACAAGTAGGCACAACGACTCAACAACCCACTCACAAATTCCAAACTACCCAAGCAAGATGCAACCAAGATTATTAGTCCGCTTCGCGGCGATTCGACTAGTTGCGCCGCCCGTAGCGCTCCCAATTCCGTCATCAGTATCTCTTGTCCGCACCTTCAGCATCTCACATAACCCCGCCAAGAACATGCCGCCACGGCCACAGCCGCCACCAGAACTAGAAATTGAAGAGAGCTTTCTACGGGGCAGTGGGCCGGGTGGGCAAAAGATTGTACGCCAATGTAACCTTAAATCCGTATTGCGTCATGATTCTTAATCTAATGTCTCATTTGAACAGAACAAAACCGCCTCGGCAGTCCAACTTAAACATGTGCCTACCGGAATCGTCGTGAAGTCTCAAGCAACCCGATCAAGATCACAGAATCGCAAGATTGCTCGAGAGATATTGGCGCAACGATTAGACGAACTTCGAAGTGGGGATCTGTCTAGATCAAAAATCGTTGGCGCCGTTAAAAAGAAGCGCGCAGACTCTGCCGCAAAGAAGTCTCGTCGCAAGTACCGCGCCTTGGAGGCGCAAACTGAAAAGGAGAGTGGCGACGAAACCGAACAAATCGACGCGGGAGCCCAAGTAGAATCGAGTGAACCAATAATCCAGGCTGTCCCAGAGATTCGCTCCAGACGGATCGAGGACTTGTAAGAGGGTTAATAGAGCTATGGTATATACAGTACAACTCCATAATGATCACATCACATCACACTCCATAGTAAATCGTACAAAAATATCGTGAGAAAGAAATCATGAAATTTAAAGGGAAAAAATAACAGACATAAACGTTCTTCCCGGGCGTACAAAAAACGCAAAACAAAAAGATAACAAGAGTAAAAAAGAAATAAGAAAAGTTATAACCTCCTACCAGGCCAGACCCTTTTGAAAGAGATAATCGGTCCTCATCAATGTCGCTAATATGTAGAAATGGCGGACGTAAAATAGTGCCGGCTAACAGATGCGACTAGGTTGGCGCGCCCTTAAAGACAGTCTTATCGAGCAGTCTCCAACGATGCAAGCAAACTCACCGACAGTACAAACACAGACAGACCACTCACTCGAGTCGCAATGTCAAAAACAAGAAAATAATGCAATTTAAGGTTTGTATTGCGGCGCTGCAACCGACCAGGGCACTCCTGTTAGCCCACCATATTACTCTATATAACACCCACCAAAAACCGTTTACACACCTTAGAAGCACTTGCGGTGAACGATCGAAGGACCGCTCTCGTCGTACTCCTGCTTGGAGATCCACATCTGCTGGAAAGTGGACAGAGAAGCCAGAATGGAACCACCGATCCAGACGGAGTACTTGCGCTCCGGGGGAGCAATGATCTTGACCTTCATGGAAGAAGGAGCAAGAGCAGAAATCTCCTTCTGCATACGGTCGGAGAGACCGGGGTACATGGTGGTACCACCAGACATGACGATGTTGCCGTACAGATCCTTACGGACATCGACATCACACTTCATGATTGACTGCCAAGTGGTAACGTGGATACCACCAGACTCAAGACCCAGGACAGAGGGCTGGAACAGAGCCTCGGGGGCGCGGAAACGCTCGTTACCGATAGTAATGACCTGACCGTCAGGAAGCTCGTACGACTTCTCGAGGGTGGAGGAGTGAGCAGCGGTCTGGATCTCCTGGTCGAAGTCAAGAGCGACGTAGCAAAGCTTCTCCTTGATGTCACGAACGATTTCGCGCTCGGCGGTGGTAGAGAAGGAGTAACCACGCTCAGCCAGAATCTTCATGAGGTAGTCGGTAAGATCGCGACCGGCCATGTCGACACGGGCAATGGCCTGGGGAAGGGCGAAACCCTCGTAGATAGGAACAACGTGAGTAACACCATCACCGGAATCCAGAACGATACCGGTGGTACGACCGGAGGCGTACAGAGACAGAACGGCCTGGATAGAGACGTAGAAAGCGGGAGCGTTGAAGGTCTCGAAGACAATCTGGGTCATCTTCTCACGGTTGGACTTGGGGTTGATGGGGGCCTCGGTGAGCAGGACGGGGTGCTCCTCGGGGGCGACACGAAGCTCGTTGTAGAAAGTGTGGTGCCAAATCTTCTCCATGTCGTCCCAGTTGGTAACGACACCGTGCTCGATGGGGTAGCGCAGAGTCAGGATACCTCTCTTGGACTGAGCCTCATCACCAACGTACGAGTCCTTCTGACCCATACCAATCATGATACTGCATTAAGGTAACACCAAACGTTAGTGGGAGCTCTACGTAGTGATGCGACCAGGGAGCAATTCCAACGCAGGAAGGCCTTTGTGGAGCTCGGCGGGCCAGCATGCCAGGATGCATTCCTATTAGGAAAGGGGGTCTGTAAATAAGTAACTTACCCATGGTGTCTGGGGCGACCGACGATCGAGGCTGAGATTGATGTTAGTATTGTTGTCTTGACATAGTGCTCGTTTTTGGAGTACACCCAATGCGGTTGGGCATTGGGCGCTGTTGTCTGACAACGCTAGAGCGAAGTGGGGTATTTTGACTTACGGAAAACAGCACGAGGGGCATCGTCACCGGCGAAACCGGCCTTGCACATGCCGGAGCTATTGAAAACAGTCAGAAAACCATAATTGGAGAACAAAAATAACAACACCCAATCTATCTCCCGCGCGTATCCGTAATCGAAAGTATATCTTCGTTGGGGAACAATTGATTGCGGGGCACACGTGGTGGCGGATAGGGGGTGTTGAGTGGCCTGTGTCCCAAAGGACAGCAAGCTTGCTTTATAGCTCGGGAGCTTGTCTTACCCGTTGTCGATGACGAGGGCAGCAACTTCCTCTGTAGTAATAGATAGACATGTTAGTTAACTTGTTCGTGTTGTTTCGAGGCCGGCCGATGTGGTGATAGTTCGAGGCTGACGCGCCCGAATTAGGTACACCACTGATGAGGCGGCGGAGATAGACATCGTGTCCAACATGTGTAAACTAACCTTCCATTGTGGCGGTTGTGATGTGTTAACGTTAACGTAAAAAAGTAACAAAGACGGTATTAAAAGTGCTCTCACGATATCCTGATCGAGGAGCCTAAGAAGAACAGCAAAAGATGGATGATGATGAAGACGAGGCTATTTACAAGCTGAAAGAGAAGGAAAGAAGAAGAAGAGTACTGTTTCTTTTGGGGTGGCGGTAGGAGAACTAAGAAAGGAATGGAGCGTACGGGGTGGTCCAAATTTATCTAGTGGGGAGGTCAACTGAAGGTAAGAACATATGCTGCCTATGTCCGTGCTTGTCCACAAGCTCAGGTACCTGACCTCGCTATGTCCCGGCCAAAAGGTACATGGAGCTTTCTACAACAGCCACCTTGGCGAATAGGGGATACCATCATCGCACTGTATACATGAGCCCCTGAGTTTACGCCGCTAGGAGGTTGCCCATGGGTGGTCTTAGGCTGGTACAGGAGCAGCATTCTGGTGAATTTAGCGAGCTACTATAGGGGTGCGGCTCCACCATGTGCCCTGAATTTCATGTACACAGTGTATGGTGGCTGGGGGCTAATGTACCTCAGTATGCATTCTTACTGCGAAAAGGTACGTGGTCCTGCACAGTGTCATGAAGCATTCACCATCTATTGCCATAAACCCATATTCACCCTGGAAGCCCTGTATGGAAGCTTTGTAAATGTTCTAAAGCTCATAGACAGGTACCAGTACCTCCATGCCAGGCATCCGTCTGGTGCAACAGTTTAGCTTACATGTCCATAGTATTAGAGCGGATATCGGTAAAGAGGACACGATAGCAAGGTCCCGGTCGTGTGTTCCGTAGTAACCAGTTCCGCTCGGTCAAGAATGTAAACATTGAAGGGGCAGCGGGGAAGGAGGAGGCAGGTACGAAATGAGGGTGGGCAGGGCGGATGCAGTAGTCGTCTGGGGTCGTGGGTGAATGGGGGGTGGGCAGCTGCCGGAGTTCGATAGGAATGGAGCCGTGCAGCGGGGTGAAAGAGACGATAGCTGCTGAAGCCCAAATCAGGCCCCGAATGGATGCGGGATGCCTCTGTGTTAGCTCCGCACGTGATATTACACCCTGCATATCAGTGTTGTAGAAACACAGGAGGTGCGTTTGACTTGTGCTGATGTGGGTTGAATTGCGTGCCACGCAGAGACAAGTGACGGTGATGATAATGTATGGAGCCATTGCGCCTTACATGTCGCCGAGGCGATCCATCATGATGGTTCATTTGACACAGACTTGTTGGTAATGGCGTTTCCATAAGCATTGGTATTACAGATGTTCTGGAAGGTTGTTATTTCACATTTGCAAGCATCAAACGTTGATGATTTGTTCCTTTTTCATACAGACATGTATTTTGGTGCAACATGAAGAGGAGGGGTCAATTCAGGCATAGTGGGCTGTCAGCCCCAATTTGTGAGTTGTCGCTTTTTCTAGCACAACCCAACTACACACATCAAACATTTGAAGAGGGGGGTGACCCCGCAACATTGGCAGTTGGTACGACTCTGTCAACCGGGCATACCAACAAAAACTTAACAATCGCTACTCGTGACACGTTAAGTTTACGAGGTCTTCCCGCCCATGCAAGCCAAGCGGCGATATCTAAGTGCAATCGCCTGCCGCGCCATCCAACAAAGCCGCAGGCGGAGCATTCCCCACTCCATCCTCTTGAGCCTGATGACCAAACGACTGGTTACGGCTTATTTGTGTATGTGTTGGGGCAGTGTCAGCAGTAATCATGTCCAACATTTGAATGTGCTTCACCGAAAAAAACCAAACCATTGCCCGGCCATTGGCAAGCAAATATATCGTATGCTGGCCGCATTTCTCTCATATGTACCTCCGAATAACGTATTCGTTAGGCCGCGGGATACTAACGAGCCCTATGATTCCGATTCCCAGCCCCACCGCGCGTGTCTCCTGCATTGGCCAATGTGCGCCGTGTTCCTGAGATGGAGCGGATCCACCATAAGCTCTGCAGCTTGTCAACGTCCCCAAATATATTGAAAGGCTACGAGATTACAGAATGCACGACTTTGTGCGTGCTTTGAGTGTGCATGCGCAACGCAATGGGCAACAGATTTCGTGTGCTTCGGTTGTCGGTGGCTTGCGCAGGCCCCGAAAGATCGTCAATTTGACCTTTGAATGCTCCACAGTTACGACAATATTCGTTGCACTTAAACCCGCCGCCGAGTAAAGGGATCAAGTCTTCCAGCCATCATGACAAGGGGATCACCAAACCTCATTTTAACCAAAAACCCGTGGGCTGGAGAAACAGATGAATACCATTCGCTTGACTAGAACATGATATCGAAATGGCTGGACTCCAAAGTAAGGCAACGAGATGGGCTTTCCCCTTTATCGGGTAGGCATGCATGATGGCGCTTCGGGGTCAGCACGGAAGATCACTTGCATGCGAATATATGGGCATCTTCCGAGGGCCAAGTCCGCTACATCAAGCTCGTCCATCCCGCGGAGTCACCTAATGGCTGTACCCCCTACATGGCCTCGGGTCTGCCGTCTTACTCCCTGCAGAATTAGTCGGATTGTACCTAGATATTTAGCAGGTTGCTACCGTTGAGATGATATTTCTACCGCCGGACGACTCGGGGGTGCTCGGCGCGCGATATCTACATATGTCCATACATACATATGTGTAAACCCCGCTGCCGAGGCTCGTTGACGTGGCAAATCTCCCGGTGAGTTCACAGCGCTATTCGGCTTAACTAGGTGTGTTGGAGCTTCAACCTAGAATTCCTACGGGTGGAGCCAAACTTTGTTGGATGGGTCAGGCAGAAGGGTAGCCAACCAGCACAGCCTCGTCATTCATGCTGGCTCAACTTGGACAAATCAATCTATCATGCTCAGATGTGGCGCTTCGGCTAGGCTCCTGAGTATAAACAAATCTATTGCACGTCTCTAGAATCAAAACGGAGATTTCCAAGATATCACGGCAGATTCTCAGCCTCATGGTTCTAGAAATCGAGCCCCTCAAACCAATCCGGCGTCAAATGACTATTACTTGCGGCGGCATCAGGGGGTTGGCTTGTTCACCCTAGCAAAGCTCTGTGCATAACCACAGCACCTGGCTTCTTCCTAGCAGCGACACCTGGTTCCATGGAACATCTCGAAATACCCAGGACCCAGTGCGTTCAGGAACCCGAGCTACATGCTAAACCACTCACCTAACCCTGTGACAAGTGGGGGCATGTTTGCATTATGGGGACAGGAGCCTATATTCCACTTTCCTATTCTGGATGATCATCAATGTCTTTCTTATCTAACCCTTTTTCATTGATAGAACCCAAAGGGTTATCGGCTACAGTAACCTTTAGCTCCATTTGGAAAAATCCGGAGCTTTCATGAAGGTTCCAGAAGTGGATAAATGTTGATAAAATTGAACGTAGGGTATCTACGAAAATGGTCCACAGAAGAGTGACACATTCAATCTTGATATTATCACACATTATTGCAGTGGTATCATTCATCAAAAAATCACAAACTACGCTTTAGAAGTCATCTTCATCTAAACCACGTCATTTTTTCATCCACACTAATATACATCGACTACATTACCCCACCTTTCATCATGGGCGACAAAGCTTTGCAAGATCTCCTCAAATGGAGCATTGAAGCCTCGGACCCAACCGTCCCGGCAGAGAAGCGGTCTCAATTGACCCCCGAGGTTATTGCTTCTCTCATGGGTGGCCCTTCCGAGCCCGAGCTCATGATTGCCGCCATCCAAGTCGTCACTTCTGATGACCCCGAGGTGGACCTCGAGTCAAAGATCACTGCCATGGACAACTTTGAGCAGATGATTGAGAACTTAGACAATGCCAACAATATGGTTAACCTGAAGCTCTGGGACCCATTGTTAACTGTCTTGGACTCCCCAGAAGCGGAACTGCGCCGGATGACATTGTGGTGTGTTGGAACCGCTATCCAGAACAACGTCAAGAGCCAACAGGCGTTCCTTGATACTGGCGGTATGTCCAAGTTGGTGTCCATGGCTGTTGATGAGAAAGAAGACAAGACAGTGCGCAAGAAGGCTGTCTATGCTCTCAGTTCATCATGCCGCAACTTCCAACCGGCTATGGACAAGATTGTTGAGGAATTGGGCAAGCATGGCAAGTTGTATGGTCACATCAATGCTGAGGATATGGATCAAGTCGACACTGTTATTCTCCCATTGAAGGAGGCTCTTGTTTGAAAAGCCACCCAACAAAAGAGATAAAAAAAGGATAAAATTGGCGTTTTTGGAGTTTGTTTTGGTCTGGTCTATACGATATGATGATTGGGGGGTTAGGGATTATGACATATGGCTATGGATTGAATGCAAATAAATGTTTTTAAGCCATTCTTGGGCATGTTTTAGTCATGAAAGGAAAAAATACATTGATTCTGTTTTACAATACCACAACACAATATTCATACATGATACACCCGATTTTGTAAACCAAAAAAATATGCCGCCATCATGGTGGTATCTCTAACCACAAGTTATCACTCCGTGTCGAAGCAGCAATTAGAACTTGCCAGTCATGTGAACGCCCATAGTCTGCATGAGCAACCTAGCTTGTCTGTCTGAATTGGCAGACGTACGAACAGTAATATGCAGACCAGGAATCATCTTAGAGGGATACATCTATGTGAATAGTTAGAATGAGTGCGCTTAGGAATGCATAGACAAAACTTACATCGTAGTTGATACCAATTTCTGGGAAGTGAGCCATGTCAGAGGGGTTCAGACCCCACATGATGTCACCACTGCCGTTACCCTTGCCCACGATACCCGGCCAGTCTTTGATCTTAGGGAAAACCACAGTCACCAATTTGTCGAGAAATTCGTATGCCTGGTGACCGAAAATATCAGTCTTGCAACCGCAAAGTTCACCTTGCTTAATCTTCCACTGTGATACTTGGTTCTTGATCCAAGTTACTTTAGGCATACGGCCACTAATAGCCATCATTACAGCGCGAGAAACGGCAAGGTATCCGGGGTCCTGAGTAGCCTGCGGCTGGAAAATGTGAAGGTGGATTGAGGTGATCTCGGGAATGTTGTTGAACTTAATACCCTTCTCGATCAAAGTAAGGTTGCTGGTACCACGGGGACCACGTAGAGGACGATTCGCATGGTATGGCGACGAGTCGTCCCAGGAGCGGAGACGTTCACGTTCGGGCTTAGCCGGAGTGCCGGGGATAGTGTGTTGGTAGGCAAGCGTCAAGATATCCGAGGATATCGTATGCTGGTAGGTTTCGAGAAGACGGGGGTGGTTGAACGGGCCGGGAAGGAAGTTGCGCGAGATCGGATCGGTGGCTTCGGGACTCTGGACGGGGTGCAATGGGCCACGGTCAAACTTTGGAGGATGATATTGAAAACTATGGGACCACACGGTTGTCAGTATATGTAACCCGGTAAGACTATCATGATTTTGTCATAGATCAAGTTTATCAGGAAGCACATACCGCTTTCCAGGAAGCTGCTTTGGTTGTTCCGGTGAAGCAGCCCGTCTTTTCTGGAACTTCTGAATAATTTCGTCCGTTGGGAGAGGCGTAGTCATCGAACTGTTTGACTCAACATTGTCAAGCGGGTTGCCGGCCAACTGGCTGCTAGCGGAGAAACATCTGGTGCCGATAGGAACCTGCGATCGTATGGCAGAGCGCAACAACATGCGGCTGGTCATAATGCCTTCGGTGGCCATTTTGCTGTCCTTTTTGGGAGTTTCGGGGCACGAACGTCGTCAATTCGTTCAATTGTTTCCACTAGTGACGCTGCCCATGGACTTTTGCGCCAATGTCGAAAACTCATGATAACGCCACACTATAAGTTTACGACGCCACATGTTGAAACGTGGCGCAACTCTTTTCTCACAAACAACCCGTATTACACCATGATAACCCTATAGTTGGTATATTGTAAACCGGGTGTTAATGATGGAGATACACCAATATTGAATCGTCATAGTACTGGCAGCTACTATTCTTAGTGTATCTTAGTCCCAATCCTCTACGGAAACAGCTGAGAATGTGCAAAACCCCCATTGACCCCAACTAGTTCTTTAAGGCCTATGAGGTCATTTGGTACGATTCTCAGACATTTATTTTGGCCATTGTGCCGTAGAATCCCACAAGCCGCCTGACACTCCAACTCACTGTCTTGACGGGCCAAACCGCGTCTCTGAATCATGTAGAAATCCGTCAAAACTTTAGACACCCAACATATACCAGGCTCGTTTAGTCGTTCAGGCGGATGGCATCTGGCAACCAATAGGTGTTGTAATAAACGATTGACCCGTTGTGGTACCTTCCATATATATATGTACTAGTCTCTCACTCACACTTCTATTTTCACAAAACAAGATTTAATCAAATCTTTTCCTTCCTCTCTAAAATATTTCTTGCAAAATTCCGAAAATTCAGTTTGTTCTTCTTCACTATTCAGATCAGTTTGTTAGAACAATATCGTCAAACTCCATCTCATTCACACATTATTCTGCGCCAATACCACTTTTGACTGCGTACATAAGCGGCACCCATTTGGCTTGCCATTTACAACCCCGGCAGTGCATCAAAGCTCGCGGCAAACCGCGCATCGATTCCATCACACATTGTGCTGTCATACTCGACTAAACCGACCTATACTTTTTCGCTACCTTTTAGAGACGAAACGTTTAATGCGACTCGACTTCCCGTCATTTATTTCTGCCACACATTGAATCCAGCTTCCCCGCAATTGGCCATACCAGTACACTGACCAAGCCCTGAGCGCTTGTTGGTGACCTTCTTTCTTGACCAAGCACTTTGTGCCCTGGCAAGTCGATTGATTGGAAACCGCTTGTGACTAGGGTTGTGACGTCGAAGTCAAGTACATACACATACACTTCGCTCAACATATTCGAGTGTCGACAGTGTGCCCCTTCATGGGATGGCATGTGCTCCAATAATTGATTCACTTAACCGCAAACCATAATTGAAACTTTGATTGGTGCTCTGCACCTCTTACTCGAGCCTTTTAGATACGCCTCACACAATGAAGGCCATCTTTAAGCAGCGCGACCGGGTCGCGACACCTACAATGGATAGCGAAAAGAACACGGAAAGAGAATTACCAGTAAAGCCACAATCAGAACACACAAACAAGGTAAGAAACTCCCGGAGTGACGTCAGGTACTTGCGACTTCCACAAGCCATGATTGTTAATTCACCACAAAACTGTGTTTGCTGACGCTCTTGCATTTTCTTCGCAGCTCATGTCCAAACCATCTTCTATGTTTAATTCACTGTTTAGTGATAAGGATAAAGAAAAAGATAAAGATAAAGACAAGGAAAAGAAGGATAAAATTGTGTCAGAGAAGAGCCCATTAGAGCAAACCGAGCTCCTCAAGGTATGTTACTCACAAAATTCCCCACAATATATAAAGGCCGTGTCTACCGTTGTTTCATCATATACTGACGTACTGTCTTGTCATAGATTTCTGCCATTAAGACTCGGCTGAGGGAGTTGGACCTACCCGTCCCTCCAGATTATGTGATACGTAATGTATCCAAGACCCCAACGGCGGCCAATGACGTTGATCGGACCGCACGGTACCTCGAAGCACAGCACATGGCTGTCAACGGTATCGTGAAGGCCTATGACCCTAACGTCACTTTGAAGGGGGCACGAAATCGTAACGGAGTCACATGCTACCTGGATTCCCTTTTGTTTGCTATGTTCACTAGATTGGATGCTTTCGAGTTCATGCTCAAGGGCGAGCCAAAGGATGAGAACAGTCGTGAACTTGCTGTCTTAATACGAACTTGGGTTAGCTTGCTACGGACTGGCACTCTGATCGAAGTAGACATGGTAAGTTTTGTAAGCCATAAGAGTTGATGGGCTAATAGCTGACATTGATATAGATGCAAAAAGTCCAAGCATGTTTGAAGAAGTGTGGATGGGAAGCTTCTGAGTCGGAGCAACAGGACACGTCAGAAGCTTTCGGGTTCATCACGGAATGTCTTGCGTTGCCACTTTTGCGCCTACAGGTTGACCTGTATCACCAGGGCAAGAAAGACGATGGCGACCAAAAGCTCATCGAAGAGAGGTTGGTGAACGTCGCTGTACCTGAGCTGCCATCAGGTCAGTCTGTCCGATTGGAAGACTGCCTGACCGACTACTTCAATAGTAATGTGGAAGTCGAGCGGCAACAGGAGAGCGAGAAGACCAACCGGCCCATGACTCGGCGTGGTTCTTGGTCAAATGGTGGCTCTAGAGAACGGCGCTCTAGTGATGATTTAGAAATCCCGCCGTTACCACGGGCACAGACCACCTTTGGCAAGATGGCTGCCCAGGCCGTTGACGAACCCGTCTTGCAGTTGAAGAGAAGCGCCACTCTTCCCCCAGATGATGCATCGGCGAAACGGGCATATTGGAATAGATCGAACAGTCTATTCCAGCGAGTCCGCGTTGGAGAAGACGGCCTGTATCCATTCTCTAAGCGGCCTCTGTCAACGGTTGACGATGGTGAGGTGGATGACGAGCCAGAAGAATTCACCAATGTCATGACGATGCCGGCATGGCAGGTGTTCAGATGGATCCGTAAGTTGCATAATTTTTCCGAAACAAGCCTAAATCCAAACTAACCAAATTTTCGATGTAGCCTGGTACTCGCGTAGTAACGAGGCACCAAACAGCGATGCTGATTTGATCCAAAAGTTCAACCAACAACCTGTTATTGGTATTTGCCTAAAGCGTTACAAGTACCATCCCGACGGTCAGATCACCAAAGTAACTACTGAGGTAGATATCCCAGACAGTTTGCGTCTTCCACACATAATTACCGAGGACAATGACGGGGATGACTCTCTTCAAACGGGATATAAGCTGGTGCTACAATCCATCGTTAGTCACAGAGGACAGCGTTTCGATGAAGGGCATTACGTATCGTTTGCCCGAGTCGCACCCAAAATTCTGACAGAGAATCGTCGAGAGGAGCACGTGGCCGATCCCCCACCAGACTACGAGTTGGCACAATGGGTCAGATTTGATGACATGTCCGACCCTAAGGTTGTACCAATTCCGGACCTCAAGCAGGCCTTGCGGTCCGAAACCCCCTATCTGTTGTTCTATCAAATTGTGCCTTTGATGGACAACAATAACCTGTCTCTAGGGGAGCCTCCATCTTACTCGAGCTCAGAGAGTGGAAGCGCGGCGAACGGGTGTTGTACGCCGCCCTTACAAACCTCCAACGAAAAAGTACCGGAGGAAACCCCACGGGGCCGCTTTTCTATGAGTATCAACAGGGTGCCTACTCTGCCGTTGGATGCTGTTCCAAACTCTCCGGGATCTGTTCTAGACCCCCTCTATCTTTTGCCTCGGCAGCAAGCTCCACTGGCGCCGACGTGGGATTATTTTCCCGAATTTTACGAAAATCCGGACCGTACGGCGTCATCACACGGACAGCGCCCGTCCTCATCTAGTTTGGAAATTTCTGCACCGTTACTGGAGTCGCGACGGGTATCCCCAAGGACATCAGCAGATAGTGGGAGGCCGCGGGTTAGCTCTGAAGATTCCGAAAAGCCTGCTCGGATTAGTATCCAAATGAACGATGCTACACGTCCAACAGCTAGCTCACATGGCGAGGGCCTACTCACCGAAAAGTCTATTGGCGGCCGGACTACATTCGGGAGGGCAGTGGCACGCTTCTCAAGAAGCGCCTCGAGGCAGAGTCGATCTAGTAGTCACTCGCACGCCGTTACGGATGACGGCTCAACCCAAGGTGGATTTTTATCTGAGACTCGCAAGAGCATTTCCTTGGTAAACCTCGCAAGAGCTAGGACCGGTAAAGAGTACCGAGAGCATAAGCAAGCAGAGCAACTACCCACACGCTTGCCTAACGATTCGCCCGAACAGTCTGCTAGATCTGATGGAGTTCGGGTCTCAGTAGAGAAGATTGACCCACTGGCTCCAGTTTCTGATATCGGAAGAAGACACACAACTGACCCGTCTACGGAAGGAGTCAGTGTCGGTGTCTCTTACGAGATCCAGCTAGACAGCACCGGCACTCGTGATGCTACATCGTCGGATGCTGAAGGCGAACAGGGGGTACACTCCAAGCGGCGCCGTCGCCGGGGTAAGAAAAAGGAGGACATGGATCCTGAACGGCAGTGTACAGTCATGTAGACCATGGACTACACTAGTGTTCCACGGATTTTGTGGTCTGGAGCTGGGACTGGGCGATGGCGTTATTTGACAGATTGAGTGGGTGAGAATGTCATAATTGCCATACGCATTGTATGATGGGCCAGGAGTCGCTAGTATATTTGTATATTGGTATGCATTTTGAGCATGGCATGGAGTTTAAGGTTTTGTTTTTGGGAATCATTTGGGTATTATTAGATTGCATAGGCATGTTGAATGTGCCAATCTTCCGAGGGGATCAGTTACCTCGTTGTCGTTTTTGAATATTGTATCATAGTCCACATTTGTTATTGCCCATAAACCGTGACAATGCCCGACAGACCCCCGACACAAAACTGGTTTCCCCATCCGTTGTCCTGCCAAGCCATACAGCTGATGATGTTCTTCCTGTCTTTGGGTTTCCCGTCACTACCGAGAACCTTTTTCTTCCCTCCAGTAGGACCCCACGGCACTTTCAGTTTCTTGATAATCCGAGCAGTCATGAGATCCCAAACCCATACAATCCCCTCGTCCTGGTCGTTTTGTAGTTCATCACCAGATAGAACGTACTTTTCTCGGCCACCTAGTACTGACTGAACGCGTAAATCTTTGTTGATGCGTTCTGGTGCCTCGTAGCTTTTAAGACATGAGCCCCTTTCTTTGTCCATTAAGCGTACTTTACCATCAAGTGATGTAGTCAAGATACCGTTACCATCCCGAGTCAAGTCGAGACTTGTTACCGAGCTACCTATGACGTCGACTACACAGCGACCCATTCGGATATCGTACCTTCGTACCTTTCCATCTACACTGGCAGAGATGATTTCGTGGCCGTAAACAGATACACTAGTGACCGAGTCTTTCGCGTCCTCTAATACTTGCATTGGCTTTCCGTTGGCACTAGCTTTCAAATCCCACAGCCGCACCGTCGTATCGAACCCGCCCGATACTAAAACAGAGTCTCCCGATCCACCAAACGCAATACAATTGACCCGTCCTGTATGCCCAGAGGAAGTCCCACCTAGTCGACGAATGGTAGTGGCACTCGCGACATCCCATAGGAAAATCAACCGGTCACCACCTGCTGATGCAAACCGATCATTGCTACTTGGGACTGTGAGGGTTAAAACGGGATAGCCATGGCCTGAATATGTTTGAATGAGCCGCGCGGGTGGTGGTGGTGAAGATGGCGCAGATTGCTTGTGGATGCTGTTGGATTGGGAAGGGGCGTTTGCCGGCAGAGGATTATATAGACGGATGGTTCGGTCAGCGGAACCTGTTAGGATGTATGTGCCGGGGTACGCGGAATATGAGACGGTATGAACGGGGCCTAGGTGATGTCAGAATAAGGAGTAATAAATGGGATGACAAAAAGGCATACCTTCTGACCCTAAAAGTTGGGATATTGGTGTATCGGGGAATGACATCGTGGTTGGGTTTATGTTCAGTGTGATATCGTCATGTCCTTCATGAAAATGCCGTCAGTGGTGAAGTCTAATTAACACCAACCGTAACTGCAAACCCTAAAGTAACAGACACGTCCCTATATAAGCCAAATATTTGCTTGTAAGTTGAACAAATACCCCCGTGGCTAAGTGGTTAGAACGCTGGCCTGGCGCGGCTTCCCTGAGCAAGCAGTCGGTTCGAGTCCGGCCGGGGCACGCAAATTCCTTTTCTAACAAGGTGATCGTGGCGTAGTGTATTCGAGAGACATTTGCGATCATGTCTGAACACCGCCAAATGAGGTTCCGTCTGCCGGCCTCCGACGAACATGAGAGTTTACGAAGTATGGCGTGGGTTGTAGCATCGGCCAACCAGTAAGACCACAGTTCTCCATGAAAGGTTTTCCCTCCGATAGGGTTTTTTCCTTTTGTTTTTTTGATCAAATATTGAGGTTGAGGCGTACTTTTTTGGGCTCGGATGGCTATGTATTGTACAGGCCAAAAGCTTTTGTGGACATTGAAATGACTGCGTTGTGTTTTCATTGTTGGCTGTCGTTCAGTTAAACGTCAATTTTTACAGCACTACTGTAATTGAGAACCAGCCAGATATTCATTGTATTCTCTACTGATTACCGCTTTGGTTTTTTACGTTTCCAGACCTGTTATTGTCATGCAGTGTTTAATCTGGGGAGATGACAAAAACTAATATCAGGTGGAAAGTATCTTTAAACATGCGAGCCTGCCTTTACCGCCAGTGTCAAATGATGGATACCGTCATCCAGAGTGGGAACGGGAGCTTTTTGTGACCGGGAGTAGTTTGATTCGGTAAAGTTAGTTATTTTTACATGCATATACTATCATCAAAGTATAAGGAAGTTGGTCAGAAACACCAAAGATTCAACTTATTCACGATGCCATGTTGGTATAGGCTGTTCATGGCTGTATGTATATTACATTAGACCTATGTACATACATACATATCACGAGCAGACTCGAGAGAAGCTTCTTAGATTCCTTGGGGGTATCCAACAGTTTGGCTTGTCTTAGTCCATTTTGTGTCAAAATCTATGAGATAGAGTTGAACTGAACACTTTTGTGTGTCAAAATGTATACAGAAAAGTGGCTTTTGCACGTGAACATAAAATATTAATGGATGCTGTTTATATGACTTTATCATCTGATCAGACCTATGTTTTGAAAAAACCCAAAATCACTTACTCAATCTGTATCAGGAAACCCATTGATGTGGTTGACCCCCACGGTTTCCATTAGAAATAAACAACAATTCTCCGACAAGCCATAATATTACCATGACTCCCCGTAGAAGCTGAACTTCCAGTCCAGGCTAATGACTATCTTTTGGCGGAAGAGGGTCTCATAATATAACTATACAACCGTTCGTAAGCCAACGAATTTTCAGGAAAAGCTTCAGTCGGATTACTAGCTCTGAATAAGCTAGTGGAAATTAGCCCTTCTGCGTCATCTAGAACATAATGAATCGTCGACGGTGGTCGCGTATGTCCGAGTCTTTGCTTGATCAATGGTGGTTATTCTACTGGCACACGTTCAATCTTGAGTGTTTGTGTTATGATTAAACCATGGACCCATCCTGTATCATACTTACTGTAAATAAGGTCTTATACATGATGACAAAGCTGATGATTGAAAACTTCATGTCACCTGTGGAGCTGAAAGAAGACTATCGAGTGTTCTTAACTAAATACACCATCATGCTTCAACACTCAACAGTACGTATACATCATCACCAGCCACCAACTCTCATCGACCGTGTACCATCGAGTGTATCACAACTTGGTATTGGAACCTTACAAAACCCAGTAACTCGGATCCCATAATAACCTCCCGGTATGCAGCATGATGTATCACCACTTACTTTAGTATGTGGAAAATATAGACAACTATATTCCAACTACCTGCCCCAGAGAATCGAGTACCGGTATATCCTGACAGAGTCATACGGTTTGGCAAACACGGCCCTTTGGCCGATTGTGTCTTCATCGCCCCACGACCTCCCTCTCACAGAAACAAAAGCTCAAAGGCAGACTAACCATATACCGCATCACGTCAGGTATCACACAAGTACGCCATCATCCCGTCTTTGCCCTGTGTCCATCATGTCTTCCTCATGGACCGGCTAGCGCCAAACATAGATGTACATATGTACGACTCTTCGCATCCACTAGTCACTTCATGTGACACCACTCTAGGGTTCCAATAAAAGTCTTTGTGCAGCGCAGAACCATAGACATAGGAACCGGAGTTGCATTGCAGCCCGGAGAGTTCAGGCTACAAGTCACGGGGGATAAACGGTGGTACTGTGGGTGGGTTTGTCTTGGGATGACCTGGGTCTCGTGAAACCCGAGTGAGACGTGGGTGCTTGTGCTTTTTTGGATGGGTTCGTACGCCCGGAGGAAGACGAGCGAGAGCAGTTTGCAGATCAGGTTTGGCGGAGGGGTTTATGGCAAGGTATTAGTTGGCAATGTCTTGGATGTGGAGAGATTTACATACGTGGTGTTAGGGTACCGCATTGCCGGAGCAATACGGTTAGTTTCTCCCGAATGCTTATGTATGTAGGGCGTGGCTGCCAGCATGTCTCATCTCTTTCCTGTGGAAATCGGTGGTTAAAGGATCCTTTGCATGGCAAAATGATAAGCCGCAATTATGCTGTCATGGTTATAGTCGACGGTAGCTAGCCGTCTACCCATGGCTAAGATGAATGACCGCATGGCGAAATAAGCTACCTCCACAATCTCATTCTTCACCGCAGATCATCAGCTCAGCAGGGGTTTCCGGTGACTCTCGGTATACCAACGCCTCACCCACAATAAATCACTAAATAGCATCCCAAAGTCTGCCACATCAGTCCGTCATTTCCGTAACATCCGCTGTCAATCGCCTGCCACCACCCTCTATTTTGTACTGTGGAAACCGGCTTCGAAGGCCTTCCCTGTCGCCAGTACTCTGCAATGTTCCAAGGTCTGACTCAAAGTACGCGCGCCGCCACATTCTCAACGCCAATGTCTGATTCTTCCCAAAGTAGCAACGATGTCATGACTAGAGATGAAACAGTGTGTCTCGCTAAACGGGAGGCTTGATAGAGCTGGACGGCTTGAGCGGACTGGCAACCTATGGATTTCTAGAGACATTCTCGGTGGGTGAGCTGAGGACTGGTGGCGGAGAAGGCGGAGCTGTGAATTACCCTTCGGTATGGCCATGGTGAATAGAGCTGAATAGCTGGATATTTCTATCATCTTGTTAGATATCGTCTTCAAGGGTCCAAAGTTTTTGTTGATTCGTCATTTCGGGCAAGAACTTGCATGTTACTGGGATAGATACGTTGTAGACTTTGTGGTTACACAATACTTCTAAGCCCGACCAAGTTTAAGAGACTAGTCAAATCCCTCAAACCTCTAAACTCGGTTCTCTCGCCATCAAAATACTCTCCATTCACCCCAACACATTCTGACACAAGCACAGCATGTACTATGGTACCTTACACGCAAGCCCGTATGCCACGTTACCGCCACCGCCGTCAAGCCTTCTATGCCACTAATTCACTACTGTACCGGACGCCCGATATTTCGATATTGCTTTTTTTTATTTTTCCCCGGCTTTCAGATTGCTGTCAGTGAAGAGGCGTTCCGTAGGCTGTTCAGCTGTGTGGTATTGGGCGGTATGGTGCGCCATCGACGAAGCAACATCGGCGGCTATAACAGCCCTCTTATAGCTACTTCGGCAAGTGTGAGCGTCCGCGTACGGTGCGATCGCGTGGGATTTCGTGGGATGTGAGTTGGGGAGACGAGTAGTTTTGTGTGAAGAAAGAGACTTTTTCGTACTTTATGGTGGCGGAGGCGTCTTTTGGTGGACGTTTCTTCAATAGGCACTGTGGACCTTAGTTGTGTCACTACTATTGGTGATTCTATCAACTTGTACATATGTACCAGGCCAATGGCCATGTGTCTGAAAAAAAAAAGACTACTGCTGCTGCAATAGTCTCGTGATGCATTAGACAGGGAATCCGAGCCTTGTTGTACAGATCTGTTTCCTGATTTGTTGTCGGAATTGCGGTTGTTGTGCATCTTGTTCTCGACCAGTACCTATTCTGGCTTTGACATTTATCCAGCCAGGGAGGAAAGTGGCTGGCCAAGTTTCAGAGAAGGATAGTTGAAATTTCCAGTTCTGGAAGTTCACTCGTGCTCGTTTGTCCCATCTCTAATCTAGCAATTCTTTCGTTCTTTAGGCTGAGACTTGGTGTGGTGGCTCAGAAGAGACTCGGTGTATATAGGCCTATTCGTCGTGTCTCTTGTGTCCGAAACCCCTACACGGTGTGCCACGCTATCCCGGTGAACAGAGTTGTGTTCAGCTATGGCAGAGTCGAGCTTGCCATCGATAGGGCAGCTGTCTTAGATCATTCTTCACCTTTGTCCCCCGCCATCGCCGCTATCTTGAGACACCAAGGACCGGGCCACTTGTTGGTCAACAACTCTGACCTAACCCACGAACCGCGCAGCCCAACAGTACAGAGGAAGCCCCAATGTCTCGAACTTGCTCCCACGCCCTACCACACTCAACCAAATATCATCGACCGACTCAGCGGCCGTCCCACGGACTAGCCTTTGTTGAAACGATGTCGAACACAGAGTCGAGCGAGACAGGTTGCCTTCCGTACCGGGGGGCCAGAATTGACTAGTCGGGGGTGACAGACAGGATGGAAGCCTATTCGTTGGGTTTCTGGCGCCACTTGTGCCCTGTGAGCTCGTGGATGGGAAGGCCAGAGTGTGCATGACAGAGAGACGTTAGAGCTTATTGGCGTGGAGATAAGTGGGGGGTATTGTCGGTTGAGTTGCAGAACCTTTTGCCTATAAGCCGCGGTATTCCCTCTCGTCTGGTCAACTTGGGGTTCGTACGATGTCTGCCTGTTTGAAGTATCATTCTTTACTGCGACTATTCATCCTTTCGTATCGACGCCGCATTTAAGTCTACCGTTCAGTATATTATCAGTTGCCACGTATACCCATTACACTGTCAGATATCAGGCGAAACCATCGATCGAGTTCAATTTTGGTCATTCTTCAGTTCTGTGTTATTCATTCATAATGGATTGTTCGTCGAAAACCGAGTGGTAAGTTTGCATCCTGGAGGAGCCGGATCCGATTGACTGGGTATACGGGTCCTTCCGGTCCCACTTTGGACTCCAAATAAATATATATTTAAAGACACGGAAGTTTGTCGTACTGACATGAGGAACTTTGACAACTATATTAGTTCTTCCCAAATTACATATTCTAAACGGCCAGTCTTGCCCGCATTACTTTGCGATTATCCCACCTACCAATCGCCCAGTTCGGCTACAGTTTCACCGCCAATGAGCCAGTCAATCTCACGATATTCACTATTTGATTACACCGGACGATATCCCAACGATCACCGTAAAAGTATCGGTGATCACTCGTCTAAAACAATGAGAGTGGATAATGAGTATTCGGATCGTTCATTACCCTCAATCCGTGATACGCCACGGTCTCAGGGACATATGCGAGACATATCTATACCTTTCAGTATTCCGCCCATTACATCTTTCGACTTTGAACAACCGCCATCGTCGTCTGGTATTGAAAGCAACTCTTCTCAGTACGGAGCTTCGGCTCCACACTACAACCATTACAGCCGACCGCCATCTTCACAGCAAAGAATCTCTAATAACTCTACTCGGAGTAACCCCCAACATTTGTACACGCCTTCGGCCACCCCGCCAGCTGAGATCCCACACCAATATGTCTCTCCTGTTAGGCCAGCATCATCACATCAGCTCTCTCAATGGGAAATTATACGTGACCCGATTTCGCCTTTCCGTTTCAACACTATTTTAGAGACTCCAACTAGCATGGTTCAACATGACGGTGATATCCCAATCACATATCTGAACAAAGGTCAGAAATATCGACTCGTCATCACGGACTCAGAGCCACCTAAACAACCTCCTCATGGTCGTGTCCGATACCGAACTGTCGTCCGGGTAACCTTTGAAGAGACAAGTCAACGTCTGAATCCGGCCGAAGCATGGGCTTCATGGAGAGATAATCGAGAAAACCGGGTCGGTGAGGATGACAAATCAACACCTCGCAGAGCTGTTGAGTTTGTGGACGACTTTGAAGGCAAACAACCGTTCGGTACATTGGTAACTCTACAAGAGCCACTATTTGATAGCTTTTCGTTTATTTGGACACCGACAGTTGTTTCATCCCTCCCCAGGTGTGCAGTTAACCTGAGATTCAACTTTCTCTCGACTGATTTCAGTCAGACAAAGGGAGTGCGTGGGGTTGTCTTACGACTTTTAGTAAAGACCAGTCTTTATGATCCAGTGGCAGATGGTTTTCCTATTTCTCCTCAACAGCCTGAACTATCATTCTGTAAGGTGAAGGTCTTCCGTGACCATGGAGCTGAACGCAAACTGGCCACTGACTCGGATCGTGTTCGACGGAATATTGAACGAATCAAACAAGCTTTGCACGATCCCCGACGCCACGGCGGCTCGTGGCGTGTAGACAAAGATCGTGTCACCAAACGTATTCGCACGGGAACAAGGTTCAGACCACCCTACAAATTAGACACGGGTCGGCTAGAGTCTGAGATCAGAATCTCTTACCAAGACCATGAATGTATGGAGTTAGACAGATGTGACCAGAGTACAGAACAACTCAAAACTGAACTCATGACTCTTCAACAAATGACTCGCACGGTTCATGCAAACACCGTATTTGTTCTTCCCGGGAGCCCGGCTGACGATCCGGATGTTAACCCCATGCGACTAAACAAGGTCGCCATGTCTCTTCCGCCGCCGCTCCACGAGTGGAATTCGCCCCTTCAACCCCTGGCAGCCTCTCCCGCGACGCCCTTGCAGTCTCCTAGCAAGGCTCCCATCAACCCTGTTTTTACAGACCTGGACCCGGCCTATGTTGCCCCTCTACAGCCCTCCACGGCCATTGCGTGTCTGTACCTTCGAATGGTTGCTTCGTCACAGCCGCAATACGGTAAACAGGTTGCCTCTATGTCGGATTTTCGGGCAACCTATTTACATCGTCGGAGTGTCAAGGAGTTACAGAGAAAGATTGGTATGAAATGGGGGGTGGATGCCTCAGAGGCCATTATCACATGGGAAAGACGATTAGGAATGTTGGTTCGTGTAGATGATGAATGGATGGCAGAAGTTGCAGAAGGAGCTGCATTTGAGATTGAGTTTAGAGCCAGTAAGGGGGGAAAGATATACGAAGTGAGGTTGGCCAGCGTCGATCTAAGGGGCACAAGATAAGACGATGCAGGTACTGCAGATATCTGTTGTTGCAGATCATATAGATTGTGTTTTACGCATATTGCCTTTTGTATATTGATATATGGTGTAACCACCCAAGTGATTGGTCAGATGATTGAGAGTACAGCCAACTAGTCTTGATAGATTTTACTGATGACGTCAATCAATAGTCGAACCTTCTACCCTATCCCTATCATTCCTGTTTTGGTGAAACAATCGTTCAATTTGTGGCATAACCCTTGGCCAATGGTCAAAAACATGGGGTAACCCTCTCTTATGATTCGACAGATAACAGTGTCTTAGTATAGACTTTGGGAATCACAGAGGGATGGGATGACTGGTATTTGATTACAAACACAGAATCATATGTTGGAAATCAAACAGAATAACCACCATGTTGTCCTCGTGGTGCACCGGATTGGCTCCGAGAAAGATCGCGATCCCTTGTGACGTTTTCGTGCCTGCTTCATACCCCGCCCAGTCTTGTCTGTGATACATGCACCTGCCGCGCTACCCGAGTCAGGCGGATATAAAATGCGCAAGGCCTGACGATTTTTATAAGCGGCCGACTTAACCAACTGGGTCCGAATGATCCACTGAAAATGCACAGTTAGTCGTGTCGCAATCCGACTGATAGGCTCTTCTCTCCACCCCCTTCTTGAATCCTTCCCTTTTGAGAAACTTCCCAGTGGAGCACCCATTGTAATTACCGGGCTCCGGCAGGGTTGCGGACTAGGTTACTTGTTGATGCAAGTTTTTGTACCCGGCATGCATTTTTTGGACGTCACTTACAGTGCTTGGACGCCAAATCAACAGAACTTCACCATGTATGTAGACGGTTATCGATAAGTTAGCCCTGAAGAGAATCTCATCTCCTGTGGCGTGCATCATCCAGACCTTGAACATGTGAAGATCGTAATCGCTATACTTTTCGGTAACTTCGAGCCTGGCTTCGCTGGATTAGGACAAAGCCTTTTGCAGACCCAAGTTGCCTCAACAGTTTTTGGTGAGAACGAACTAGAAAGGAAAGGCGGTGTCTTGAACTGGACTACTGATCCTTGTCTACACATAAGCTTTAGCTCCCGGGGGTCATTTTGAACTTGAGAATCCTCTCCCCGCCTCTGATGAATCTGTGACATTCTGGATTGTCTATTTCCATCCACATTCCTTCTGTTGTTTCGACTATCCATCACTACTTGCTTCATTCCATTTCTTTTTTTGCGTCTCACAACAAATTTCCGTCATACCAGTTCTTCCCTATCGCCCGTGCCTCATCCCATTAGCCTTGCGAATCTGAAGCCATGGCATCCACTGCTGTTGACGACACCCCGTCAGATTCGTCCAAGTTGCGGACTTTCTTGTCGATTCTTAAGAAGTAAGAGATACCCGATCGCGAGGCTTCTAGCCGTGTGGCGCATCGGGCTGAAGTCGTATGGGTTCATTATTGCCTTTGCTTTAAGCCCCGATTTGCCTTGAAACCACTGAACCCTCCGTTTTCGCTCTCGTTGCGCCGCTATTAAATGACATATAACTAACATGACATCATTGGTAGATTTATTGGTGTTTCTGATCTCGCCGCCGTCCGCTTTTCTCTTCCGTCACAACTGTTGGAGCCTAGACCAAATCTCGAATACTGGAACTATCTTGATGCGCCCAGCGCCTTCATCGCCATCGGTACGGCCGACGACGAACTGGACCGCATGCTAGAAGTTCTGCGCTTCTGGTTCACCACTTACCTGAAGTATGCTAAAGACAGACCATGCAAGCCCTATAACTCTTGCCTGGGCGAGTTCTTCCGGGTAAGTTTTTATCAACAGATGCATTTTTCGCAATGTGAGCCGTGCTAACCGCATATACCTTTTCTGCTGTTCAGTGCAACTGGGTTACCGAAGATAATGCCCCGCGCATCGACCACAAAGAACACTTGACGTCACCGTCATCAGCTTCTCTCAGCATTCCAGCCAACAGTGAGACGGCACCACAGAAGCCCGTCCGCATCTCATACATCACCGAGCAGACGTCTCACCACCCCCCAATCAGCGCTTTCTACGTCGACTGCCCAGAGAAGGGACTCAGTGCTAGAGGTTTCGACCAATTATCCGCCAAGTTCACTGGCACTACTATCAAAGTTCTCCCCGGCGAGCACAACCTTGGTATTTTCATTAACCTAGAGAAGCGCAATGAGACTTATCAGTTGCTTCACCCAGAAGCTCACTTGGCTGGCTTCCTTAGAGGAAACCTTAATGTTTCCGTTAGCGACACAACCTACATTTCCTGCCCCGAGACCAAGTTGAAGGTTATTTTGGTCTACTACGAAGAGGGTGGATGGATTGGCAAGGCGGTCAATAAGGTGGACGGAATCATCTTCAGATACGACCCTGAGAACGATAACAAGACTCAAATCAAGGATGTACCGGAGTCCGATATTCTTGTGCGCTTTCACGGCCCCTGGAAGGAGAAGGTTTCATTCACCATGGGCCCCAAACCATTTGTAAGTTTTTTATGCTTTGATCTCAAAACACTTATGATGTCATTACTAACGAATACCAGAACTCGCATCCTGCTGAGGCTCAGCACCAGATCATCGACTTGGTCCCACTCCAAGTCGCTCCCAAGGATATCCCTCCCACCGAAAAACAGCGCCCTAATGAGTCTTTGATCTTGTGGGGTAAAGTTACCGAAGCCATCAACTCTAAGCAGTTTGGTTTGGCCACCAACCTCAAGGTCGAGCTTGAGGAAGACCAAAGAGAAAAGGCGCGCGAGCGTGAACGGACTGGGATTCCATTTACGCCGGTATTCTTCAAACACGCCAACGGAAACGGTGGCAAGCCAGATTTGACAGATAAGGGAAGAGAAGTTCTCGATAGAGCCCAGAAGGGCGAATGGGATATTTCTGATTTGTTGGCTGATGGTTCTGGGGCGGAGGCGGAAAGCGCTGTCGGGGCGTTGCCTGCAAAGGAACAGGTGCCCACTACTACTACTACTGCTGCTGCTGCTGAAACTTCGACTTAGATGTGTGTGGTACGAGGGTACGATGAGATTTCAATACCACTTTATCACGATCTTTGCATTTTGTGCTTTTCTGTTAGTTTTCCATAGTTAGTCGCATTTATCTGGTCACACACAAGCTATCCCGCGCATTGAGGCTCAACTGTACCAACCAATCAATATGTGCATGTGATGCTTAGTCATACTGTAGGCTTTAGGCAGGTGAATGATTTAACCCAGATGGGAAAATTTATGGTAACGTCCAAGCTTCTACTAGGAAAAGTTCGTCGTAAAGTCAAGACTTCCATCTTACACACGAAACCCCTCCATTAGTTGACATCACCTTCTTTCCAAATTACAATTCTTTGATTTTCTTTTTGATACCCATTTCCATTTCATCAACTCCATACACAAAATGTTTGCTCTTCGCTCTGCTGCCCGCCTTGCCCCGCGCATGGCTCCTCGCGCCATCATGGCCACCCGTGTCGCCCCCGCCATGAGCTCCGCCCTGCGTGTGCACGGCGCTGCGGCTTTCTCTGTTTCCGCCCGTGTCCAGAGTGAGGCTGCCAACAAGCTGTTGGCGTCTCTTGGCCGCGAGCTGGAGTATGAGGAGAAGGTTATGGTTGATGAGGCTGTTCCTGAGACTATCATTGAGTTCAACGAGACTTCGGGTTTCCAGGTCATTGATGTTGAGGGTTCTGACGAGGTTAAGCTTGTTAAGGAGCTGAATGGCGAGAAGTGAGTTGAATGGAAATTTTGAACGGTTTTGGAAATGGAATGCTAATGAATCTTGTCTATATAGGATTACCATCTCTTTCTCGATTGCCGACTTGGGCTTCAACAACCCCATGCTTGAGGATGAGTCCTTCGAGGATGAGGAGTCCAACAACGTCCAAAAGTCCGAGGAGACCGAGGGCGGCGAGGAGGCTGAGGACCTCTTCGACCCCACCCCGATCACCGTGCAGGTCGTCATTGAGAAGCCCGGTAAGAACACTGGTGTTCTCTCTGCTGATTTGACTGTCCAGGATGGTGGTATTGCCGTTGAGAACGTCGCTTTCTTCAAGAATGGCAAGGTCGCTATGGGAGAGCAGGTTGAGGATAACTGGGCGCGTAGCAAGGTGTACGCTGGCCCTACCTTTGAGACTCTGGATGAGGAAGTTCAGGAGAGTGTTGAGGCTTACCTTGGGGAGCGTGGTGTTGATGCTCAGCTTGCCCTGTTTGTTCAGGAGTATGCTAACTGGAAGGAGCAGAAGGAGTATGTTGGCTGGATGAAGAACATTACTGGCTTCCTCCGTGCTTAAGTCAAGTGTTGGTGAAGTAAGAGTTTGTAAAAGCAGACTCAACTTGTCGTTTTTGTCCCCTGGGGAGGACGGATGGCTCGTTTATGTACATTAGTTCCCAAATAATTAAATACCACCCTGCAAAAACAGGTCATTGTCTTTTTTTAATTTGTATTGTATTGTATGGTCTCTGTGAGAAAATGCGGCTAAAAAGCCAATGTCGTAAATCATAAAATCGTATGAGTCGGTTCCGTTACCCGACCCAGTTTAAGCATCAATATTGTGCCGTCTATCCCCATCGGTTTCTTTCTCCTCCTAAGTGCCCGTATTCCTGACAAGTTCAAACACTGCTCATAGGAGGTACCCGAACATTACCAACCCGACGCAACGGTCTAGGCCGAGAAAGACGGGCATTGCGATCCCGACATCCCCAGCATTGAATGGTTGTAGAGCGTTTCTCTGTAGAGACACCGGCTCCACAGGATCCAAAAGCACAGTTTTTGGAAGCTTCTGCACATGGGGATTCGGTAATCAGAACTCGGTCTATGTTTTCACAGACGCTGCAGTAGTGAACGTGATCAATGAAGGTGCACATTGTGACGGTTGATTGATTATCGACAAGGAAAGACTAGGGTTCGGGTCAGCTTAAACACTCTTATAAGTGGATGTGTGATGCCAATTATAAAGGAAGACATACAGTGATAACTTGAAGTAATATGGTGGTGATATTGGATAAAGTGGTTGCAGGAAAAGTCTGAGAGTGCAGTGATGGAAGAGACTGTGCGAGAGAACTTGATCTGCTAGATCCATCTCCATGTTCACGACAACAGAGCGGCCGCATCATGGCTCTTTATATACTGACGACACTTTGACCCATGTCACCACTTTGCGACCAATCGACGCCCTTGTTGATTCTCCTATAATGCCCCGGCTACGAGTTAAATCACCACAACATGGCCCAAAATGAAGCGTGACAGGTCTATACTATCCCCTGCTCGGCCGTCCATCGCCAACCCAAAACAGCCAGACAACGGGAAAAATGCATTAAAATTAGCCTTGGGGAAAACACCAACGGGCTGGGTCCGTCCGCTGCTACGTTAGTATTGGACATATCCGTACACACCCTACGTTTGACACGCCTCCTTCTCCGCTCACACAAGACAACAGAACGTGCATATGTGTAAGTTGATAGAACAATGGACTTGTTCACGCCCTCCCTCATTTGGATATGTATGTATGTACGTATTGAACCTCGTCCCTCCTTTGCGTTGTGCCAAACTATGTATATATGGGTGGATATACATACATACTGCTTCCTTCCGTCGGCTCAACCCCAACGGGACGGATGGAATCTCATTTGTGTATTGACATTGTACATACATACGCTACACAGCGGCGTTCTATTGTCTTGCTTTGAAAGCGTGGGGCTGCGTCTTTTGTTACAAATGTGGACAATGGCAGCCGCAAAGAAGCCGGCGGATCTTCTCCACTGTTAACCACGGACAGGGATTCCCAAGTTTATGGTCAATATAAGTCCCGTCTATGGTCCACGACTATGGGTACTATATAATTAACAATGAAAAAGGTCTGGTTATGGATATGTTAGTGTCCTGCAAGAGGGTCTAGATCGACAATGAGAGGCCAACATATGCGTCTGCATGTCACTGCAGCGGATACCACCATGTTTCGAATGTCATGGAGGTCTGTCCCCTCCATCAAATGGATGTAATCAGCCTCGGCATCTGTGGTGTTTGAGGAAGCAACTATCGAGAAAGCCATGTTTCCCACACACTGGCCCCTTTGTGTTGTTTCCGGCCAATCCATTTGCAAAGTGTTTTTAAAAATACTTGAAATACAAACCCCACTTCGCTACACAACCGAGCGGCCTTACTTGCAGCATGTCTTCAGACACACACATGTAATGGGTATACGCACACGCATACATCACCAAGGAGAAGGACTATAGCTTGACGGAGTCTGAGGGGGGCTGCTTGCTTCCGTGAGACAAACGGCTAAGAAAAAGGTCGTTTACCTGGTAAACTAAACTCTCCCGTCGGTATTTTGTTGTCCCAGACTACTACAATACAACGCCACAAGCGCAAAAACTCAAGAAAAGAGGCACCACTTCAAAAAACCACTGCCGCTCTCTTGGCAGCTGCGGTTTTACTGTCTGCGGCTCTCTAAGCCTTTGATATCGGCTATGAAGATAACCCTCTTTACAAAACCACATTCTGGTAAATGCTTGTTTCTTTTTTCTTCAAGCATGAAAAAGCTACGAAATGAGCCGCCGTGGTGCACGCAAAGCAAGCCTGGGCCCTCTTTGTTTTTTGCTCCTCCCCCCCGTCATTGATGCACGAAATCGTCAATCCTTTTTGCGTACGTGGGGGGCCGCCATACTAAGGAAGGAAATCACGACTCTCCCTCTCCCCGTTCCTGGAGCACGGTCCTTTTCCACTCCCACGGCTTGGTAATTTGCGCTTCAACACCCCCCGGTCCCGCAAACTCCAGAGCCAATTTATCTTGAAACCGGCATATTTGGGATTCCTGGATCTTTCCAAGACTCAAGGTCCCTCCGCTTGTCTTTGCTTGGACTTGTCCTGAGTGTCCGCCGCTGTGGCAACTGCGGGATCGGTTCCGGTCGGGAGATGCACCAAAAGACGATCCGCCTTCGTTAACTGCTTCTATTGGGATTTTCCATGAGCCTTTTTGGCTTTTTGACTTCTTCGAAAGCCCCGGTCAAACTACAACAATGTCCAGCTTAACCCTTGACTGACGGCTCATAACTCGCCAGTAGAAACGCCGTGGCGTCCTTCCATTGTTCTCACTAACTGCACCGTTTATGCCAGAAGGGTGGTTACCTGCAGACAAGGAGGAAGGGCATGACAGAACCAGAAACACTAAGCCAACAGGAACGGCGTTTTACGCCACTAGTCTGACTGGCTGATTCCGGGTCACATTGTACGAGAAGACTTCTGCCCTATACCAGGCTCTATCTCTTTCTCCCCCACAACTTGCCCCTCTCTTGTCTTACGACACGCAGACAACAACAATGGCTGGCTTCTATAGAGTGGTAGTTCAAGACACAACCCCCCATATTGGACCCCCTTCCTGCATGCATCGCAACAATAAGAAGCCCCGTCGTTTCACACTCGCATCACCACCAACATTCTGCACGCCCCAGTCACGCACCTTCTAACAGACACACCGAACAAGGGCATATTCCGCGTCGTCCTCCCAGCCCGTACCGTTTCCCGTGACCACGGCGTCAACTGTCTGTTCTTTTTTAGCCCCAGAAGCCCGTAGTCTGCCACCTGGCGACCGACAACCGCGGCCACCCTCGCTGGACCATCCCTCGCGGCCCGTTACAGTGCTTGCGTTTGAGGATGCGTGGAGACCCGGTGTGTCACGGCGATACTAGACATCTATTCCGAGCCCCCAGATAGTCCTGCACGATCCACGGTGTCTTGCCGCCGCCCCGTACGCTGGCGAATGGTATTTCGGTCAGACGGATATCTGTGGGTTGGCGGCGGATCCGCTCGTTCCGACTAACTGCTCAGCAGCTAGTCCATGGTGGGAATGTGCGAGGGGCCGCGCGAGAATAGAAGGAACAAAACAGGGCTGATGTTCACGATGATAGTGCGGTGACACATATGTGGGGTTGACCAACGATGAATGTCAGAGATGACGGTGTGTTCAGTACAATGTATAGATTTACGGTCATCGGGGAGTTGCGAATCGAAACGGACCCGTTGGGGAGTTTCTAAAGCAGGAACCAATCCGTAGATATCTTCGGCGGTGACGGTCAAACACCGAAAGGAATGCATGTTATATTACAAAGGTATATATTATAAGGGCACTGCAACCACTTGAGTCAGAATTCAGCCTAGAAGGGATGTGGCGTTGTTGGTGGCATACAAGTTAGAAACCTGCGGCACTTTGGCTGCAGATCTGGTTCCTCCTTAGTCCGACGGGCCTTAGTATCCACACTAACCACACTCTTAAACAATGTGATTCTAGACTCATCGCAGCATGTTCGTTTGCATTGTTTTTCCTTTGTAGTCAGACATACACACACACAAACCGTGTCATCCCATGATCCGAGAGTCTCGTGGGAACCACTCTATATCAAACATACTTCCCCCGCCACCATCCCTGTCCCGCATGTCCGGCCGTACATATAGGATAGCTTGTTCCGCGCTACACAAATTGTGCTGGGTAACGTGGTCGACTGCGTCCGCTGCTGGTTTGGCAGACCTGTCAAACGGACCCAAAAATCTGGAGACATTCACCTGGCCTATTGCTGAGATAGGTCCGCGTGTCCCAGTCTGGGACGAACTGTTGGCAGCACAGTGTTACACCCGGGGGGCGTTGGACGGATGTCTGTCAGCAAATATCTTCTCCTTGAGTTCATCGCCTCATATTCGGCATGTCGTGTGCTTGGAATGCGCTTGTCAAATGGAGTGTTCACCGTGGCACATGTCTGTTGACATCACCTGGGTGTCTACTCTCCGACAGGTGGCAACAAGACGTTGTGCGAAGACACCATAGTGTTTGCAGATCATAAAAAGCCTATTCCAGCTTTTGTTTCTAGTGACAATCCTGATATATGACAAACAAATCACTAATACCAATCAATGTGGTCACATCTGGTTAGGTGTGTGTGACGTAGACTCTCAAATGTGAACATGTAATCCCAGTAGTGACATTAGCAAAGAAACAACTATAGTGCGGTATCAAAAAAGACCCAAAGAACCGACATCAAAATCGCCAGATATACAAAGAAACCCCGTTACCAAACCCATCGTTTCCATGACTGGATTCATGGAAGCTTTTTTTCCCTCAACATCATGATCCTCTTAGTGACCCTTAGGAGGGAAGGTCGTCGGCTTAGGCTCACCCTCCGCGGGTAACCGAATCCAGGTCATGTGCGAGAGGTGAGCCCAGTTGTTATCCCACGTCGACAGCAACAGGATTGTGTCCTTGTTGGTCAAATCGGGCACAACTATGACATGTCAGCAGGCACAATCAAAAACAAAAAAAGAAACACTGTCTCATGGACGGTAGCCTAAACTTACGAAAGCCGTTTTTGTGCTCCGTCTCATAGGCCTCCTTTTTGGCCTTAAGTGCATATTCATGCGTCGACGGTGGCCGGCCAGCACGACGGGCCTTTTGCACCGTATGAAGCTCCTCGTCGTATTGGTGGGCATAGCTATGGACCGGTCATGGCGGTCAGTGACATGTTACACGTAAAAGGTTGTCGTGGAATCATGTGGATAAGGTTGAACCATGGACTTACGTGTGTACTATCTTGCGCAGCTCGTCCAGCTCAAACGTCTCTCCATTCTTGGTCTGAGAGGCTTTTTGGAAGAAGTAGGCCCGCTCAACTGTTATCCAGAGTTAGTATGGGGTTTTATCATCTCCTGGTATTGCATATGTTGAGTGACACTTACGCAAGGGCTGTTCCTTCTTGCTTCTGTTCTGCGCCAACTTCTCCAAACGGCCATCTCTCACACTGGCCTTGCGGAGTCTCTTGGCATCACGAGAGAACTCGTGCAGGGAATCCGCTGAAGTGCCACCGGAGCGCTTCTTTTGGATCTGTTTCCGAACTTTTGAAAAGGTAGAAGGCATTATGAATGATTTTTCAGTCGTAAGTTTACTGAATATTAACAAAGGGTGAATTTGGATTTTCCTTTTTTAGTCGTCAATTTTGGATCTTCCGGTCGCATTAAACTTTTTTGTACTACCATCGACTTTTGATTCGACAGGGATGCTGTTTACGCTTGTTATGCGCCGGCGGCTGCTGCCAGTTGCCTCGGGTTATCGTTCCTGTCATGTCTCGAAGGATTCATCTCTATAAAAGCACTTTAGCCGTTTTGGGAAAGACTGCGACTCTATCGATAGTTCTGCGGCGATGACGGCTATTCTAATGCGACAAATCAATGTTTACGATACCAGGTGGAAAAAAGACTTTATCCGAATCGCATAACGTCATTTTACGGGATGGATTCTTGATTCGCACTTTTAGGGTGGTTCCTGTTGCGACTAACGGAATGTGAATGTGCTCTATCGACCGGGGTTCAACCACATATCTTATGTGGATGTCGCCTTGCTGCTTGTCCTGGAAACCGTGCAAGAATTGACCGTGTCGCCCCCAGGTATGTAAAACAGTGGTGCATGAACTTGAATGACTTGTGCAGACCCGGTGAGTGTGGCATGCATGTTGAGTTTCCTCTTTTAAACATTGCGGTTTGCATTGAGTTCATGATGGCAATGTTCAATGTCTTGATAATGGGCTTAACCGGTGAGGCTGCCGTTGTGCAGATTCATGTAGTTTTCTTGATATCACTTGCCTACTCAACCTAGACGCAAGCCACAGATGTAAACAACTTCAAAGTATACTTTGTAAACACAAAATCATGTTTATAACCCTCTGTCCCTTCATCCAAACCCTTCCGTCATCTCGTCGTTTGGACCTCAAATCCTTGTTTGGCTGATGCGATATCCTAACAACCATAACAAGGGCCCATCTTATCCATGTTCTAGCGATGTACCCCACTATAACATGAACTAAAATAGTGCACAATGCGCTGTTATACACTAGCCACCCCACTAAGAATTCAACGCGCACCCACTATAAACCCCAAAACGCGTTGGCATTCAGTGACTTACAATTTTATGTTCGCCAGCGACAGTCGATCAGTGTTGTATTATGTTATTCATCGTCAACTTCCGCCGAAGCTATCAACTTTCATTTACGGATTAACCACCACTCGTTTTGGTTTCGGATTTAATTGACAAGATCACTGAATCTATATTCGCTTTTCGTTTTAATTTCATGTCCATGTTTTGTGTTTTGCTTCTGTAAACTGCGCGCTGGTTGAGTCTGTCCGCGGCAGAACTGCATATCCTGCGAGTAGCTCAGTCCTCGTCTCGTTTTAACAACACCCTCGATTTTGAACCGAACGGTCGTTTCTTTGGTCTCTCGTTTGAGCATCAAGCTCTATACATATTCTCTGTTAATGATTCACGACATTCATTTGATCCAAATATTCACTTGTTGACGTCCTTACCACATCTCCCACGGTTCCCACGACGCCAACGCCTATATCGACCCATTTCTCACTCCACATATCGCCTTCTGCCCCTCGATAACTACACCCCATAGCTGTCACTTTTGGCTCCAGCACTTCGCAATCCTCCGCCCCTTGTTGTCGGTTGTAACGGTCTAGGATGGGTGTCACTGGTCTGCTTGGCCTGCTGAAAAGCATCCAACACCCCGGAGATCTGAAGAGGTATTCCGGCAAGACATTGGGAGTAGACACTTATGGCTGGCTTCACAAGGGCGCCATATCCTGTGCCTCACAATTGGCACAGGGTATACCGACAAAAAGGTACAGAATCCAGTTTTACCTGCAGGACCACACTTTGTTATATTCGAGTCCTCGGCTGACATAACCCATTACAGATATGTCGACTACTGCATGTTTCGAGTCCGCATGCTTTTACACAATGGCGTGACGCCATACCTTGTGTTTGATGGCGACTTTCTGCCATCAAAGGCCGGAACCGAAGCTTCTCGAGCCGCAAAACGGGAGGAGAGTCGCCAAAGAGGATTGGAGTTTCTGAAAGCCGGGAAACACAAGCAAGCCGACGAACAATTCCAAAAGTCCATTGATATCACACCCGCCATGGCTCGCGCTGTCATAGATGAGGCTCGCAGCCTTGGGGTCAAATGCGTGGTTGCGCCCTACGAGGCTGATTCACAGTTGGTATACCTAGAGAAGATGGAAATCATCCACGGTATCATATCTGAAGACTCGGATATGCTCGTCTTTGGAGCCAAGCGTCTGATCACCAAACTGGATCGCTATGGCTCCTGCATTGAAATCAACCGCCTTGAGTTTTGCCGAGTTCGTGAGGTCTCTTTGACGGGCTGGTCCGATGCCGAGTTTAGGCAGATGTGTATTCTCAGTGGGTGTGACTATCTACCCAGTATTAGTGGTATTGGTCTCAAGTCAGCCTACCGACTACTAAGGAAGCACAAGACGGCAGAAAAGGTGGTCAAAATGCTTCAATTCGAGGGAAAAACCAAGGTTTCCGAGAATTACATGACAGAGTTTGTGAAAGCCGAACTCACTTTCATTCACCAGCGGGTGTTCTGTCCGATCAAGAAAGAGATGGTCATGTTGACACCCGACGATTCAGGTGCAGTTGATGGTATGCCCTTCATTGGCGCGTATGTGGAACCCGAACTCTGCCGCAAGATTGCAGCCGGTGAGATTGATCCCATAACCAAATTACCTTTGGGAGGAGATCCGGTTCCGCCGTCACCACGAAAACGGCGCATGTCATCAGGGTCCGAGACAACACCAGTCCCACCGCAAGGTAACCCGAGGCACTCCATTTCATCTTTCTTCTCCCGACACCCCATGGGCGAGATGGACAGAAATTGCTTCAGCGTGGACCCGGACAAGGTTGCTCACATTACAAACCATGGTCTTGCACCACGAGTTTTCCCAATACCTCGTCCCTATATCCCTAGTGGTAGTAGTACCCCAACCCGTGGATCACCTCGTCGCCGGCGTAAAACAGAACCGGTCCAGAATTTGCTCAACTCAGTAGGGTTCGGAGACATGGGCTCACAAACGGAGGAGACTCCAACTCGTAGCATGTCCACGCCTACGCGTCGCGCTGGCCGGCACAGTATTGGTCCAACTGGTATTGGTATGGCAAGTCAGTTCCGACCAAAGAAAAAGGCTCGGTTGTGCGATGACCTACCAGAAGAGGATGAAATTGCCGAGATATCTGTTCCCCAGGAAAGCAAATATTTCTCGACAAGCACACCACAAACCGTAGGGATGACTACACCAAAGGCGCTATTACAACAGACGCCACCATTACCACCGGTCTTCTTGAAAGACCAGAAGTCGGATGGAACCATGGTTGTTGAATCTACACCAAAGAAGCAAGACTTGCCGAATCCATCACCCGTCAGATCGGTCCGGGATTCCCAAAGTTCATTCGCCCAGAACATGGAAAGTTTACCCGATACCAACGCATGGCAAACTCCGCGGAAACATCGCCGCAACAGCAGTCGGTTTAAGGTGTTTGATGATGCCTCGGATGTGAAGCCCGGAGCGACCACTACCGGCTCGCCCCGTAGGTCGCCACAGAAAAACAGTGTATTTTTTTCTGGCACCAGTGCTACGCTCCCTACACGCCAGGCCTCTCCTGTTCGCAAAACGACTTCTCGTCACAGCATCTCCATGATTGGATCATTGCCCAGGCCATTGGAGGCTGGTGGTCCTGGTCTTCAAATGTCTCTAGACCTGTTCATGAACACTGAAGTACCCAAATCTACCACACAAGACAGTTCGATAACAAGTTCCAGTGATACATCTCAGTTAGGTGGCCCGTCGAAACAACCGACGCAGCGGCCACCTAGCTCGTTGACAACTCCATCAGCGTCTCCTATGCCAGGCAGTAGTGGGCGGTCATCTTTTATTGGCACACCAGGATTGAGTACTGGAAGCTCGGTGTCATCATCTAAGTCTTCGTTCATTGGTACACCTGGTATTTCAGCCCTACAGCGGCTTGGGGCCCGGGCAACGGGGAAATTGAGTGGGGGAGTGCGGCCATTGGGTCTTGCTAAGAGTGCTTCTATGAGCAGCCTCACACAGCCCTTTTGGAAGCGCGAGCCCGTGAGCTCATCGCAACCAGTAGAGAACAAGACGTCGGTGGTTCAGACGAAGCCGGCGTCGCAGGGATACTTGAGCCAACCTGTGATGATGGCCTCTCAAGGAAGTGAGGACATGTTGCCATTCCTAAACGAGGGCGAGAAGGAGTATGCAGAGGGCGAGGATGAAGATAATGTTGCTCGGCCAACATTTGATCTTTCTGCATTCAGATATGGAGCCTAATTCCATTATCATTGCATTATGTTTGATTTGTTACACTATAGACTGTATAAGTGGAGGAATATGATTGATCCGGTTATATTACAATTCCCGTTTAACATGTGCACAGACGAAGTGACTTGGTCTATTTTATGGTGAACGTAGTTGATGAATGTGGTGAATATTGAAAACTTTGTGAACGGAGTGTCGTGTCCAACGGGACATTCTATTGATCAGACTCGTGCTGTATGTACACATCACCACATAAGTATAGATGCTTAAACCCAAGGCCCCTCCAGAGACTAGTTTATTGGTTTCCTGACGGCTATATGCATGTTGGTTATCACGGACCATAACTGCGGGAACCTTTACATGATTCGCAGTTAGCTCCGGACCACAAAGGACTTCATGTGGAGACTTCATTATACCATTACGCCGAACAAGACCTTTCATCACGTTATGCCCTTGCTGATATTGCTGATAGCTCCTCGCGTTGCCAAATCCGTCTAGGATGCCAGGAACACGTTGAACGCCCAACCCCAGTTGTTAGCCACGAGGGGTGGCTTAAGCTGAAGATTCAAGAAAGTAGCAATTGCGGATCTACTACCAACTGGGAAATAGCAATGGAAGTCCAAGTGGGTGATTACGGGGGACCTTCAATGCAAGGTGGTGAACCTTTGCTTTTTCGCGGACCTTGGCTGGGCCCCTTGGGAAGGGAAGTCGAGATAATCCCGGTGCTTGCAGCTTCCGAATGGGGATGCCCCGCTTTTTGGTGATAGAGAATGGGGAATTTGGGGGCGAAGGCGGGTCTTGGACGTGGCTGTATTTAAGTCAGTGATGTCCTGCATCTGTCGCTGTTTCTCTCTTCATTGAATCACAAACCAGTTCATCACAAACACCGCCCACAATGTCTTTCGCTCGTCTCCGTGTCCCCGTTGCCCGCTCTGCGCGCCTTTTCTCGACTACCCGTGTTGCCCCCGTTAAGGTTGGCGATGCCATTCCCGATATCGAGCTCTACGAGGACGGTCCTGCTACCAAGGTTAACCTGAAGGAGGAGTTCTCCAAGGCCAACGGCATTATCGTCGGTGTTCCTGCTGCTTTCTCCCCCGCTTGCTCGGCTAGCCACGTTCCTGGCTTCATTAAGCACCCTAAGCTTAAGGAGGCTGGCAAGGTCTTTGTCGTTTCTGTCAACGATGGCTTCGTCATGAAGGCGTGGCAGGAGTCTTTGGACCCTGCTAAGAAGTCGGGTGTATGTTTATTTCTTTTTGATAATTCTCCGAGGAAGGTTCGCCATACTAACTTGAGATTGCAGATCCGCTTCCTTGGTGACGGCTCTGGCGCTTTCACTCGCGCTCTGGAGCTCGACTTTGACTCTGCTGCTATCTTCGGCAATGACCGTAGCAAGCGCTACGCTCTTGTTGTTGAGAACGGCAAGGTCACTAAGGCCTTTGTCGAGCCTGACAACATTGGCACTACCAGTAAGTTGAAACAACGCTTGGTATATATATCTAAACCATCATTCTAACGCTCTTTAGTTTCCCTGGCTGAGAATGTTCTGGCTTAAATGCTTATAAATCCCAGGACATTGTACGTATATATTGGACGATAGATTTCTTTTGTAATTTTATTCCCTTTGTGACCTCTTATCATGAGACCCTACTGCCCTCTAGTTGCTCGTGACAAGCCCTCAATCCACATGTATTCAATATGTCAGCCACGGAATGGTGGCTTCCCATTGGGGTGATACAATGCACATGATTTGCCTAAATGTGACGTAGGCCCTCTTAGTGGTCAGACCTACTACAGCTGCAGCCTATTGGTGACATTACAAGAGCACCTAAGATCATTTTGTGATATTGCAGACACAACTACAAACAGAAGTCTCGATACCTTGTTGGCAGAGTTCGCGGTACTACCCCTCAAACCAAGAAGGCAGTATCGTGTAGAATTCCGTTATTACCTGGAGCAAAACTGCCTGGTTCTTGATATTTTACTTCAACATCTGACGCAAGCTCATGCTTATGAAGAAAACCAAACACATTACATACTAGCTCTTCATTGATCATTAGCCAACATCCGAAAAATAACCGCTTGTTTTGCCCGCCAGGCTACCGCCCATGGCCCCACACTATTAGTTGCTTGCATTACTATTTCGTCATATTCACGGGTGGTAAGCCCCTGTAGCGCATGAGCCATACCGCCCATAACAAAGACCCAGACTTCTGCTTCAAACCCAACCAACGTCACCACTTACATTTCTTTACAGTCACTTGCCGTTTAGCTGATTTCATTCTTGTGTTTTCTGGATCCTTTGTTATTCCAATCATTTTCACATCGCCCAAAAACCATCGCTTTTCATCGATCACTTTCTTCCTTGTTGAGCCGGTTCCCTACTTATTCCTTTACACTTCAGCCTACATTTCCAGCGTTCACGGCCACTTGATTTGTCACACGAGTCTTTGCCCGCTTTTCCGGCATCGACTGTTTGGATATCCTCTGCTGCGCTCCGGTATCGTCACCTGAAGCTTGCAAGCCTCAAACGAAGTCCTTCACTAGCAGGCGCTAAGTTTATCCAAACATATTGTGGCAATTTGTGGTCCTTGACTGTTCAGCAATATTGAAGCGCTTTCATTTGTCCGTATTTATCCAAATCCCCTTGTCACAAGCTGCGTCTCAACTGGTCGCGCCCATACGCACTCGGATCAGCTTAGAGCCAGTCGCCATCCATCCGTTGGCTCAACCCGCATGAGCACTTGTCGCTTCAGCCCAAAGTTGATTTTCATTGTCCCCTGGCATTTTTCTTACTGCCATAGCCGTTGATTCTTGTCTTTTCTTCTATCTCCACTCCACCGCAGTTCTGTCAGCGCCCCCATCACCAACGGGTCGCTGTACACATCGCCGGTGTCTTCGTCGCCCAAAATTACGTCGCCGCTTAAGAGAAAGGCTGACGAGGCCTCGCAGCCGCCTTCTGAGGGCTCCTCGAAAAAACAACTTACGGCTAGAGCTCTCTCGTTGCGATCAAACTCCAAACTAGCCACCGCGCCAGATTCATCCTTTCCCGGATCAACCAAACTCCTGCAGGCTGCTGACAAGGCGCCTACCCCACTGTGCCCCGCAGTAACCCGAGAACCAAAAGCCGAAACTATGGACTCCGACATAGACATGGACTCCGACTACCAGTCGTTATCCGATAGTGATCTTGACAACGACGGTTATGATGATTACGAAACGGGCGGTGACCAAGGTAAGTTAACTCTCCTACACCTGGAATAGCGACTTCGGATTTTACAACTTGTTTTACTTCACTTCTTTGGTTAATTGTTCTGCTCTACGATACATATCGCCACACTCATGTTGGGCCGAACTCCTGCCATGCATCTATACCTGTACAAAGCTCACGTGCTAACGTTTTTGTTACTTTTTAGGGTCCGCTGACGACTTTGATACCTATGAGCCTATCACTGACGCCAATAAGTCTGCCGCGCCATCCAAGATCCCACAACTCGATTACAAAGTTCACACCGGAGAGCAGCTCAAAAAACAACAGAACAGAGATGTTGAAGAAGTCGAAATGCTGCTAAACATTGGCCTTGATGCCTCTGCCATCTTGCTCCGGACCTTCGACTGGAACAAAGAAAAGCTTCTTGAGCGCTATATGGACAACCCGGACAAAGTCCTCAACTCTGTAGGACTCAGCAGCAACGAAGAACGCAAGCCACCTGTTATCGAAAATCTCGAAGAATTTTGCTGCGAAATCTGCCTCGATGATGAGTCGGGGAGTCCAAGTTTTTCCATGCCCTGCGGTCACCGGTTCTGTACGGCTTGTTTCTCAGGCTACCTCACCCACAAAATCCGTCGCGAATGCGATATTTCACATTTGGAATGCCCCCAGGATGGATGTAACCGTATTGTGGACTCATCTTCGATCAAGCTGCTTGTTGAGCCCGATGTTTACGAGCGCTATCTTCACATGGTAGATCGTACATATGTCGAGTTGCGCGATAAATTTAAGTGGTGTATTGCGCCTGATTGTAACAATGCGGTTGAGTCCAGCACTCGGAGATTGAACCTGGATAGACTCGTTCCTACTGTCGCATGCAAATGCGGACAAAAGTTTTGCTTTGGCTGCCAACTGGAAGATCATCGTCCAGCACCATGCGATCTCGTCAAAAAGTGGCTCAAAAAGTGTGCCGATGATTCGGAAACTGCCAATTGGATCTCTGCTCACACCAAGGAATGTCCCCAATGCAACTCCACTATAGAAAAGAACGGAGGCTGTAACCACATGACTTGCCGCAAGTGTCGCTACGAATTCTGTTGGATGTGTATGGGGCCGTGGAACGAGCACGGTACCAGCTGGTACAATTGCAATCGATATGAAGAAAAGAGCGGTACTGCCGCCCGTGATGCGCAAGCAAAGAGCCGAGTTTCTCTGCAACGTTATCTCCATTACTACAATCGATTTGCCAACCATGAGCACTCCGCCAAGTTAGACAAGGAGGCTACCACTCGTATTGAGTCGAAGATGATTCAACTTCAAGCATCGTCAGATCTTTCATGGGTTGAAGTACAGTACCTAAAAGCTGCCGCAGATGCTGCCCAGCTTTGCCGTGGTACCTTAAAATGGACGTACGCTTTCGCGTTCTTCTTGGCCCGTAACAACACTACTGCCATGTTCGAGGACAACCAAAAGGATCTTGAAATGGCAGTTGAGGCTCTGTCTGAGCTTTTTGAGCGTCCGATTGCTCATCTTGCGGACCCGAAGCTTCGCACAGAAATTGTGGTATGTTTCGATTTGCCTTCTTAAAATATTAACTCATGTGCGGTGCATTTGCTAACTATGACGTCATTTCCATAGGACAAAACCGCATACTGTAACAAAAGACGGGTTGTTCTGCTCGACTATGCAGCCGAAACCCTTGGCCAAGGTATGTCAATTATTACAAGATCAGCTTAGAAATGACATACTAACTTAGTATCTTAGGACTCTGGACGTTCAGCATGGTTATGGATCCAATTGAGATCAAGACGGGTTCGGCAGTCATCCCCAAATCTGGTATACATCCTGCCCCTGTCTCTGCTGTGTCTGTCCCCGACACCAGAGCCTCGGCCGCTCCTTAAGAGACCTGCGCCTATGCCTTGTTCTCACCCTCCCACTCCGAGGGTCTCGCTGTTCATGAATTTATGTCGCATTAGTAACGCGGGGTCTTGGTGGAGTTTGGGTTGTGATTGGATCGGTTGTACTGGGTAGTATTCAGGCTTTTATCCGCCGCATCCGTCTGTCCCAGCATCATTATATCATTGTTTTGCTCTTTTGGTGGGGTTTTGCGCAGGTCCGATCTACTGGATAGATTCGGAGTCAGCCTTTAGTAGATTAGTTCCCCATGTAGCATTGGTCATTAACATTCGCTTTCATCTTTCAAACTCTGCCTACTCCGGATAAAGTCTATGTCCATACCCACATGTGTATGTATATGTGCGGTCAAAATAAGAAGCTGATGTAACATGTAGTATCAGTATCGAAGATTATGATTCAAGCGGCTATATCGGGCCTTCGGGTATCGCATCGGATAATTTGTGACGAATATCAGATGGATCCTGGGTTTGATGTACAAAGAAATATACTGCCAGTCAGGGCATCATCTCAGGGACGTTACTTGTTAACTAAGCCACGGCTCCCAGTAATGCACCTCCTTACTTGTCGGGTATTCACTAATTATCTGATGATGTCTGGAGATGCAGTGTGTTTCATGGTGCCTGGGGATACGAAAACAGGACCAACTCTGGGTCTAAGCGGCAGTAATGGTGGGTTGTTTCGGTACGAAGCCGTCACGCAGACAAGCGAAGCGGGAAAATCGCAGTTGTTTTTAGAAACGATTGTGCCAAGTCCATGACATACCCGACAAACCAGGGGCTCTTGAAGATGCTGGAGACTTTTTGTATAAAGAGGTCAGCACATGGTGGTTCTTGGATGTTCTTGGCTTGGTCTTTCTTTTTCTTCCTCAGCCCACTTGGCTTTTGAGTTCATTTCTACTTTACTTTCACTTGGTGACGACTTGACCGTTTGTCTTTCTTTTCTACTCGCTTTCTTTGATTTTCATGCTTTGAGAGCATCTTGATTTACTTTCACTTCTTTCGGAGCCAGATTTACTTTCGTTTTTTTTATAACTCATTACTTTTGCATCTCTTTCTTTTAACTTGAAACACTATATTCACAATGTTTTACAAGGCTCTTTTTTCTGTTGCTATGGTCCCTAGTGTCCTGGCTTCTCTCCAGATTGTTCCTGGCGCTTCTCTTCCGGATGTAAGTTGGTCATGTATCATGTTGACGATGTCACACAACTAACAAGGCATATAGAACCGCGGCAAGCACGTTCAGGCTCATGGTACTGGTATTCTTAAGGTTGAGGATACGTACTATATTGTCGGTGAGGATAAAACCAATGGGTCTTCTTTCCAGAACGTCAACTGCTACTCTAGCAAGGACCTCGTTCAGTGGACTTATCAGGGTGCTCTTCTTTCTCGTACCGCTGAGGATGGCGACCTTGGTCCTAACCGTGTTGTCGAGAGACCTAAGATTATCTACAATGACAAGACCTCCAAGTATGTCTTGTGGATGCATATCGACTCTTCCAACTACGGTGAGGCCAAGACTGGTGTCGCTACCAGTGACACTGTCTGTGGTCAGTACACTTACCAAGGTTCCTTCCAACCCTTGGGCTTCCAGAGTCGTGACATGAACGTCTTCAAAGATGACGATGGTACTGGCTATCTTCTTACAGAGGACCGTGCCAACGGTCTACGTATCGAGAAGATGACCGATGACTACCTCAACGTCACCGAGAATACCTTCCTCTGGCCTGACCACGTTGAGGCCCCAGCCATGGTTAAGAAGGATGGTGTTTACTTTATGTTCGGGAGCCACCTTTCTGGTTGGGACCCAAACGACAACATCTACTCCACCTCCACGAGCATCTCATCCGGCTGGTCAAACTGGACCAACTTTGCCCCCGCCGGTCAAAAGACCTACACTTCGCAGACCACCAGTGTCCTTGAGGTGGACGGCCAATACATGTACCTCGGTGACCGCTGGATCTCCACTGACCTCGAAGCCTCAACCTACATGTGGCTTCCCCTGGAAATCAGTGGTACCACCGCTAGCATGCCCAACAACTTCGTCAACTGGAACCCCAATGTCGGTTCTGGAAACTTCTCGTCCGGCACTGCCGAGACCTCTTATGAGGCCGAGAACGCCACTGCTGCTAATGGTGCGAAGGCCGTGACTTGCAACGCGTGCTCTGGGAGCTCTGCTATGGGCTATATTGGTGGGACTGATGGTGGTTCGGTTACCATTGATAATGTCACTGTTCAGACGCCGGGTGTCTCGACTCTAAGGATTAAGTACTACAACGGTGACAGTACTCCCCGCTATGCTAATGTTACTGTTAACGGTGTCGGTGGCATGTACGAGTTTATCCCATCCCACGGTGTGTCGCAGAGCTTGGCTTTAACTACTACCCTTTCTTCTACCAACACCATTGTTATTGAAGGTTCTGGCGAGAACCTATGGGGTCCTGATATCGACCGCATCATTGTTCCCCAGGAATAAACTAATGTCTTGATTTCTCCGTTACGAATATATTGCTTTCAGTTTCCAAGTTACAGCTTCTAAACTCGTCGTGTATGTACAGTGACCCCCATTTGTGATACCACAATAATATGACAATGAAGTTTCATGTCACCTGACATGTAGGATCGAAGACTAATGTAGAAGCTACCTTGTCCTATGTATGTTGCACAAACTTCATTTTCAGGCAACTGTTCAACGTGGGGTATGTACATATGTAGGTCCTTTGGGGTTCTTTTCAAGGACGGGACTCGACAACTTCAAGCATTGTGACGGGGACTTGCGCCACGAGACTTTCCGAAATGGTGAAATCGTATATGCAATCAACCGTCATTGTTAGATTAGTCATACACATTGTAGAATTCCACTTGATGAATGGCCGTATATGGTTGGGAATCCTGCGCCTCCTTTTTGTGGAAGCACAGTGACGAAACAGTCTCACGTGCTGACATGGAGATGTAAGACCTAGCAAAGGTTCCCTTGCTGATCACAACGACAATGGCTTTTTTTTTTTTCAACTTGAAAATTGAGTCTGGTAAAACTACATTTTTGCCACTGATAACGTCAAGATGCATGTGGGAAATTGGTATCCCTAGTTCAGGGAATACTCGTCACAAGGCAAAAGTGCCTATCTGTCACTTCCGCCCCCATTATGAGGAACACCCCACGTAGCGGGGTCAATCATCAATGACAGGGAGACTGTAATGGTATTCATGAAGGTTCTGTGTCGGTTGCACATTGTGTAGACAATTGTGTGTCTAATCCTTAGCTAAGGGCGTGGTGGTCATTACATACCTTTCAGGGCTGGAGAAGCTAAACAGGGAGGCCAAGAAATATTGTTACGCTTTTGGTGCAAACTGGTGGGTTGCAGCTGATGTTTCCTATCTTGTCGGCCCGCGGATGTTCATCTCTGGATTACAACACTGGTTGTGTGTAATGGAACTCTACTATAGTACCACACATATTGGCGCACCTATACTACCAATATGTAGACATTCCAGAGACATTTCATACTATACTTCCGTTTACATATCACCCCCAAATGCCATCTATTTTCGGACAGCTGCATGTATGGCCCCCACGAGGTCATTATGACCGCCTCTTCAAATGCCATCACACAACGAACAATCAACGACCCTCTCATTTCCTCAATGATAGTTTGAGCGGGTCGCTATTATCCAGGCCGCCGGTTCGGGCCAAACTTGTTTTCGTACATACATAGCTATGTATATACACAAATGCCCCTGATAGACATGGATGGTACCGAGACTATATCACATTCCTACGGGCAACTTTGTCACATTTTGGGGGGAACGGTTGTTGAATATCAGAGTCATCAGGGATAGCGGTGTGATTAGATGAACAAATGGTCAACCTTTCTCGGCACTCTGTATTCTGCACTAACAGGCTTATATCGAAATACCATTATGTCGTGACGCACGTCATGTGTCCAACTAACCATCACCCAGCGTTGCACCGCAGGTGATATCTTTGACCACCTTGCTTCTACGCCACACTCCTACATGGTGGGTTAGTTTTAAACAGACAGAAGCGTTTACATGAAGGTGCTACAACAAGCACATATAATAGTTGGGGCTTTAGGTTTATACACTTTGTAGTTTATACTCAAAAAAAACAGTCACACTTCACCACCATATTCGGTAACTAAGCGATATTTAAAAGCGCATTATACGTATGTATAGGTCTCTCCGAGACATTAGTTTATCAACTCCGAGCCGACCTCTCAAAATGGTCCATCCTAACAAGGACAGAAAGGAAAAACGAAATTTCAAAACTTTGGCCGGTCACCCCACTAGTCATCCGGATATCTCCTTCTCCTGACTAGAAAGCCTCTAGAAGCCCAGTTACTTTGAGCCATGGATCTTGATACCCAAATTGGGTGCAGCGCTAAATCCCGACCAAAAAGGTATGACGAAATAGCCATGCAAGCGAGCTCCGCGAACCAAGAATAGAGTTTGCCCAGGGGTAAACGTAAACTGGGTCGGTAAGGAAGATTGACCTGGAATGGGCCAAAGTGCAAAAAGTGACAAAAAGTAGAAGGTCGACAACGACAGGATTCGAACCTGTGAGGCCGAAGCCATATGATTTCTAGTCATACCCTTTAACCACTCAGGCACGTTGCCCCTTATTTGTTGAGGATAAAATGCTTAAAGTGTCTTTTGTTCGTCACTGTTGGAAGTTGATTTTTTGAGGGAGCAATGGATGATCTAAGAGGCTTACTACACTCATAAATCATGAACAAATGAGTGAGGAAGTGGGTCGCATCTACATGCGTTGAAATCAAGAAACTCGAAATATTGCTATATTGGATATATCCTTTCATGCATCTATGTCAGTACATGTTGGATATCAAAACTGTACAACTATGTGATATGTCAACTGATAGGGTTGCATGAACTACTAGGGTTGATAACCATAGATAAAACTTAACGTGAAACGCATCCTAGTGATCACCGGATCATGCTTTTGATTCTCATCACATCCACTAGTAGCTGAATTGATTCATGGGCTGGGCTGAATAGTTACGGACGTACATAGATATATGAACCAACAGTACTCGTTTCGTTGTTTCTTCCATTGACGTTCCAAAAAGCCCTCGGTCATGCGTTTATTCTCACCAGCGTCTAGAGCTGACAAGGCTCCCCTCGACACATTATCAATCACACTTGTCCTCGGACAACGAAAAGACCCTTGCCAGTAAAACATGATATGTCAGACTTTTCTATCGCCTTCTTCCACCGGACAGCCTTGTAGAAGCTAAGCAGTCATGCTGCTCGTCGCCTAACTGTCCAGGGAATGTACACACATGTGCAGTGCAGATAGATAGATCCAAACTAAACTTCCCAGCCATTTGCATTACACAAACACGTATGCGGGAAAAAACACACAAGCCAACTTCTTTTCTTCGCTGAGCTGTCCGTGCCCATGGGGCATTCACCCTGCGGGTCACGGTCTTTGCGTCATATGTTGTAGACAGAAGCTTCAAGGTGGCATGGACGGTCGTGGCATGTCCATGAGCGAAACAAGGACTGCTTCGGGTATAGAGGAAAAAGGCTGGACGAAGTCTGGGTTGGGGCTCGAGATTTGATAGTGAGAGATTTAGAAAAGCACGTGTGTATGTACATACATACATATATCTATAAAAATGAGAAGACAACATTTGTATGGATGGAGATACCATAAAGAGACTTATGAGGTCATCCATTTCAGATGGATATTTTGCCGAACCCATTCTTAGTGGGGATCAGGAACAAAGACTGTCAGATTTCGCCGTAAAAGCAATATCAGCCTGCATGATCCTATCAATCCTACCTTTCCAGTGGTGCATATGATTTGCCTTGACCAACCATTGCTCTTATCAATTCGAGAAATTTCTGAGTTGTTGTTGGAAATGTTTCGACCTGCACGTTCACAAAATTGGACGTAGATGTTCCACTCCACCATGCAGCCCGGCACAGACAAGAGTCGTATTTTGGTCATGGTTGAGACTCCACACGGTATTTATTTTCAAAGTCCGGGCCTGTCCGATCCCTCGGCCGGTTCGTGATTACAAAGGTTTGGCTGGCCTCAAATAGGATTGTACTATAGCTTGGTTTTCTTTGAGCTTTTTACAGCACTTATATTGGACTTAGACACACGGCAAAAATATCAAAGTAGGATGCGAAGTGAAAAGAGGGAGAAGAGGGGCGACAAAAAGAAACACAAACAAGGGGTGATGGAAATCTGGACTTGTCCTCCTCTAACCCGATAGGCCACTCTAGAAAGAATGTCGCCTGTCGCTGCAAGGTACCCGAACAAGTCCCATGAGGCCATGGTTGACGAATCATGTATGTATGAGTCCTGGTGGAAGCAAACAATAAGCTGTCGCAGTTCTAACATGGAAGTTGAACTAGAATCCGTGTTCGAGAAAAACGTAGGTTGATTCTTTGATTTTTTTTCCCTTGCATTTCTTTTTGTCAATAGGTCTTTGACTATTACGCTCTGATCGTCTCACTTTGGGGCTGGTTCTGGACCAGCTAGCTAGCCAGAGCCACAACCGGCCACGGTTTCCCCCGCCTTTTTTACGTTTTTGAGTGTTGAAATAAAAAAAAAGTTAATGCTCTGGAATTGTAGTGGTATTATATACAAGAAAGGACGGCAATTATACATATGCATATGCGGGCTTAGTGATATATACAAACCATTTCAGCTTTCCGATATCATGGTTAACTAGTGATACGTTATTGTGTCATGATCGTCAGCGGGGTCTGCATGTATCAAATAGAACCACGGAACATGCCATGATAAGAACAAAAAAGAAGTTTGGAATAATAAGTTATAACTTTGAATATTGGTTCTGGCAAGTTCTTGTCCTATGTAATTACCAAAACCAAAGTTGAAGCATACAACCGTCATATATATGGACATATATATGTATAGATGTGCGTACTAAATCCGTTTTGTTGCACTTGATAATGTATCCCTTCTGACAGGTAATTTCAAGCTTGCTTACATGCATACATGACATGTGACTTAACTTGAGAATTACAGCCTGTATCTGAATAATATACTCAACCACTCGTTACCGATTGGCTTACGATTGATGTATAGATCATAACCACACTGTTTCTTCACCAGGGGCGGTTTGGTATTTCTCCGACTGCAACATTACCCACGCCACTCTCACATTCAGAAACGGGCAGTTGGTGGTGTTATTGCTACACTGATTGGCTGTATCATTGTAACATACCAATTACAACGCAACCTTTATACGCCCGCTTCCTCTAAGATTGGAGCCCTTGGAATTTACTGTATAGACGGACCGGATGCCGAATATATGCATATACATACATACATGCAGAGACCAATTCGTTTCAGAACATGAAAACGTTGCTTTCCGTTCAGCACCAAACAGAGACACGAACAGCTATACCGGTCCGAAGCCGGCTATGCATATGACAATGCGACGTTGGAGGTTTCGACGATTAGAGGTCAACCAACCGTCAGCTAGCGAGACACCACGGAGCCCTGTTCCGGCCAATAGCAAAGGGCACGCTCCAATCAGAAAACTGCTAGATTCCGGTTGTTGAGAAACACACCGAAACAATACTGAACCCCTTTCTGCTTTAGTTTTTCGTGTTTTCAATGTCTCCTGGTAGGATCGTCGGAGTTACAGTACCACCATTCTCGTGGAAGCTTGATATTCAGGTACAAAAAGCAATATACAGGATAAAAATGGAAACTACCACTTGACCACCGGCAAGCCGCAACAACGTCAGCTGCTCGGCTATCATCGCTTGCCTTTATACACAGACCCTCCTCTCGAAACTCGCTCAGAAAGCGCTTCAGTGTCTTTATGTGAACCCTAGTAGCTATCATGTTCTTGTGTGTGGTGATTGTGAGGTTCTTGCTGGTTTAGAAATGTGTTTGCCATTCCATATGGTATCCAGAAGTACACTAGTCCACGGCTTTATGTACCTTCATCTTCATAGCTTGGCAAGATCCGTCTTCATCAAGTTGCTTCCCTCCTCCCACTTGCCAGGCCGGCATCTGCCCTGTGACATGTCGCCCTGCTAATTAACGGCTGGGGTTTCGCTCCTTCCATCGATTTTGCTGGCCGGAGTTCCCTCTTTGACACATTGACGCCTACTAGTCCATGGATATAGCAAGTCTTGATAGAGTATCACTAGCGATGAACCCGCTGTTAGAGGTACTCAAGTGTCTTGGATTCTCGTTTTATCTGTTTTATCGTAAATACCTGCGCCTGTGGCTTTCTGTGCTCTAAAATCCCCTTTCCCTTCCTAAACTTTGCGGCTAACTTATTCAAGGTCCCCCTTCCTTCCCTCGTTCTCCCAAACCCACCATCAAAGCAAACAACCCAGCGCACACACACACCTTCCAACAAGAAAAGTCTCCTTTCACGTTCTGTAATTGTAAACGGCAGTTTTACTATACCCATACGCAACATCTTTCTTTGTTCGGTTTTTTTGTTGCCTTGCCTTTGTCGCCTTTCACGTTAAACTTCGTGATTCCGATTTTCCTTTTCTTCTTATTGTCTTGTACCGCCAACTTAATACGTGTGTTTCCAGAGTCCATCGCCGATTCCAATTTGCCAGTCTTTGCGTTGTTGTTCTTATAGACCAGCACTTCTGAATTTCCACGATTATCCTTTCTCTTTTCTCTGTGCTTTTTCCCTTCTTAGCGCTTACCAGTAATTTGCACTGTCTGCATAAACCTGTTGGTGCTTTTCTGTCTGCCCTGCGCCTAGCGTTCTTAATCTCTAGCACCCCCCCCAGCGCTCGATTTGAATCGTACTCTGTTTTGCTACTTCATTTTTGCTTCACTTGCATTTGTCCATAACCCGTCATACGTTCTTCCCGACTCAAGCTATCGCGACAAAGTCAATCAAGTATTGACTTCACATACTGTCCATACACCATAGTCCTTCACGTTCACAATCGACCAACTGTACTTTGACGCCTTTCTACCACTTTTAATACACAACGCCTCCGAAAACGATACCCCGGCGCTTGCTTCACACCCAAGCATACCCACCAGCACCTGCTTAATCCAACAACCGAATACAGCGCGACCTTTTGGCTGTCTTTTTCACATCGCATCTTCACCACTCCCCCACCCTTTTGCAACTATTGATTTTCGTGTTCTTCAGACGGAGAACGACCGACCGTCTTTATAATCGCCGCATACCGCGTGCGTAAACATTTCAATTCTCTTAAACGGGTTCGTGAGCTATCTTGCTCAGCCTTTTAGACGTGGCATTTGTACCGTCCACAATGTCGGTGATGCTTCAACCGTCCAGAGCCTCTACTGCATCCACATCTTCTTTCCAGACCATCTCTCGCCTCAACACAATGTCTTCATACGAGGGCGGTGCGCGCTCTGCTCGCCAGAGCAAGCGCATGTCAATGAACGCCCTCTATCTTTCTATGTCGGCAAAGGAGTCGGAACTTGAAATTGAAGATGAACTTGCGGTTGGTAAGTACATACTTTATGCGTATTCCGGACGTCCAAGGAAACACACACTAACTTTTTCGTCTCAAAGCCCAGAAGAATCTGCGTGATCTGAAGGCTATTATTTCGGCACAATCAAAGAAGAACTTCGTTCTTGAAAAGGATGTTCGTTATTTGGACTCTCGTATTGCGCTTCTTATCCAAAACCGTATGGCGATCGAAGAGGTAAACTTTCTATACTATCTGGCCCGTAGGCATCTAGATTGCATCTTGTCTAATCACTTTTACTATTAGCAAAACGAAGTCGCTTCTCATCTGGAAGATGCTACCGACATGCAAGAGGGGTTCTTCCCAAACGACGACAAGACACAGAAATACGGAAATCTCCTTTTCCTGCTCCAATCAGAACCTAGACATATCGCCCACCTCTGTCGTCTGGTTACAATGGCCGAGATAGATTCTCTCCTCCAGACTGTCATGTTCACTATTTACGGAAACCAATACGAAAGCAGAGAAGAGCATCTGTTGCTTACTATGTTTCAGTCAGTTTTGACTTACCAATTCGACAACACACCCGACTACTCTTCTCTACTCAGAGCAAACACTCCAGTATCCCGCATGATGACAACATACACTCGTCGCGGACCCGGTCAGAGCTTCCTCAAAGCAGTACTTGCTGATAAGATCAACAGTTTGATTGAGCTGAAGGATCTCGATTTGGAAATCAACCCTCTCAAAGTATACGAGCGGATGATTGAACAGATCGAGGAGGACACGGGCTCGCTGCCCCCAGACATGCCGCGTGGTGTAACTGCCGAGCAAGCAGCGGAGAATGAGACAGTCCGCCGCGCCATTGAGCCTCGTTTACAGATGCTCACCGATCTCGCCACTGGATTCCTTTCGACTATTATTGACGGATTGGAAGATGCGCCTTACGGTATCCGTTGGATTTGCAAGCAGATTCGCAGTTTGACGAAGCGCAAATACCCAGATGCTAACGACCAGGCCATCTGCACCATGATTGGTGGTTTCTTCTTCCTGCGCTTCATCAACCCCGCCATTGTTACCCCCAAGTCATACATGTTGATTGACGGTACCCCTTCAGAAAAGCCTCGCCGTGTGCTGACCCTCATCGCCAAGATGTTGCAAAACTTGGCTAACAAGCCATCATACGCCAAGGAGCCATACATGGCTAAGCTCCAGCCATTTATCACAGCCAACAAGGACCGCGTCAACAAGTTCATGCTGGACCTTTGCGAAGTCCACGATTTCTACGAGACTCTGGAAATGGACAACTACGTTGCTCTGTCCAAGAAAGACCTTCAGCTTTCTATTACGCTGAACGAAATTTATGCCATGCACACCCTTATTCAAAAGCACCAGGGTGAACTTTGCCGTGACGGCCACCACTTGACGACTATCATGAACGAACTCGGTACCGCCCCAGCTCAGGTCCCACGCAAGGAAAACAGAATCATCAACCTGCCCCTCTTTAGCAGATGGGAGACAGCCATTGATGATCTCACTGCTGCTCTTGATATTACTCAAGAGGAAATTTACTTCATGGAGGCCAAGTCTATTTTGGTTCAAATCATGCGCTCTATTCCTAGTAACAGCAGTTTGCTTAAGCGTCCACTGCGTCTAGAGAAGATTGCTGATGCGGCCGGAAAGTCTGGTGAGAAGGATGGTGTTCTGACTCGCAAGGGTATTCGCTGCTTGGAGTTGCTCTCCCAGCTCCAAGAGCTTGGTGTCGTTAACATGTCGGATGGGTTCAGCATGTTGCGCAACGAAGTCGAGCAGGAGTTACAACATCTTGGTTCGCTCAAGGAGGGTGTTTTGCAAGAAACGAACAAACTCAACCAAGTGTACCAAACCATCCGTGACCACAACCAATACCTCGTGTCCCAGCTTGACACTTACAAGAGCTACCTGCACAACGTCCGCTCCCAGGCCGAGGGTACTCGGAGAAAACCCCAGAAGCAGCAGGTCCTTGGCCCTTACAAGTTCACCCACCAGCAGCTTGAGAAGGAGGGTGTCATTCAAAAGAGCAATGTTCCTGATAATCGCAGGGCGAACATCTATTTCAATTTCACCAGTCCTTTACCTGGTACTTTCGTCATTTCCCTCCACTACAAGGGTACGTACTTTTTTTCTTCATCTGATATTTACAACAACAGAAACTAACATACTAATATAGGTCGGAGTCGTGGTCTGCTTGAGCTGGATCTTAAGTTAGACGATCTTTTGGAGATGCAAAAGGACAACCAAGATGACCTGGACCTCGAATACGTCCAGTTCAATGTTCCCAAGGTTCTGGCCTTATTGAACAAGCGGTTCGCGCGCAAGAAGGGCTGGTAAACGCCAATCTCCGTTGCCTGCAACGGTGTCACTCTTTAATGACGGCGATGGTTCTTTCTGTTTGGTTCTTTTGGGTTTTCTTACAGACTGCAACGTCGCACACGACCAAAACAACCATCCCTACCACAAAATGACAAAACCAAAAAAAATATCACGGATTGGAGGGGACGGCGGTGGCCCGGAGTCTGGTGTTTTTGTGCTCTATCGTTTCATGTCGGATTCTATGGTTTTCTTACTGCGTCTTTGTTTATTTTTGTTTGTTGTTTCTTCAACGCCCCTCTTTCTCACACATGACCCTTTCTCCCATTTCTCTAATTTCTTTAAGTTGTCCTCACTCACATGGTTTCCTTTTCTTTCCTCGGGTTCATCATATCTTGGGAGGGTCTATCTGCTTACCTGATTGGCATTCTTTTGTCTGTTTTTCTTCTGGTTTCTTCATTGCTGTATCTATTGATACTAGTCTTTTTTTTTCTTTTCGTTTCCTTTTCTATTCCCCATGGTTGTCGTTTATTACGTTGTTTGTTTAGCTCTTTTGCTCGGTGTACTGTGTTTTGAATTGACGTTTGTCCAATAATATGTTCGGGTTTTTACATTTGATATCTTATATTCCTGCCTGTTGTGAATTAATGCGTACGTTTTGCCATAATCGTAATCCGGATAACATGGCTTTGAACGGTGAATGCGTTTCTCGTTTCGAGAAAATCACAAGATGTTCGTTGTCACACAGGGGCTTCACTTATAGTCCGTCAAAATCTAGAGGTTGGTGGTACAGAGATTTCACAGCCTACATAGTATTAACCAAGCCATTGAGTAACTACCCCCTATTAAACTTCGCGTGTCACGAATTCAATCAACATAGTGCTACAAAGTGCTAGAAAAGAGAATTTCCGGAGATTTCAATGTCTGCGTTTCTACCACGAGGCACACTTTACATATACACTAGCCATACCTACCAACTCCGAATACAATACAATATACACATAGCACATGAAGAAAAAGACGTGATGCAACATGAAAAGAGCCAAACCAGCAAATAAACTCCATGACACAAGATAAAACAAGAACCAAGATCGAAAAAAGGAAAGGGGGGAATCATAGCAGAAGCTGGTTGCAGCTTACCAGACCACCGCCGACTTTGCGGACGGAGAACTCAAGTGGTGGGAAGCTCCATTCTAATGAGCTGCAGCCTGAGGCTTCTCGTCGGACATCTCAACGTCCATGGCATCATCCTCAGTCGCCTCCTCAGCCTCGTCCTCGTCAAACTCCTCTTCAGACTCGCCCTCAATGTCCTCACTGCCATCATCCGACACCTCGGCATTCTCGACGTCCATAGCAGCATCATCGCCAGCCGCATCGACGCCCTCTTCAATTTCCTCGTCTTCCTCGGCCTCCTCGGCGCCATACTCCTCCTCGTCATCAACGATATCAGCCTCGTTCTGCTCAGGGGGGAACTCAGCGGGGGCAGAAGCCTCGTTGTCCCTACATGGTACAAAAGATTATATTGGTTAGTAACAGGAATTTTGAGAACCCAAGTTCGGTATATAACTGATACATACCACTTGATGGCAAAGCGAGTCACGCGGGGCTTCTCGGCGAGAACATTTCTGCGGATGCGATCGATCAAAGGCTTGGCAGGAGGGTCGGCAGCAAGCTCTTCGGAATCGTACTCGTTGTTGACATAGTAGCCAACACGAACGAACTCGCGATCGTCGTAGGTGCAGGTCAGGAGGATAACAGTAACACCCAGGATATCAGTCTCGACAATGCGGTTGATGTCTGGGGCACCGGCCTCGAAAATGAACTTGTTAACACCAACGGGGATAGGACCGACAACGAGAGTATCAAGTTCCTGATCGTATTGGTCGCTTTATGATTACAAATTGGTTAGTATTCTACTGTATCTTCGGTAGGTCCGTCTTGAGCCGTCATTGTTGGCAAAGGGGTGGGTATAAAACGTACGAAGTGGCAGAGCCAACGTAGGTGAGCTTCCACTCAAGGTCTATTCCAATGATATAGGTTAGCCATGGCCAATGGTGTGATAGAAGATTCCAAAATGATCAAACATACCCTTCTCAAGCTTCTCAATGCACTCGAAGGTGATCTCGAGCTGGTAGCTATCGGTGAACTTGGCGGGGTTGTTCAGAACCTGAACACCGAGCAGGGTAATAAGAGACATGATGATGATTGTTTTTTGGATTGATGAAAAGAAAACAATGGAAATTTGTGTAAAAGATTATTAAGGACTCAAATTGAATTGATGATGGAAGCAAAACTGGAGACGCGGTGGAGAGAAAAAGGTTGGGAGCCAAATAGGAAGAAGAAGTAAACAATAAGAAGGGTCACCCAAGGAAGGAAGGCAAGTCAATGTGGGCTGTAACTCACGGGCAGGGGAAGGAAGGCGTGAACTTGGGCTGGGGATGCAGTGTTTTTCTACTAGATTCAGGGCACAAAGTCGAACATAAGGGTTTGCTTGACTTCAGCTGTACGGTGTCAGGTTCTGGCTATTTGGATGACTACAGATTTGTCTAATGGCTCCTTGTTGTCGTCATATCCTCCCTGTGTATACATATGCGGACAATAGGTTGGGTATACATGTACACACATACATTCACAGTCTTATATTAGGTTCAAATGTGTACACATGATTTCCATGGTATAGTTGATCTATGCTAATTCAAAGGGCGATTCAGATATTAGATGATTGGCCAAACAAACGACCCTATCTACATGTTTCGGACTTGGTATGTTGTGTTGGTCTGATGCCAACGAATGCAAGTTGGAGCGGGGCCAACACCCAGACCCAACTTGACCAGGGACCGTGGCAATAACCAGAGGCGGCAACTCAAAATTGACTTCAACCCATGGCTATCCTCTTGAGCGAAAATGCCAATGGTGATGTCACCAGCTTTGATATATATTTTCACTGTTAAAAGTTGAAGAGCACCATCTTAATCGCATCACTCCTCAAAAACGCGCGTCGCGTGGTTTTGTCTAGTGAATCAGCACTCAACGCGTGGAGGGGTTACCATAAAGGGGTGACAGCTGGCAGGATTGTAAGGAACGGTTTAAAACAAGTGCCATTTCAATTACAATGTCGGACAAAATAGTATGTAGAATAATTCTCAACTAGGAAGAATATAACCCTAGCAGTATTCGACAGTCACGTGCAATAGCTACGACCATGGAGCTAAAAAGATAAGCTGATACTGCCTATTTTGCCAACCAATTTGGCAATTTCGTTGCTTGTCGCGCAAACCAGCTTAAGTGAATTCTACATTTTTGACCCTACCATTTAGCACTTTACATTATCCATCGGTCGCGGTTCAACTACACACTCTATTAAGTTAAACACATATTCGCTGTTTTATCATCGAGTTTCCATCGGCGAAATTGGAACTTGGTGTTGGAGTTTCATTTAATCTTTGCTTTACGGGCTCTTTGGTGCAGGATTTCGTCATTGCGACACCACCTCTTCCACGCACGAGATATTTTGTCGTAGGTACGTCAAGATCCGTTATTTTTATATAGCGTGTATTATTTGAACACAATTCTCCCAGGCGTTTTGAAATACCTGTTCATTTGCTAACTTATTTTATCGTTAGGATCCCCGGCTGGACGGAGTTACAGTAACCACGACATTACATACTACCTGGAAGCATTTCAAAATGGGTACCATGCAGAAGCAAGACACACAGGAAAAGAATGGTCCAGACGAGTATAATTCTAGCGAGGCTCAAGGAAATCCCGAATACCCTGATGCGGACGATGAATTAAAGGAACGTGATGAAGATGATGAAGCCACTGCCAATGCCGCTGAAAGTGCCGATGCAAACAATGGGTCTGGATCCATGGGGAGTAAAGAACCAGAATTGTCCGATGTGCCAGATGTCACGAGGGGTGAAGAGACACGAGATGTTTCGAAGTCTTCTGAACTGAATGATGGTGATGATGATTACAGCCCTACCAACAACACCGACCAGCAAAATGACACAGGGTATGATCCCAAGGATCCTGATTCTCAAGACAGCATATCCGCCAAATTGAAGCAGAACACAAAGTCAACATCCGACGAAAATAATTCATCAAACGACTGCCAACAAAATATCGAAGCACTATCGAAGACTAGAATCTCAGCAGATGAGCCAGTGCCTACTATCGAACCAAACGACACCGATATGGGGGAGGATGTCAAGTTTGGAGGACCTTCATCCGGTAATGGCTTCCGACAAGTAGGCGCCCCGGTACATTCTGTTGCAAACCTGGAAGCAAGAGTCAAAGAAGACCCACGTGGAGATATGGACGCTTGGTTGGCCTTGATTGCTTTGTACCGGAATTCAAACCAACTTACAGAACTTCGGAAAATCTACGATCGATTCCTCGAAGTTTTTCCTCAATGCACAGAAATCTATGCCGAAAGAATCGAATTTGAGCTTTCTCTCAATAATTTCGGAGAAGCTGAGCGTCTTTTCGGTGTAAGCTTATTGAGTATCTCAAACGTCAGACTTTGGACTGTTTATCTCAACTACATTCGCCGTCGCAATGATCTCACGAATGACCCAACAGGAGCCACGCGCAAGGTTGTAGCACAGGCATACGAGTATGTCATGGACCGTATTGGCCTAGACAAAGACAGTGGTGAGCTTTGGACCGACTACGTGCTTTTTGTGCGCGGAGGTCCAGGTCAAGTTGGCGGAGCCACTTGGCAAGATCAGCAAAAGGTCGACCAGATCAGAAAGGTTTATCAGCGAGCTATTGCTGTTCCAACATCCGTGGTCAACACTATGTGGAAAGAATACGACCAATTTGAAATGGGATTGAACAAGATGAATGTAAGTCGTTCCCATAAGAGACATGGACAACGTGACGTGACCCATGCTAATGACGATATTTCAGGGTCGCAAATTCATCCAGGAACACTCACCGGCGTATATGACTGCCAAGAGTGCGGCTATCGGACTTGAGAATCTCACCCGTAACCTATCTCGTACATCATATCCTCGGCTGCTTCCCGTTGAAGGGTTTGATGGATACGACGAGTACATGGAGCAGGTTGACTTATGGTATAAGTGGATTCATTGGGAGAAGGAAGATCCCCTTGTTTTGAGCGAGGATGACCCGGAATTGCTCAAGAAGCGTATCCTCCATTGCTACCAACAGGCTCTTCTGGCCCTGCGTTTCTACCCCCCAATGTGGGCTGATTGCGCTGATTGGTGTTTCCAGAACGATATAATGCATTCAACCAACACGCCCATGGGCATGTTTGTTTTATCTGAAGGCCGCGCTGCCAACCCGGAGAATGTCTTGTTGGCTCTTAAGCATGCCGATTTAATTGAGACGATGCCTACCATTGAAGAGGACAAGGCTAAGTTTGTTGCGTCTGTCAAGGCACCATACAATGATGTACTTGACACTTTATACGCCATGTGCACAGCCATCAAGACCAAGGAGAGCGCAGAGATTGCACGTTTGGAGGAGATGGAAGCCGCGCGTGAGGCTGGCGGTGCTATGCCAGCTGATTCCATGATGGGACCTGAACCCACCAAAGAACAGAAAGTGCAATTCATCAAGGACTCCTACTCTGGTAGATTGAACACCCTAAACCAGACAATTTCATTTGTCTGGATTTCCCTTATTCGGGCTATGCGCCGGCTGCAAGGGAAGGGAGGTACTAGCACTGGTGGCCTCAGACAGGCTTTCACCGAGGCCCGTGTTAGAGGCCGCCTCACGAGTGAAGTCTACGTCACTGTAGCCTTGCTTGAATCTGTGGTTTATAAGGACCCAGTGGGCGCCAAGATCTTCGAGCGTGGAGCTAAACTGTTCCCCGAAGACGAAGTGTTCATTTTAGAGTATCTGAAGTATCTTCATTCCAGGGATGACACAACAAGTAAGTTTTCTGACGCTGTAATTTCTAAGGAAATCGCCACTAACCCATGAATTAGATGCCAGAGTAGTCTTTGAGACCTGTGTCTCTCGCTTGGTACAGAAGCCCGAAAATCTGGATAAAGCTAAACTGCTTTACGAATACTTCCATAACTATGAATCTCAGTTTGGTGAACTTTCCCAGATTCAAAAGCTCGAGAAGCGTATGCGAGAGCTTTTCCCAGATGACACAAAGTTAGACATTTTCCGGAACCGATTCCGGACAGAAAGAACTGCTAGATTCGACGCTCTTACTGCTCAGATTATTGTGTCACCGGCAACTCAACAACGGCCCAAGTTCTTTGCCTCTCTCGAGCCACCGATGGAAATGCAGGAACCAGAGGAGCCATATTTCCAGGGAGAGTTGTCACCACAGGAATCCTCTTCTGTACAGCATCCCAATCCTCTTAATTCGCCTAAGAGACCATGGCCCGGACCGGGCGATGAGGGAGAGGAGCGTCCACGCAAGTTCGCCCGTGCTGACTCTCCATTGAAGGGCGCAGCAGGTCGGCGTCTTGATCAACAACGTCGCGGCCCCGGTAACACATTGCACCGGGACATCACATTCCTTCTCACCCTCCTACCACCGGCTTCATCTTATGACGCTGCTAAGGTGAACAGCACCAACTTGGTCAATTTGATGAGAAATACAACTGTTCCGGATTTCCACTCTTGGAAGGCCACCCAACCTCCACCGGACGCACCGGCGGCTAGAAGACCGTCTCACGCTCCTGGACACAGGTACAATGGGAGTGGGTCCGGGAATTACGGGAATACGAGCTATGCCAGTGGTGATGTCGGAGGTCGTAGTCCGTTCGAGTCTGGTGCTGCTGGTGTAGTCAGAAGAGGTGCCCCTAGTGCATACAGTGGCCCGAGGTATCAGGGAGAAGGCCAGGGGAATTACGGGTATCAGTACTGAGGGTCTGTGATTTGTTTGGATATAGAGTCAGCAGATAATGCAATAGCCACTATGTAAGGAATTTCTATTTAGTTGTCGTGTAGGGTAAAATCATATTCAACCTGTTTACATAAACATCTTAGTTTCTGTCTACGACGTCTGTCTGTTACGTGATTCTATGTCGCTGGGCCCATACTTGTAGCAAATACAAAGAGGAAACACCCCCTTTTCGTCTGGATGTGAGAGCAATGTAGGTTGCTTTCCTTGTCAAACGCGAGGTCTTCGAGTTGCACACGGGTGCACATATGGCAATAGCAAACATGCTTGGATAGTACGGGTAAGAATGTCACTTCTAGATGACCTCAATACTTAAGATGGAACCCGTATTGTAAGTGTCCAAAACAGTCGACGTCCGAACAGACTCCCCTGTGGGACAACGGTCCTGGGTGTTTGTACGACAACGGGAAAAGGGTTGTAGGATGCCGGGCGTACTACTGGACATGTACCCGAGTAGAGCGGCCCGAAGATTAATATATAGACGAGATATATCCCAAGTCGAGAGGAAAAGGATCTCTTCTTTCCTTTTCATGCAAGCATTGGTTTGAATTCTCTTTGAACTGATCGCATCCAACGACACCCGATATTACATAGGAGGTATGTTGTTCGGCCCAAGTTCTTCAACTTTGAATGAAGCGAGAGATGAGAATTAGAACTAACAGAAGGGATTCATAGAAATCTTGACAAGCTTTAAATTTCTTCTTCCAACTCGCCTTTGTACACCGTTTCCCTCGAAATTACCTTTTTAAACAACAACTCACTTTAACTACTTCTGTCACTACAATGGCGCCCAACGATAAGAAGACCGACGACCGTGAGCGTGCTCGGTCTCGGGAGCGCGACGTCACCAAGGGCGTCGACCGCCTGGCCGTTGATGCTGCCGAGAAAGACGGTTCCCGTTCGCCTAAGGCTAGCAAGTCTTCTGGCGGAAAGAGCCGTGAACCTTCTACTAAGGGCGAAAAGAGCGCTAAAGGGTCCGATGAGCCCCAGAAGCCCGCGCTTTGTAACAAGCGTATTGACCTCCCTGCGGAGGCGTACTTGGATGTAAGTATTTAGATTTGGACCTTGTAATCATAGTGACTGACCCGTTGTAACCTTTGTAGCCTACCTCTGGTATCAAGTTCCCTACCCGGCCTTCCATCGTGTCGCAAGATGCTCGTCGGAAGATTAACCTCGATGTCAACCAGTTCAACATCGAAAAGATCAACACCAAGCTTCGCATCTACCAGTATGATGTTTCTGGAAAGTATCTCGGTGAACGTGTTCCCAAGAACCTGGAGGTTGTGATCAAGAAGGCTTGGTCGGACCCGGGTTTGAAGCAGGCGCTGAAGCAGAAAGAACACAAGTGGCTGTATGATGGCAAGACCCTCGCCTGGTAAGTTTATAGTAGCGTATGAATCTTGCTTTTTGTTACTAACCTTCGACATATAGGTCGACTGCTGACATGACCTCTGTCGAACACACCGTTGACCTTGATGTACTCAAAGACAAGGAATCAACGGGCAAAAACAAGGTTGTGGTGAGAGTTCGCCGTACCACTTCAATTGACTTGTCATCCATCACCAAGTATGTACGGGGCCAAATTGACATGGACAACAGCGTTCTGGAGGGAATTAGTAAGTTTGAAACTGCCCGATTTTGATTTTTCGATAACCTCTTTCTAACAACATATTTAGACTTCCTTGACCACCTTATTCGCCAGTACCCTTCCGAGAAAAGCGTTGCCATCAAGAGACAGTTCTACGATTCTCACGCCGAGCGTCACCCGCTGGCCCCTCACGTTGTGGGAGCCAAGGGTACCTATGCCTCAGTTCGTCTCAACAACTCTGCGGCTAACACCGGACTTGGTCTTGGTATTAACGTCGACGTTGTCAACACTGCTTTCTGGTTTGATCAGAACTGTAACATTATTCAGTTGGCTGGCCGTTACCTGCTGAGTTCCCGGTGGGGCAGGGATGGAATCGACTCTCGCGCGCTCGGCAACAGAATCAATCCTAACACCATGGCGGGTGAAGTCGACGACAATGGAATCAGATTGCTGGCAAACGCGATGAGACCCAAAGACGGTCGTCCCTCGTCAACTTTCCAGGAGTTGAAGAAGGTCAACCGTATTCGCGTCAAGTGCCCTCACCTGGTGAAGCATGGTTTGGACGGAACTTTTACCATGAACGGCTTTGCGTTTGACCGTGAATATGGTAGCCAAGGTGTCACCGCCAACACGTACACGTTCGAGTACCAAGGGAAAAGCATGCGCTACGTTGATTACTGTGCGAAGAAGTACGGTATCAGACTCCGGTACCCCGACTTTCCTCTGATCCAGACAACCCGCCCCGGTACCCTTTTGGCTGCCGAGCTTTGCATTGTTGAGCCTCTTCAGCGTTACCCCTACAAGTTGGACCCAGACATGACTTCCAAGATGATTCGCCAGGCAGTCACCCGTCCCAATGATCGCAAATATGCAATTGAAAAGGGCCGTGATTCTCTGAGATGGAATGAGGACCCATATCTCAAGCATTTCGGAATTTCCATCAGCCCCCGCTTCACTTCTACACAAGCTGTTCTGCTTCAGCCCCCTCGCCTGAGCTTCGGAGGTCAGAAGGCTGTCACTGTTCCCAATGACAAAGCGCGTTGGGATCTCCGTGGCCTAACATTCAAGCATTTTGGAACGGATAACGGCGTTCATAATTGGGGTATTGCTTACGACAATACCGTCAACCCTTCGATGATTGGCGATTTTGCCAAGACTTTCGTGCGAACCTATCGCAATCATGGTGGAAATATCAATGAAAAGTACCTATCAAGGTCATTATCGCGGGATGTAGAGGATAGTCTCACGCGCTTATATGATGATTTGGCTAAACCCAAGAAACGAGTCGATTTGATCTTTGTAATTGTAGGCTCGAACAGTGCTAGCGCATATGAAATCATCAAGAAGATTGCAGACTGCAAACTTGGAATCGTAACGCAAGTCGTTCAGAGACGGAATGTACAGAAGAACGATCTGCAATACCACAGTAACGTCTGCCTCAAGGTCAACGCCAAGATGGGTGGAATCAACTCGACGGCGGAGATGTCGAGATCGGTGCAGAGCAAGCTTCCCATGATCACAATCGGAGTTGACGTCTCACACGCTCCTGTCGGTATGGCAGTCCCTTCAATGGCGTCCATGACCATGAGTTGTGATGCCACGGGAGTACGCTACGGCGCAGCAGTTGAAACCAACGGTTTCCGTAAGGAAATGTTGACTACCCAAAACGCCTACCAACTACTGGAAAGCTTAAGCCACTGTTTGTCGGAAGATATGCGCCGGTGCACGCGTATCATGTACATTCGCGACGGTGTCTCTGAGGGCCAGTTCCAACAGGTGCTCGACGAGGAGGTGACTGCTATCCGCAATTGGTGGATTAGCAAGATCAAGAAGCCTGTGTTTATCACGGTCGTCATCGCTACCAAGCGCCATCACATCCGCTTCTTCCCAGGTAGAGAGGGTGATAGAAACAGCAACCCGCGCGCTGGAACTATCGTCGAGTCGGATGTCACTCACCCGCACAACTTCGACTTCTACCTTTGCTCGCACTCGGCTATCCAGGGTACAGCCCGCCCCGTCCATTACAACGTCATTATGGACGAGAACAAGTTCTGCCCGCACATCCTTCAGCAGTGGATCTTCGAGTCGTGCTTCCAGTACGCCAGATCAACTACGGCTGTCTCCCTGCATCCTGCCGTGTACTATGCCCATCTTGCCAGCAACCGCGCGCGCTCTCACGAGCGGAGTGCCTCGAGAGATAGCCTTGAGGCTGTTGAGGCCAAGTTGTTGACTTTGGGCGGACGGAACGGTGATTTTAAGAGGAAGATGTGGTACATCTGAGCTCACAAGGGGCTTTGTTCCAAGGACTTCCAGCGCCGGACAGTTGGTCTTTAGTTAGTCGATAGGGATCTGAAGTAGTTTAGACAAGATTTAATTGAGATGATTCAGGAAATGTGCAGTGTAAGTCGATTCACACGTGACTAGGGATGCTAGGGTCAAATGTCTATGACGTATTTAAGTGGTTGGGTGGGGTTAGAGATGCTAGGCGGTGATCCGATTTACCCGATTATGCCAGGATTAGCTAGCCACCGAAGTGCCAAAATAGCAGCCTGCGGAGGGTCAAAGTGCCCTGTAACTGACGTATTTGCCGGCGCAGACAGTGGGGCGCCGGAGTACAAAGGCGAAAGTGGCGAGTAAGTAGATTTGAAACGAGATTGTATATTTTCTTGTCAATACTTCACGTGGAGTTGTTGCGCGTCAATTACAGCCAACTCGATATTATTTCTAACCTCAACAGCATCAAATTAGTCGCAGTTAACTTCTTTGGACACCGGCGCACACTACTTATTTTGTTTGTTCACCTTGTGATATCGCCACCACAATGAGCGCCTTTCTTCGCGGCAAGCAAGTCGGTCTCGACCACGACCTATCCGAGGGAATCCTCCCAGACCTCTTCGATCCCGATGACCAAGAGCGCCACGGCCTCAGTTCGCAAATTCGCTGTCTCGCATATGACCCCGTACAATCCCTTCTCGCAGTTGGTACCAATGAATCCAAGTTCGGTCCTGGGACAATCTCTATTATGGGCGTCCAGCGCGTCCAAAGAGTTATTGAGCCGCCGCGCAGAGTCTCCATCACACATGTACGATTCACGGCGAACCGTTTAGTCACGGTGGATTCCCGGGAGGAGTTGGCTGTTTGGGATTTAGACACCGGCAAGCGGAAGGCAGGATGCACCATTCCAGGAAAGGTAGTGGCTTTATTGACCGATCCTATGTTGGATTGGGCATTTATCGGCAATGCCAATGGTGATATCTTTGCTTATGACCTTGACCGGGAGAACCTCACCAACACATTCCGGCTGCCCAACTTCTGGCGGAAACACGCTCTTGATAAACGTCTAGGTCCAGCGGCGCAAAGAACTACGTTGGTTGATCTTGCCATGCACCCTCGTGATATTGGGAAAATGCTCATCACATACGCCCATGGTGCTGTAGTTTACAGCTTCAAACAGGCTTTACCCACTGCTTATCTCAACTATGTTGTCCCTCCTCGCGCACCAGGTGGCAACTGTACGGACACTATGATCGCGCGTACCCCCCAAATCCAGAAGTCGGCATGGCATCCTTCAGGCACTTTTATTGTCACGGCACACGAAGATGGTAGTCTAGTTTTTTGGGATCCAAAGGAACAACGCATTCTCATGGCCCGTAGTCTTATGGACCTGGATGTTGACAAGCCTGTGGGCAACGCTCTGGAGCCTATGCCCGTTGAGCCCTTCACCAAGATTGCCTGGTGTTGCAAGGAAAACACTGATGACACTGGACTGTTAATCGCAGGTGGTAACCATGCTGGTAATACCGCAATGGGCCTCACATTTCTGGATCTAGGCCCGAGTCCGATTTATGCGACGTCCTCGTGGCAGGTTCTAGCTGACCATTTCAAGGGTAAGAAACAGAGTAATCTCGCATTGCCAGCTGGTGCTGCCATCTCTGACTTTGTCTTGTGTCCACGGAGCAGCCCACATTTTGCGGGTGCGCATGATCCCATTGCAATCATCGCTCTCCTTCATTCTGGTGAAATTGTTACTCTTTCATTCCCGTCTGGTTATCCTATCAGCCCGACAAACATGCTTCATCCTTCTCTTTCCTTAGTTCACCCGTATGCTGCTCGTTTCAACATATCGTCAGTCCAACGTACCCGTTGGTTGGGTATGACGGAAACTCGTGACTCGGGTGAACCTCTACTACGTGGTGGTGCTGGAGTCAACAAAACACGCCACACCGCGCAGGATCGGAGTATCATACAAGTCGCACATGCTGATAGCACGATTCGGTTATGGGATATTGGCCATGGGGATGAAATCGAAAATCCACTTCAGCTTGAAGTTGACGTCGCTCGGTCGGTCAATCGTTATCAGAATGTAGAGATTTCAGCCATGGATATTGGCACAGCTACAGGTGAATTTGTAGTAGGCACAGGACAGGGAGAGGTTATTATCTACAGATGGGCTGAAAACCGCACTGTTGGAAAAGAGAACCCTATGGAAGACCAACAACCTGCAACTGGATCCATCAGTGACATCTCGGCAAGAGCTCCTCCCAACTTGAGAGTTGGCTTAATTCCATCTTTCTTGTACCAGATGGACCAAGGAAGGATCAGCGCTATCAAAGTATCTGAAATTGGTTTCATCGGTATTGGATCTGAAAATGGTGTTTTCAGCATCGTTGATCTTCGTGGCCCTCGTGTCATTTTGAAGGCCTCCGTCGCTGACTTTGCCAAGTCTGACAAACGCTCCTCTATCCTAGGTCACCGGAAGTCCTCGACAACTCCCGCGCGTGAATGGGCTACCTCTATTGAGTTCAGTGTCATGACGCTAGAAGGTGATTCCTATTCCAGCATTGTCTGCTTTGTTGGAACGTCACTAGGCCGTGTTGGAACCTTCCGCATCCTTCCAAGTGGCGAGGGTTACACAGCGCAGTTGGCTGGTGCTGTCAACTTTGGCGACAAGATTGTTTCTTTGAGTCCGATTTTGGCAGAGAATGGGCGACCAGCGTTGGCTAGTGGTACTGTAGTTGCAGGATTACGTTCCGGACAGCAAGTGCACGGGCTGTTGGTAGTTGGTAAGTTTTGGTCTAATGTTTGGGTTTGTGTCACAAAGAATGATGAACTAACATTTTGATATAGTAACTCAAACTGAGATCCGTGTGTTCAAGCCTGCGACGTCAAAGGGGGCATCCAAGTCGTTTGATGATATCCTGTGTGATGCTGCTAATGTCACATTCCTGGAATCTACCCAGAGCTGTGCGGTTGTGGCCCTGTTTGGTGACATGACTACTCGCGCCTTTACCCTTCCTGCTCTCAAGGAGTTTGGCAAGAAACCACTGTCTCTTCTTGATGCATCTCGTTCTACTACGGCTCAAATTACTCGTTCTGGACACATTATTGGTTGGACCGGTCCGAGTCAGCTTGCCGTGGTTCACGTTTGGGGAGCAGGGCGAGCGTTGTGTCCATCTATGGACACTCTGGTTAATCCGGATCTAGAGATCCCTCCACGGCCCACAATTTCCTCCCTGCAGTGGATTGCCGGCACGCAGTATATCTCACCAACTGACTTTGACCTTCTTATTGGTGGACCAGATCGTCCTCCCAGTAAACGTATGTTGGCTGCTGCGGCAGACGAAGCTAGTGGTAATTCGGGTGCGAACCGACCAGGATCTGGTGGACAGACGGCACGTATTGGTGCGGCGGCACAACAGCAAGAAGGTTGGGGAGATTATCTTACACGTCAGCTGAATGAGCGGACTGAACGGCTGAATATTCTGGATGATAGAGTTGATGGTCTGGCTGATGCTAGTTCAAGTTGGGCTGAAGATGCGAGCAAGTATGTGAACAAGCAGAAAAAGAGCATGTTCATGGCAGGGCTCAAGGGAAAGTTCTTCTAGACATGGTTACATTTATTTATATAGCACGTAGAATATATGAGGAAGAAAACAAGGCTCAATTATAGCACAACAAAAGAAATCTATCTACAAGTACAGAGTCTGAGGCTCTGTTGAGAGCAAATCCACGCAAGGAAAGGGGACAAAAACAAAGAAAGCAAAAAGTGCAAACAAGACCGTCGACCAAAATCAACCAACACCAACAAGAAACGATGAAAAACCAAGAGGAAATAATAAGGTAAAAGACATGTTGTCAACTAAGTGACGTCTGGAGCCGTAACCGTCTGGACAGTAAAGCGAGCTCAGGAGGCTGATTTAGGTCGTGTGTAGCAGTTTAAGTAGGTTGTGAAAGATGACGAAGAAGAAAAGCGAACATAACAGTAAGTAGAGTAGAAAAAGAAGGTGAAGTGGTCTTGTGAAAACAAGCCGATTGTAGAGTGTGGTGGGTACAGTGAAGTAAGGAAAGTGTACAGAACATAAGGAAATAGAAAAAACAAAAGATGAGAGTCTAGTCCGATCCGACGGATACAAGGGTCGGTGACTCTTCTACTTTGACCATGTGCGGGAGTGTAGGGTTCTCGGAGGGAGAATCGGCGTTGTCGGAGGCGGCGTTGGAGGCGGCGTTGGATGGGGATTCGTCACTCCAGTTGCCCTCGCTAACCCAGGTTTTGACGGCTAGCTTGTAATCAATGTCGATACCGGCATGTGCCGTCTTAAGATGACGAAGGAAGTTATCGGCACGATTGTAGATTTTGTTGGTAGTGTGCTTCCCGCAGCCTTTGACACGGCAGACATGGCCGGTTGAAGGGGCATGAGTACTGTTGATGTGTCGGTTGAGATCCTTCCGGGTGCTGAAGACGGCGTTGCAGGAACTGAAGTGGCATGCTTGGTCTTTAGTGTGGTACCGACGATGTTTGCCAAGGTCCGAGACACGGCCGAATCGCTTGTTGCAGATGTCACATACGTAGGTGTGGCTACCGGGTGGAGCGGCGAATGGCGTCATGGAGCGGGGAGATCTGGTGTTCGGCCGAGGGGGTGGGTGCATACCGGCGGGAGTAGAGACACGCGAGGGAGGCCGTGGTGGTGGGGCGAACATGGAGCCGGGACCGCATGAAGAATTCCGGGATAGTGAAGGTGGCGGGGAGAATGGCGGAGGGGAGAAGGGAGACATTTGAGAACGTGAAGGGATGCGTGAGGGCGGAGGAACTGGTGGTGGCGCAAATGGTGATTGCATGGAGCGGTAGAGGAGTTGGGGATTTGACATTGCGCGTAGATTTCCGGAGGGGGTGGTGGTCCGGGATAGGACGGCTTCGGCGTGTGATGGGGTTCCGACGGGGGTGGGGAAGATTTGTCCGGAGCCGATGGATAGGACGGAGACGGGAGTGGTGGATGGCGTGGGGTGGAGAGAGCGGTTACCGACGATGTCGTCGAGGTTATCGGAGAAGAGCGGGGACAGGCCGATGGAGGTGTTGCCGAAGGAGAAGGTGGATAGGGCGGGAGAGGCAGCTCCTATTTGCATCCAGGGATTGCAAGTGTCGAAGTTGGATGGCGATGTGACGTCTTCAGACCATTCTTGCATGTGAGGAGATTGAATGGGGTCGTCGGGCATAGGAAAGCGAGTTGGATATTCCATGGGCTCGGATACGTCGGTTGTCATTCCTGTGAAGAAGGTATTTTGTGGTTGTATAGGAACGAAATCGGCACGGGTGGGGGTCATGGAGGCCGGATCGAGCCCGATGTGGTTGACGGGCATGGGTGTGAAAAGCGGGAGGTTCTCGGGAATTGTCTGGAAAGCATGCGGTTCTGGTGCTGATACTGGTGCTGGTGTTGGCGGTGGTGGCATCATAGGTTGTGACTGCCATGGACTCCTGTTGCGCATTCCGATGTAGCTGTCAAGGTTAAAGTCTTGTTGAACGGACTCGAAGACGGGACTGAAGCCCGTATCGGACCTCATGGACTGTTGGAATGACATGCCGGCGGCCATGATATTTGAGTGGTCACCATTATCTTGGGTGTAAACGTGGTCCACGGGCCTTTGGTGCAGATGGCTGGCGCAACCGTCAATGCACTGGTGAGTGTCGCAAAAAGAAGCGTAAGAATCCAGCTTTAGTATTGTTGAAGAATCCCCTCTTTGCGAAAAAAGGGGATTAGTAAAAGTTGAAAAAAAGGAAGGGTGGGCTCTGGGGCCTAAAGAGGTTTTTTTTTTTCGGCTATCCGGTAAAGGATACGGCGAAGGTAAGCGACTGCTTATGGGCAAGTCAAACGTATATAGGGTAGTCTATGAAGAGACTTGAAAGTTGGACGCTATGGTAGCAGACCAAAGGAAAACGTATAATTGAGGAAATGAGAATGTTATGCCGAGCGTGGTGGCTTCAAGACAAGAAACAAATCAAGGTGTGTTGGTAATTCCAGGGAAACGAGGAAGGAAACAAAAAACAAAGAGGAGAAACGTAAAACGTGAAATAAAATAAGAGAAACGAAAACAAGAGAAAGGTCAGACTTCTCAAGCTGTATTCCGATATGGGGAAACACCCCTCATACAGTAAGTATGGGTTTCAAGTGTAGAAGTTGGCCAACAATGACCAGCGAAAACGACGAGTAAGAAGAAAGACTTGAAAAAACAAGTCTACTGGTTTAAGGCGGTTTTTTGTTGAAGCCTTAAGATGGATGAGTTATGATGAACGAAGCTGATGGTAGGCTTAGGGCGAGTTTTAGGGCGGTCTGTGGCGACGTACAACGCTATCTGCAAAGTTTGGTGGAGTGGCGGAGTTTGAAGTAAGGCAAAAGGATAAGTTCGGTGAGTTTGAGTTTGAATGTTGGCCGTGAGTCAAATGCATTCGAGTATTTCAGGCAAGAAAGATAGATATAGAGAAAGAGTAGAACAATAAGGAGAAAGTCAAAGAGAAAAAAAAGAAGAAGAGCGCTAGAATAAGTAAAGTAGTTTAATCAGCTTGGCGCAGCTTTCAATCCTCTTTGATGGCGAAGTGCAGATCGGCTCTGGAAGGGATTTTTTTTTTTTTAGTTTTGTTTCTTTTCTTTTCTTTTTTTTTTCGTGACGGGCGATGTTGGGTTAGGGTCTGTATTATAGCCTAAGAGAGAATTGGAAAACAATTAAGGGAGATTTATTGGGCGAACAATGGAGTTCGTTTTTGTGGAGGAGGCAAATGTTGGGTATGGAGAAAGAAAGAAGAAAGAAAAAAACAAAAAAGTAAACGTGGTTGGTAGAAAGGGTGGCAAGGTTTTTATGATTTCCTATAAAGATAGGAGACGAAGAGAATTTATCTGTGAAGGGTTCTGGGAGTTGGAGAGAAAAAGAAAAGACTTTGCTCGGTTGATTTATTTATGAGTGGAATGGCTGGTTTTTGAGGGCCTTTGCTGTGGCAAAGCGTTGATTTTCGTGTTGAGTGGGTAGTATAAGAGATAAATTTGATATGTTGTGGTTGTGTCTATCATTAGGGGCCAAGGTTAGCATTTGGAGTTTCTTGGTTTATTTTCGCTTTTTTTTCCATCATGGCCAAGGCTTTTTCTTTCCGAAGTTGTTTTTTTACTTGATGAACTAGAAATTTGGAAACAAGAGATAAATACAACGATTATATAAATACTTGAGAAAGAAATATCCCGTTGAGTGGGTTGATTATGAGAAAACTAAGAGATCTCTGGGTTTTATAGAATAACACTTACACAAAACTAAAGCCAACCTTCCCAAGCGAGACTTTTATCGAAACTTGAAGTTTTTAGAAAAAAAAAAAACTTTGGTTGGGTTGGGTATCGAGAACCCACCCTTCTGGGGATAAGCAATATAGCCGGTCCGGAAATGGTTAAATTGATTTCAGTGGCTTATAGGCGGACTGACGGAAGGTCTTTTGCGAGATGAAAGCTTGCGAATAAGGGAATGGCCAAGACCTGTTCGTGTGCACCCGAAGTTGAGGATTTACAGTGTCAGGGTGGCCAGGTAACTCCTGAGGTTTGGGACGATTGATAAGTTTATGTTGCGTAATGGCGACGTGGAAGTTAAGAATTGATAGTGACTTGGGGTCTTGGATTTTGGCTGTGCAACCAGGGAAGCGGTTTTTTACATGCCTGCGTCCGGGTATACCGCTTTTTTATATCTTGTACAGTTTAGAACTCTGCTTGTATGGAAATATGTTGAGCGCAGAGTTGTCAGTCAAGCTCTATTAACCAATCACTAAAATATAAAACCCTCATCATTATAAATCTTGTGGCTGGTGATGTGTTTGACAAGACACCTATCCAAACAGAATGATTGGGTTTCGTGATTTCTAGCACCCTTTCGCTTTGTGTCAAGTATGTATGTAAATGTCTGGTTCAGCTGCAGCCTTCCGAGGTGAAGACCTTGCACTCTGCAGTATTAGAAACAAGCCTTCGTACTCTCGGTAAAAGACAACTGGTTTTTGGAATATCAACTCTCAAAAACCTGTATACATATTGTACCTGTCCCGGAGGTTCCAGGTTTCGGGGCGCAATGACTACGCAAGGTGTTTAACAAGGGGAATTTCTTAGGTAGGCCTCAATCTTTTTTTCTCTTAAGCTGACTTCTCAAACATTTCGGATGTGGGAAGTTCCAGAATAAAGGTGGCTTTGGTATGGGTTCATAGTGTTCGTTTACTTGGAAGAGATCGGAATTTGATGAGATCCTATGTCCTGACACGGCACATGTAAAAATGGGCGTTTCTTGGCCGTGTGCATTGGTCAATCCAAAATGAATTCTACATTGTATCATGCAAACATGATTTCCTCCCGGCTATGTATGTACATACATACAATATGTCGACGGATGTAGAAGACGCCCGAATTGGACTATCCTGCTGATCTATGTTCCTAATCTGGACTTGGAGATGCAGTACTCTTCACTCACCTTTGTTTCAACCGAAAAACCTAGCTGCCGAATAAGCGGTTCATTCATGAAGGAGTGATCATCTCTGACCCGTGTGTATATGTGGGGGTACCCCTTTGCTTTGACGATATTCTGTATATTTAAAGCTTATCAACAATGTCTGTAAATACTTACTACACATGTAGATACCAAATCACCTTAAACACAATATGCCTATATTCGAAACCAGACTCAATCGCAGACACAATCCAGAAACCTCCCAACCATTCTCCATTCAAGCCATGTGACCACTCACAACATTCCCCCGGTACAGTGTCACTGCACTATGGTGACCTTTTCCCGGTACTGTTCGAGTCTGACAAGCCAATTTATCCCCAAAGAGCACATCTTCCGTCCACTACCGGAAAACCAAAAGTAAAAAAAAAAGTCTGTCCTACATAGCCCAACGACCCTCCATGGCCTGACCTAGCCCAACATTATCACTACCCATGCATTAGCAATCCGTCTAGCCTGTTCACATGTTGTAAAGACTGGTATATTCCATGCATACTGTGACTCGTCTCTTAACATGCGAAGCGAGTATTCTCAATTGAACGATGGAAAAAAACACATGCCGTGGAAAAGCGGTGTGGACAAGTCCATGGTCGAAGTCTCGCTTAGAAAATTGAGCCCAAGATCAGGTTTCGGGAAGCCACGCAGTAAACGCCACGATATATCCACCCACCATATCTACATATGTACATACCTCCTCCGTCATCATACTGATCGACCCGCCAAGTTATGGGGGCTGTGTTCTTTGGCGTTAGACTATATTTTGTGATTCTATCTTCTCATACGTCCGAAAAGACGGTCAATGGAATTCGGTCAGGGCTACATCCTCTCTTTTTTTGCCACCTCCCTTACTCCAAAGGAGAATCGAACTGCCAAAACTCCACATGTGCATGGCTTTGCCTGCGTGTTTTACCCAATACCACCGACCCATTGCCTTTCTCTCTCCAATCACAAAAAAAAAACTCAACGAATCAGCACCTATTTTCTTTACATCCCCACCGCCCGACCCGGACACTTATCGTTACCGCCTCTCCATCCCCTTTTTCTCACTTTCCCTCGGCACGCTCACACCAGCCTCAGCTGTCGTTAATCCGTAGCCAACCATCCTGCCGCACATGGCATCGTAAATCATGTTTTCTCAAAGGATTCATGCTCGGTCTATGCTGATTTGCTCAATCCTGTGAGTTGCACGCATTATGACTTCCTTAGGCTTGATTGCATGCGTGTAACGGTCTTTGCAGTACCAAGGGAAGAAAACGTTACGCTGCGTAGTGCAGTGGGGTGGTGGGGGGCTGGTCGGCTTTGAACTATGAACCCATATCCACAGGTATGATACATGTGTGGGTATGAAGACTCATGGAGAAATCCCCATGCCTCTAAACAACTGTAGTTTGGCCCAACTGTGGAGCGCTCCGGCCTAAAAGAGCTTGGGAATGCCAGATTAGGTCTTGAGATATATTCTCGACGTTTGCCTATACCCGGCACTGAACGACGCACTGTTGTTTGTAAAGATCAATCGGGGTAGTTGAGCCGCTTTTTGCCACATACAGTAAGAGAGAATTAACACAAAAATACATATAGCTTATGCCTGTGGGTTTCCCGCCGAGAGAAAAGTGCAACTATGATGTGACCTTGGGCTCTATGGAATGAAGAGTGCATGTAACAAGATTACATCTGTACGTCTGTATGTCCATACTGCCTCGAGCCCAACCATGATGGTGTCATCGCTGGTAATACGGTACATATGCATGTAGACATATAGCCAGATTGAATGTCCTCGCGTGACTCATCACAATCATGGCATTCCTAAGAACATGTGCTGTGCTGAATGTATCCCCATTACTGTCCCGTGATATTCTTTCTGCATAGATAAGCTTTGTATTCTGCTTTTCGGTGTGTCTGAAATAATAAAAAGGTCAGCTTGGCTGGCTTGTAGTACTTGATTACAGATTGACAATCTCAAACTAGGCTGCAGCATTACATCATCATGGAAGATGTGAGGTTGTTCTTCGTGCTACAAGTTTGTCAGTCAGACAAGGTAGGAAGTAGGCGAATGATAGGGTTACGACATTGATAACCCTTTTAGATTATAACTGGGGGGAGATAAGATAAGGTAACTTCCTGACATCAAGGGATTCTACTATTAATACGGATCTCATCCAATACTGGCTAAAGCTATGTGTCCAATATCACCTTTGAGGTCCTTTAAGGAAGTATTTCAAAAGCAATCTGTGAATTAGCTCCAAGAGTGTTATTCAATCTATTGGACTAGTATCGTTTCCACTATGCTTATGCACGACTACAAAAGGTCACGAGCTTACTGGTCGATATGTGAAGTAACAGGATGTAGTATACTGTAACGTCAAAATGTATAATAGCTGATGCTGTTGCTCCGGATGCAGACATAAATGAACTCCATAATGGCCCTATAGGTATCGATGAGAGCGGTTCCAGTTTGTGATTCCGTGTTGAAATATACACATACCATGCACATAGCATAGAAAACTCAAGACATTGAAGGGACGCATATTGTTATATAGCATAGAATGGGATATACGTTGCATTATTTGGAGACTAAAAAAGAAAACTACCCATACCCAAGTACACCAACTATATTGAGATCAATACATGGACAGGTCGATACGACACAAGTCTGGTTCTCTGATACATCTTGACCGTCAACCTACACCTAGCACACACCAATTTAAGCAAAAACGCTGAACAGAGCAACAGCGACAGACAGACCAAGAGCAGCACTGCTGGCACCGACAGGGGAAGCACCGGAGATAGGAACCGTAGCTGTGGAAGTGGAGGCAGTCGAGGTGGAAGACTTTGTGGTAGAGGAGGTGGCAGAGCCAGAGGGAATAGTGCCAGTGCCAGCGGAGCCTCCAGAGGAAATGGAGCCGGTAGCCGAAGACTCGGAAGCAGAGGCAGTAACGGAAGAACCGGCACCAGGAGTGGTGACGGAGGAGTCGGAGCCGGGAACAGTGGCACTACCGGAGGAGATAGGAACAGTCACGGGGACGGAGGTGACAACACCGTCAGTGCCAGTAACGGGGACATCCGTGGTGGTGAAGCCCTCGGGGACTCCAGTGGGGATAGTGCACTGGGTTTCAGTGCAAGTGTGAGTGATGGTGTACGTCTGAGTGACGACGCCAGTAGAGTCCACGGCAGGGTACTCAGTGGTGTAAACGGTAGAAGAGGGGATAGAAGAGGGAGTGGAAACGGGCACAGTGACGGTGGTCTCAGCGGGAACTCCATCAGTACCGGTGACAGTGGCAACCGAGGTGGTGAAGCCAGTGGGCACTCCGGTAGTGGGGCGAACGCACTTGGCTTGAGTGCAAGTGTGCGTGACCGTGTAAGTCTGCGTAACAACACCAGTGGGGCACACATTCTCGTACTCGGTGGTGTACACGGTAGTGAACTGAGGAGCAGCACTGGAACCACCAGCGCCAGTGCTAACAGCACCAGTGGTGACGGCGCTATCAGACCCGGCGGGGGTACCCGCAGGGGAAGTAGCAGTCTCAGCAGCGTCAGTGCCAGTGACGCTAGCAGTAGCAGTGGCACTTGGGCCGGTGTAAGTGGCGTAGACGGTAGTCGTCGCAGTAGCAACAGTCTCGGTGATGGTGGTAACACACGAGTCATCAGCACGGCGCATGTTGAACCAGGCAAGAGGGTCGGCGGCCATGGCCGCGACGGGCAGAGAGAGGAGAGCAAGGTTACGGAAAGACATTGTGATGGATGTAAAGAAAATATACTAAGTAAGAAGGGAAAAAAGGTGATCTGTCAGAACACAAGAAACGAAAGTAAGAGAGAAACGAAGGGTAGTGAAGACAAAAATTAAGAACCTGCTGTTGAAAAAGTGAAAAGCCAACACGAAGACACTAGACAGAGAGCAAGATACATAGGCAGCAGTTATGAGGAGCGCAGTGGGCTTATGTATCAAGGTTATCAACAAAAATAACTGCTCTCGGTAAAGGGGATTCCAACTACATTCCCGTGGCTCAGGGTGAATAGGTCTCGGTCTAGGTGCGAGTTCTGTGTTTACAAGTTGACTTTGCTAGAAAACCCGCGAGGGCGCATACGCAGAAACGTATCGGAGTGAGCATAGCCCTAGAATTACTCGGCATCTCTCATCCGGAACCAGCTTGGAGGGCACACAGCAGCATGGTCACCAGGAAAGTAGATTCCTAAAAACTGGCAGCATTCCTAAGCTTCATCAAGTGGGCCCTGTCTCATCCCGAATGCCCCCCCTCGCACCAGCTATAGACATTCTGCGATCCAGGTCCTGAGGCTTTAGGTATATGAAATAGGTGATAGATTGTACAAGACAAAACTAACCCATCTCCGGCATGAGTAGCACCGCTTTTGGAATGCCAGGATCCAGGATTGTGCTGATCGTCAGGGCCATGTCAAACTGTCCCACTCCAGTCAACAACAGACCAGATCTACCGGAATGGGATACAAATACAGCGACTCTAACTCTCCGCTGTCAGGCCAACCATATTTTCACCATCTTGAATCGCCATGAAAACCCATGTATCCGCCACGAGCCATCACTATAGCGTCCCTATATTCGCAACAATTGGCCGCCTGGGGAGGTCCTATTCCTTTCGGGAACGCTGTCTCTAGGGATAAAAGGGGGTTTTTGGCGAGGCGAAAAGCGCGGTTTGGCGAGGCTGGAAAAGATACGTAGATGCTGGGTATGAGAGGTGGTGGTCCATTCCGTAGGAACACTAGCTTCCCGTGCCGATAGGGTGTAAGGGGGTCGGTAAGCTGCCATGTATTTGTGAAAGGCCCGCGCAGACTCCGTAAGAGCTCCCTACAGAGAACTATAGATGACTTTAAGTCAACGATTGTTTCTCTTTAAACATGTCAAACTAGAATGCATTGTGGAGTTGTTTGTGTATCGGGTTGGGGATATATTGAATGATCTGGAGTGGACCCGAGGGTGTAAGGCTCAAGGTGTGTCAGCCATGGTCACCCTGATCATGTTATGCTTCAGCTGTGAATATATCGCTCAAAAAACTTTTCCTATAACGATCTACCTTGATATCGTGAGTACTCACCTCGCCTGAAACTGACCGTAACGACATCGGGCATACTAGACGTTATGAACCATTATTCCCCATAAGAATTAGTCCATTTCAGACCACCAATTCTAGGTGCCTCTTACGAATAGTGCCATGATGATATTGACTTGCGGGGGCCCTACTCAAACAAGGTTAACCCGGGTCCATGAACCGTCAAAGTCAAGACATACACATCCCACTGTCACACAAGACACTCGGATCTTGTTCCCTGACGATATATCCTGATCCGGTCGGAATGTAGGAGGTACCTGTCGTGACTTTTGGCTTTTTTGTTTCCCCGTTTACTTGGTGATTGGAATGTAGGTGGAGTTTCATGTAGTTGACCAATGGAAGTATGTTGTGATGGAGGATGCGTGAAGAGAAAGGATGACATGATAGATTTGTTTGATACACCGGAGATGGTTAGTAGGGTTATCGGATGAGGGGTTTACTGGAGTTGAGTTGAGTCCGAGGACTTGACTCTGCGGCTGAGACAGCGGCTCTAACTATATGCTTATGGATGTGAGTCGGATCTTTGAAGAGAATAGACTTTATGTTTTCAGGTTGAGCTATAGCTGTGGTTACAACAGCCGTGAGCTATTCTGATCCAGATGTAAGACCAGCCCAACAAAGACTTCTGTTATGTACACATGAAATCACACCTCTTAGATCATAGCCAAAACGACTAGACAACATGAATTCGCCTTGCCAAGACGACATGAAGTGCTTACACCAGGACAACAACAACCCCGTCTCCCACAACCCATTCCTCCCAAATAACGAAGAATGTATCCAGGGGCTCGCCCTCTTGGGACTAACAACGTTTTGCCCTTGATAGCGCCTCCGCTTGCAGTAACATTGGCCTGGTACTCTACACCCCTCCCTTGAACCATACCAACCCATCACATAGACAAAGTGTATTCTACAAGACTAATACGGTCAAGTATCATACTGCCACACATTGCATATAAGGCATCTCAACCTCGCATCTCCTCAGGTCTTGTCTTCTCGAACTCACGCAGTACATCCGGACGCGCCTCGGAGATTCTCTTCGGCTTGCTTGAGTTATTCCTTCGTTTCTCTTCTTTCCCTTTAATTCTTTCGTTCTATCTCTCGTTCAACATAATCCTTGGTATCTTCTAATACCACTTTTCACTTCTATTTTTCCCGGAATACCCCTACCTTAACCCGTCAAAATGAAGGCTTCTGCTGTTGCTGGCAGTGCCAGTATCGGCCTGGCTTATGCCGCTTCTTCTGCTGACTGCCCTAATGGAATCACTACTGTTTATGCGAAGCCTACTGAGCTGGTCGTGAGCGAGGTTGTCCTGGTGTCTACTCATGTCACCGGGCCCACGACTATCACTGTTTCTCCTCACACTACCGAGAGTGCCTCGGTTCCTGCTGTCACTACTGCGTCTGCCACTGGTGATGGTGATTTCACTGTCGCTGACGTTAGTGTCTCTACTGATGGACCTGATGTCTATATCACTGCCACTGATGTGCCCACTGATATCTCAACTTTGGTCACTTTGACTTACACTACCACTGTTATTGGTTACGAGTAAGTATCTTGAATGCACTCACATAGATATACAACTAACGCTGTTCTAGGACTGTCGTCCCCTCGGGCACTGGCTACGCCACCCTCACTGGTGGTTCTTCCGCGACTGGCAGCGCCACTCCCAGTGCTGGTTCCACATCCGCCTCTGGTGTCCCCGCCGTCACTGGCACCGACTATCCCGCCGGTACCTCTGTTGCTGGCTCTTCGGCGTCTGGTCCTTCCAGTGCTGCTTCCACCCCCGGCGCGTCGGGCTCTGCTTCCGTTCCGACCTCATATGGCCCTGGTTCTACCCCTGCCGGTTCCAGCTCCGCAGCTGCCACTGATAGCACTGCCGCATCCTCACCGGTCAGTTCTGCGTCTGCATCTGCCGCTACCTCTGGCGCTGGCTCTTCGGCACCTGGTACTTCCAGCGCTGCTTCCACCCCCGGTGCGTCGGGCTCTGCTTCCGTTCCTACCTCATATGGCCCTGGTTCTACCCCTGCTGGTTCCAGCTCCGCGGCTGCCACTGATAGCACTGCCGCATCCTCACCGGCCACTTCTGTGTCCGCCGCTACCGCGGGCACCGACTCTACTGCGTCTGTACCTACTACCAGTGTCACTTCTGCTGCTCCTACCGTCACCGATATCTTTGGTTACGCGGCCTGGTGTGACTGCCCTGATGAGTACCCTTCCACCATCACTGTTGAGCCTACTGGCACCAACACTGCTACCACCCTCATCTCAGTCCCTCCTACTTCGGTAACCAACTCCTATGCCGGTCCGTACGTTACCAGCACACTCACCTGTGATAACTGCGATGAGCCGCTCACCATATACTACCCCCCTGGTAGTGCGTATGAGCCAGGCGTTGTTGCCAGACAGGTTGAGACTGGTACTGCCTACGTTATTGCCAGTGACACTGCTGCTCTTCCCTCGGCCACGGCTGCCCCTGCTTCATCTGGTACTGCTGCTGCCAGCTCTGGCGTCTCAGCCAGTATTCCTGTCACTGGCACTGCTTCTTCCACTGATGCGGCGTCCACCTCTGGCGCTGGTTCCAGCTCAGCTGCTCCTTCTGGCAGCGCTACTGACAGTGCTTACGCTACCGGCACCGCTCCCTCCACTGATGCTGGTTCCACCTCCGCTGCTCCTTACGGCACCGCTACTGACAGCGCTTCGGCCACTGACAGCGCTTCGGCCACCGGTACCGCTTCGGGCAGTGCTACCGACAGTGCCTCTGCTACTACTGCCGGTTCCTCAACTGGTGCCGCCTCTACTGATGCCGCCGTTTCCACTGATGCTTCTGCTTCCAGCTCGGCTGCTACTTCTAGCAGTGCTACTGACAGTGCTTCCGCTACTGGCACCGCTCCCTCCACTGATGCTGGCTCCACCTCCGCCGCTCCTTCCGGCACCGCTACTGACAGCGCTTCAGCCACCGGTACCGCTTCAGGCAGTGCCACCGACAGTGCTTCCGCTACTGCTACGGGTTATTCAACTGATGCTGCTTCTACCACCGACGGTGCCTCGGGAACTGATACTGCCACTGCCACTGACAGTGCTTCCGCTACCGACAGTGCTTCCGCGACTGAGAGTGCCACGGGAACCGATACTGCCGCTGGTACCGATAGTGCCTCTGCTACCGCTACTGACAGCGCTTCGGCTACTGGTACAGCTGCCTCGACTGATGCTACTTCTGCCACTGACACTGCTTCCGCGACTGATGCTGCTTCCGTTGTCCCCTCGTCTGCTGCCTCTGCCAGCGAGTCTGCTACTGACGCGTCCTCCTCCGCGACTGCTTCTTCCGGTGCCCCGTCCAGCGCTCCTGCTACCTCCGGCACTGCCGCATCTCCAGCCCCCGCTTCATCGGAGACTGCTACCTCTGCACCCTACAACAACGGTACTGCTTCTGCTGAGCCTTCTTCATCTGCTGCCTCTACCGATGCTTCCTCCAGCGTTCCCGTTGTCACCGATGCTTCTTCCAGTGCACCCCTCTCCACCGGCCCTGTTTCCAGCGCTCCTGCTTCAACTGATGCCTATGCTAGCGTCCCCCTGAGCACCGGTGCTCCTTCGAGCATCACGCCAATCACTTCTGCTACTGAGTCTTCTGCCCCTGCCACCTCCGAGACCGCCGCTTCTTCGGCGCCTGCTTCGTCGGAGTCTGCTTCGTCCGCCCCTTACAACAACAGCACAGCCACCGCTGAAGCCACCGCTTCTGAGTCGTCTGCTCCTTCATCAAGTGTTCCTCTCACTACCGCCGCTTCCAGTGAAGTGTCTACCTCTGCCCCTTCCACCAGTGCTGCCGATACCTCCTCTGCCGCTGTCACGAGCTCTGCGGCCGAGTCCACTTCCGCTCCTCTTTCTACCGCTGTTGAGTCTACCACATCTGCTGCTAGCACCTCCGCTCTCTCGACCGCCCCCTTCGCCAACTCTACCGTTGCTGGCACTCCCACTGCTTCGACGACCGGACTTCCCTTGACTACTAGCGGCTCCCCCTCCACCCTGTCTACCGTCACCAAGACTACCACCAGTGATGATGGTACTTCCACTGAGGCGTCCACGACCGACACCCTTTGCCCTGTTATACCCACTGCTTGCGCACGCCTCCAGGGCACCAGTGGTATCACCTACAGTGGTCTTGTCGGTCTCTGCCAGGGCTCCGCCGGTCTTGGTGACTACGCCGACACTACCTTCGCCTCGTGTTTCACAGGCACTGACGGTGACGCTGCTTACTCCTGCATTGAAGACGGTCTGGACTCCCTTTGTGGTTCCGCTGTCCCTGATAACTGCGAAGCCCTTGGCGACTACGGCCTCCTCTCTACCGCCCAAAAGGCTACTTGCGTAGACGCTCTTGGTCCGTTCCAGGAGGTTGATTCCGTTGCTGCTTGCTTAGCGATCTTGAACCTCTACGGCCCCGACCTCGTGTCTTGCCTCGAGGAAGCTTTCGAGGGTTAAATAATTTCTCTCCTTCATTGATGATGTCAGAGAGAGATACATAGCTTGGTTCGATAGTGTAGTTAATTTCTTTTGTATTTTGAGATCCTCACAAGAGCGATCGGACGTAATTGATTCAGCTTACTGCATTCCCCCTGATAATTTTTTTTTCCGCACGTTCAAAAATCGAAATTTTTGTTTTTTAAAAAACAGACCTTATTTTTTTAGAGTGGAATTTCCAGCCACACCGTCGTCCAAAAAGCCTCGTCTCAAACATACTTCACTCAGAAGATCTTCTAGAGTTATGGGATACTGGCGCATAGGTTTAAATGGCCCTGCTATAACGACTTTAGAGGGCATTCCCATCGCCACTGTTTATG
>LCZG01000081.1:93774-116886 GCA_001483325.1 Huntiella savannae | reverse complement strand
GGTGGCATTTCGTGGGAGGGGGGGGTTGGAGAGGCTGTTTTGGGGGGTTCGGTTTCAGTGGCCTTGGGAGTATCAACGGGCGTGGCCTCTTGGGTAGTCGTGTGAGCTTCGATGGGCTTGGCCTCTTCAGTGGCCTTGGCAACCTCGATGGGCTTGGCCTCTTCAGTGGCCTTGGCAACCTCGATGGGCTTGACCTCTTCGACAACCTTTGGGGCTTCCGTAACCTTGGTCACCTCAACAGGCTTGACCTCTTCGACGACCTTAGTCACCTCAGTAACCTTAGTCACCTCAACAGGCTTGACCTCTTCCATGACCTTGGGAGCTTCAACAACCTCAGGAACTTCAATGGCCACAGGAACTTCAACAACCTTGACCACCTCAACAGGCTTAACCTCAGGAACCTCCTCAACCTCGACCTTGGACTCCTCAACTTCACGTCCCACATCCGTCTCCACAACATGTTCCACAACAGCTTCCACAACATCCTCTCTAACCTCTCTCTTCCCCTCTCCCTCTCCCGCCATCATACTCTCCAAAGGCGTAGTCTCCAAAGGCGTATCAACCTCCACAACAGGACTCAACTCCCCCCGTCCCGGAACCTCCGGGATCTCAACGGCAACTACCGGGGTACTCTCAATCGCAACCATAGATTCCTCTACAATGGTAGTTTCCTCTTCAGTAGGTTTCACAACAATGGCCTCGGCTTCCCCTTCGACAGAACTGGCAATAGTTGAAACAACCTCCTTCTCATCCTCATCATGCTCATCATCTTCCTCGTCGTCATCCTCGTCTTCTTCTTCGTCCTCACCCTTTGCAGCTTCCACCTTCTTTCTCTCCTCCGACTTCTTCTTCTCGCGCAACTTCATCGCCTTCATGAGACGCATCTTCTCAGGTGACATCTTCTCCTTGGTACTTGTTATGCTGACGGTTGGACTAGGTGGGGGAGGAACCATTGATTCGACAACAGATAGACCCGCCGATTTAGGTCTCTCTGAGATAGATACCTCATCAGTATCCTTCTTTTTCTCCTTCTCCTTCTTCGCTTTAAACCCCACCGGCAACGACGAAATCGACCGTGCCGTCGCCGACGCAGAACTACTCGGCCTATTCGGCTCCGCCGGACGCGCCGTCAGTAGCACCTTGGGCTTATAACTAGGCGTGTAATCATCCGGTGGAAACGGAATATGATAGTCGTTTGTAGGGGTGGTTGTGATTTCTGGAAGATTCGATTCCGTCATTGAAATCACACTAGGCGGGGCCGGAACAGACGCTGGTTCTACCGGTTCGGAAGTCTCTTCGAGGGTGGGAAGTTCGGGAACTTCAACTACGGGGGCCGGTGGCGGCGCGGGTCTATTCTGTGGGGAATTCGGAGGTGGAAGGTCATCAGGGTCGAGATCGCAGAAGCCGGCTAGCTTGTTTTGTCGAAGTTGTAAGGGTGTTATTATATCGTAGAGATGGTCATATTGGAACTTATCACAAAGCATATTAAAATGGACCATTGCGCGTGCTATAATCAATCTTGGTTAGCAAGTCTTTCTTCCAAACTCCATTGATAGATAGTCAACTCACCCTGCAACAAACGCGAACACTCCTCAGGTTGATACTTGACCAAAACCCTCTGCCCAAAAAACATCAAAAAGCCATACAAAATACTCGGCTCTCCATAACACTCAATAACGCCACGCATCTCCGCATAGCCATCCGATCCCTCGGCATGCAAAACCACCTCATCACGCGCAGCATAACTAAGGAGGAACCAGCCGGACGGATGGCCGAGGGCCGCCGTGTGCGCGGTAGACACGGTGGGGTGGTCTAGGCCGTTGAGAGACATTGTTTTTTTAGCCGGTCATTGGGGTCCGGAGGATGTATGTATGTATGTATTGTGGGATCCCGTGACTCTGATCGGGACGGCTATGTAATGTAGTTTTTCGTTTGTTTCGGATGAATTGGATTAGAATAGGCGTCTTTCGAAAACGAGGATATTAAGAAGCTGAAGGAATGTATGTAATAAGAACAAACGATAGGTTAAGAACAGGGCTCGTCTCGTAGAAAGAAAGACCCTGTCTGTGTATATGTCTGTTCTGTCCGTTCGTCAATTATGTATTTGTTCGTTCGTCTCGCCTAGGTGAACAAAGCTCAAAGCTCAAAGCTTCAAAGTCAAATCAAACCAAGTCGTGATCAAGAGAATCTAAAAGGATAGAACGTACGTATTACAATGTATGTAACTTTTTCAGTTGTGACTCGTTTCTTGATCAATGATATAAATCTACCTGCGTACATACCTACCAAATCCATCCCTTCAGCCTAAAAAGGAGATCCAGAAGCATCCTAATCCAGTCCCATCAATCCCAACACGTCGCACCTTGTTTGATCGAACAAACGCGTTTACGTTTTAACCACCACAGGGTCCCTATCCTCATCCCATCCTTACGGTAGTGCCTGCATGTAATCCCGTCCTGTCCATTTATGTACAATATCAACCATAACCTATGTATGTCACTTCCCAAAAAGAAAAGGAAAAAAAAAAAAAGCCACCGAAATCCCAACCTGCCGCTCTACAATCCAACCCCATCAACAACCGAAATGACAAAATCCAAAGTGCTTGCATTAATTACCCCTTGTCTTGCTCCTATCATCATCTGAGAAGTTCCCTAGATTCTACCCTTCCTTTTAAGGTCCATACATAAATCCTCCCTTACGTTTCAAAGCTCAAATCCGTGCAACTGTTCAAATTTCCACCCCTATATGGTAACCCTTTTGTAGGTAAACCCTAAGTTTGACACAATGTATTCATAATGACTTCAAGATAATAAAACACCAAAACTACTTGTTACTTTGTCTCCTCCGCAACTACCGCATCTAAAGCTGTAGGTGTAAAATCAACGTCACTCTGTGTAACAGGCGGAGAAGATACACCACTTCCGCTATTATTGTTATTAGAATCACCTGGCCCACCTAATTTAGAAGGGTCAAGGAAACGAACAACCAGACAAGAAAGGTTATCAGTACTGAATCGATCAAGAGCATGTTCAACAAGGTCCTTTGCAGCTTGTTGAGGGTCTTCGACATTCCGGATGAGATCTACTGCATCTTGATCAGTACAGACATCCCATAACTAAAGTATCCACATGTTAGCAATCATTACCATATACAAAACTTGTAAAACAAAACAAAAAACTCACCCCATCACAAGCAATAATCATAAACTCATCATGTCCTGCCTTAATAACCGTCTCTGTCGTATAAGGATGCGCCGTCACCAAATCCTGCAAATAATGATCTCCCAGCGCTCTCGTAATAGCCAAAACTCCATTAACTCGATTATTCAAAATCAGTCCTCCCGACTGTGTGATTCTCCTTGCCTCAACAGCATCACTTCCTTTATGATCATACGAAAGTCGTTGCGCCTTCCCATCGCGACACAGGATAATTCGCGCATCACCAACATTAGCCGTATAAAGGACTCGTTGACGAAGAGCACTAGGTTTGAGTCGCGATTCATGATGGGCAATAGACTCGGGAGTTGCCCCCCCGGCCTTATGTGTCTTATCGGAACCCGACGTTGACGCAGTAGCAGCAGCAGTAACAGCCGCCGCCAAAAGAGCTTGACTACCAAGTGACGACTTTTCTGTCGGGACACGGTCTTCCCAGCGAATCATGGCAAGTGCAGCTGTACACCCAGAAAGACCCTTTTTTGACGTTGTATCCAGAAGAGAATCCGTCTTCATAAACGCCTGATCTAGTAACTCGGGAATGGGAGTCCCCGGATTCTCATGGATAGTCTCTGCCAAAATCCGATGCATATTCGATCCACAATATTCCGCAGCAAAAGACCCCGCATGACCGTCAAACACTGCGAAATACCCACTATCACTGGTAATCAACTCTCCCGACGTAACTCCCGATGCCGTAGCAGTAGTCGTTCCCGGCTGTACCTCCAAATAGTTATACAAGTAAGCATGTGTATCCTCCATAGTTCTCCGGCACTTGCGATTCCGATCCTCCCAAGTCCCCACTCTAAACGACGAAATCCCCGTAGGTTCCGTCGTCCCCGCCGAATTGACACCTCCCGGCGGGGTCACACCTCCCGGCGGGGTCACACCGGCTGTACTCCCCATCTTCCTAGCACTATCCCCGCGTTCGCGCTCTTTAATTTTCGAGTCGCGCCGACTTCTCTCTGCCCTCTTTGCAGCTGCCGCGTTAGTCTTCTCCGCAGCAATAGCCGTGGCCCTAACCGAAGCGGACACGGGCGATGTAGATAACGGCTGTTGATAGGCCTTGTTCGGCAAAGAAAGTATGGGCGATGGATCGGTAGACGTGGCGTCGGTTGTTGCGGTTCCGGTGGAGTCGGATGACGAGGTTGCGCGCCGGTGGCTGAAGAGGGATTGTTGTTTGGTTGATGCTGCAGTTGACGAGGTCGATGAGGAGCTTGGACCGATATTGATTCCTAGTGAGAGAGATTGGCGGGCTGATTGTAGAAACGTAGTTACTGATCCACGGCGTTTTTTATCCGACGCAGGCGACGTTGAAAGAGTCGATGTGGCAGTAGAATCTGACTTCTTTGACTTATGTTTCTTTCCACTCTTGTTCTCTTTTTGGGAATGGCGAGAAGCAAAGGGCACTTCTGACGGCCGTCTCGAATGCCCTGTGTCCGCTGATCCAGGTGGGCCGTTAAGCTCCTGCGGCCCGCTGTCACAGCTACTGTTACAGCCTTTTCCCTTCTGAGCCCCTAGCGATCCTGGGAACATGTCAGCGCCTTCACCAGACGTAATGGAACGACCAGTCTGTGGATCTCTAGCCAACTTCTTTTTGTCCTTGCCACCATTCTTCTTCTTTCCGTCAACATTCGTATCAACTTTTAAACCTCTTTGAGAAAACGGTGATTTTTCCCTCTTGACCCCGCCATCACTGGTGATACCATAGTAGCCAGATGCGCCTTTATCCTGAGACGGGTCCCCCACTGTAGCACGTTTCCAGCTAGCGCTTTTGGGGCTTTGAGAGTGCGCTTCTACGGCGCCAAGAGGGGATGGGGATGTAGTATCTGGGGATGTCCCAAATACACGGGTTAACAAGTTTACTCCAGGGACAGAGAGTGTGCGTTTTTTCGAGGACATTGGTAGGTTCTGTAGTGTATGTAACAAAATGAAGTAGCAGAAAAAGTAAAAGCAAGAAAGAGCTGAGCGCGTATGTGTAGTTTGTGGTTGGTTCGTTTTTTGTTAGAGCTCTTTGAAATCGGCGTTAGTGGGTTATAGCCGCCGAGGGGTTGGAGACGTCAGCCTTGTGGACTGATTGAAACTAAAACGTGAAAATGTGTTTAAAAAGTCGCAAAAAAATCAAGACACAAAAGGAAAGGCCCAACCAGGATTCGAACCTGGGCTTACGGAATCAGAATCCGACGTCCTAACCAACTAGACTATTGGGCCGTAAGCTCTTGAAAGGGCTCTTGTTATCAGCCTTCAAATTGGAAAGTTCACACACACGCACGAAAAAAAAAGACAGATATCCAAACAATATGAAAGAAAACAAAATAGATAACCCCAACGCCGAATGACCCCGTTTTCATGTGATCCTACTTTCTCAAGCTATCCAATCTCGACTGTAAATCATCAGCATCGTCGTCATTACCCCCCGAAGCCCCGCCACTACCGACACCAACAGCCTGGGCAACCCGGCCTTCTTTAACCCCTTCTCTCGCTAATCCGCTCGGAGTCTCGCCCAGCAGATCGCCCATATCAACGCCAATCTCGGCCAAAACCTGATCAACGACCTCCTCACTTTCCTCCTCGTTGTCAACGTCAATGGCGTCGTCGAGGGCTTCATCCATGAACTCTTGTCGCTGGTCCATCATGTCGTTTTCCCGTTCGAATTCCATGGCGATCTTTTGGAGTTGAGGGAGGTTCATGGATTTGTTCATGGAGCCAAGGGCCATGGTGGCGTTTTTCATGGCGCTGGTCATTTGTTCGTTGGTTCGGTGGGTTTGTAAACGGAGCGAAATCTTCTGAAGTTGACTACGCATGTTGTAGAATTTCTCAATGTATCTGTATTAAGTGGAGTGGGGTTGGTTAGTATACATGTATGTCAACAAAGAACAGAAACAACTCACTTGCGAGTGCGGACAAGATCCTTGGCTTGGATCTTACAGGCGCCCATCTGGCCTTGTTTGGCACTGGTTTTTATCTGACCGATAAGAGTCTTTTCTTGACGTTCAAGCTTGTTACGAACTTGGTCAAGTTCGCGGATGGCTTTGTCGATTGCGCGTTGATTTTTACGGAGACGCTCCGCAGGCGTCATGCGCTTTCCGAACATATATTCGAGGACCTTATAGATGTTAGGACATTTCGGCAAAGAAGACACTTCAATAAATACTTACATTCATGATTAACGATGGTGATTCCTAAAAACAACAAAAAAAAAGTGACGTCGTGAAATCGCAAACTTAAATTCGGGAGCCTAGCTAATGACGTCGCAGATGTAGCTCAACCCAGCACCGAGGACTGATAAGATAACATCGGTGTAGGCTAGACCCCAACTACTAGGGTCGACCTGCCAGAATGACGCCACTATAAGGCTTCCACTCTAAGACAGTCCCATTGGGCCCCACCGAACCAATCAAAATCTAGAATGCATATTGATGATTTTCTGATTTAGGTTCGCTTTAGGCTTTTTTTGTGAGCTTTTGGCTTCAATTGTCTCTCTTTAGTGTTCTTTTTTCTTCCAAGTCCTTCGGCTTCACGACCACCATAACTACTCCAATTCACACGACAAAAACCATGAGCGACCCGAAAGGCAAAGGCAAAGCCAAGGGCAAAGGCAAAGAAAGAGCCGTTGCCTCGCCCACGCCGTCATCCCCACCAGCCAGCGGCGCAGGCTACATGACGGTCGGTACCGGTCCCGGTTCCGAACATACACAACGTTTACAGCAAATGCTCGAGCAGGATTCGGGCTACGCCGGATCTATTGCCTCGGGAGAATCCTGGGATGTAGCACCCCAAGGTGCCGGAAGTACGATCCCCTCGAGCCATAACCCACAGGCCGGCGCAATTCACCAAATCTGGTACAACAGACATCGTGCGGCACTCGGACGGGCAATTAACGGTGTGGTGGAGTTGTTGAGGGGTTTACAAGAGACTAATGCCACATGGCCGGCTACATATCCCATGCAGACGAGAGAGGAAGGAGTAGGCAGATTACGGAGGACGGCAACTGGGTCAGGATCAGATGCGGGAAGTGTTGGTGGTGATGCTCCGAGATTGGTAACGCCGCAGATTGCACATGAGTTTTCAGTGCTGAAGTTGGATTTGAAGTTGAACTCGTTACATCAGACGGAGTTGGTTCATTCATTGGAGAAGAATTCTATTGCGGCATTGTTAGATGGGAAGATCACTACGAGTATCAAGCATCTCTATGCCTTGAGAGACCGTATTGAGGATACCAGTTCAAAGGTGTTGATTACAGGTGATTTGAACGCTGGAAAGTCGACTTTCTGTAATGCGTTGTTGCGGAGGAAGATTCTCCCCGAGGACCAACAGCCGTGTACCTCAATCTTCTGTGAGGTTTTAGACTCAGGAGACAACGGAGGTATCGAGGAGGTTCATGCTGTCCACCATGAAGTCACGTACAACCGGAACGACGAGAGTACCTACGACACATATTCACTTTCCGACCTGGAGGAACTAGTTCTCGACAATGAGAAGTACCTGCAGTGCAAAGTCTACGTTAAGGATGTCCGGACAATCGACGAGAGTCTCTTGAACAACGGTGTCGTCGACATCGCCCTTATTGACGCGCCCGGTCTCAACTCCGACACCACCAAAACTACCGCCGTGTTTGCCCGTCAAGAAGAAATCGACGTTGTCGTCTTCGTCGTCTCCGCCGCCAACCACTTCACCATGACGGCTCAAGAATTCATCACCACTGCGGCCGCTGAAAAGGCCTACATGTTCATGGTAGTCAACGGGTTCGACGTCATCCGTGATAAGAAGCGTTGCGAGAAGAAGATTCTTGACCAGGTGAATAACCTAGCTCCAGATACCTACAGAGAAAGCAAAGAGTTGGTTCACTTTGTCTCGAGTAATGCTATCCCAATGGCTCCTGGAGGTCCAGATGGTGGCCCGGGTGGTGATGACCCGGGTGAGGGCAGTTCAGATGACAAGGCGAAGCAAAATCTCCGCGACTTCCAAAACTTGGAACAATCACTTAGACGCTTTGTATTGGAGAAGAGAGCAAAGAGCAAGTTGGCCCCCGCGCGGAAATATCTTCTTAACATGCTCAACGATCTTATTTCCCTCGCCACTGTGAACTCAGAGGTTGCCAATGGCGAACTCCAAAGAGTCAAGATGGAACTCCTCGCTTTAGAACCCCAAGTTGAAGCTTCTAGACGTGCCAGTACCGAGGTTTCCGAGTCAGTTGATGTCAAGATTGAAGAGACGGTTCGTGACGTATACGAAACTACTCGTGCCACTCTCCTCGAGGCCATCATTGCCTCTGGAGAGACCACGCACGGGATAAAATACCCCGGTATCTTCTCTGTCTTCTCCTTCGCCGAGGATCTTAAGGGCGCCATGTTGGATCACATTGCCGATGCCCTCGATGACTGTGAACAATACGCCAAGCAGAGATGTCTCAAGGGTGTCAACTCGGTCAACGAAATTGGTTCGGAGCATCTCGGTGACAAGTACAAGACGATCAATCTGAGACCGGATATGATGTTCAGCAACTCGAAGCACCGGTTCGCCCGACAAATCGACGTGACCACTGAAATCTGGGACTTTGTCGACCCTGCCACTTTACTAGCCAAACAAGAGCGTTTCGCCGGCACCGGAATGGCATTAACCGTGGCCACGGCAGTCGGCAGTCGTGCTCTCGGTCTCAACAGCTGGGTTGACTCTGGTTTCACGGCCATGAGATTACTAGGCTTCAACAATGTCCGGAAGCTCGCGATCCCAGCCGTCCTAGTAGCCCTCGGTACAGCTACGATTCTCCTCCTTAGACAAATCCCCACATCCCTTCCTCGTCGGTTGGCGGAGAAAATCTCTACACAACTTGCGGCTGATGACTATGTTCATGGAAATGCGACGAGAGTGGGTTCTTCGGTTCGTAGAATCTTAAAGTACCCTGCTGATCATCTCCGGACGGGTCTGGAGGTTTCGGCTAAGGAACTCATGGAGAAGAGAGAAGCTACGGTGAAGGTTAAGAAGGAAAGTGAAGTTGCGGCGAGATATTTCGGAAACCTTGTTAGAGCGGCGGGTCAGACTAGAGGGTTAGTTGAGGGTATTGATCTTGAGGTTGCTCCAGGTGGTCACTAGATTTTTGGAGAGAGAGAAAGATGTATGAGTAGTAGTTTTGTTTATATGCCTTATGTCTTATTGGATATGTAACGTGGAAGAAGGAATGATATGAATTTACCTTATTCAACCGTAACTCATGAGCCTATGGGCCAGCCAATACAAAAATGAAAAGAGAAACTAAAAAAAACAAGCAAACCAAAACGCCACCCAGGTATCAAAACAAATGTTCTCCAAATGAATGCTTACAACACATCATGTCTCTTCAATAACCCCTCCAATCCCTCCGTTGTGAAACTCTCACTCTCGGGCATCAACTCAATCAACCCCGTAAGATTCGCCAACAGGTCTCCTTGGTTCTTATAAGCTAGAATGGCAGGGACTGCAGCAGCGTCGAATTCCACCTCTTCATAGTGGACTTTGACGAAGTGAGCGGTAGGATACGCAGTCACGAGAGGTGTGAGTGCCTGTTCGACCTCTGTGGAAATTTCACACTGTTTGGTTGGTTTGTTAGTATCTTGTAGAAAACGGAGATGAGATGAAGGGACTTACACCAGGGTCATAGACATATACAATGACGACAGTTTCCCTTCCAACCTTCTCAATGGCATCCAAATAGCCCAATGCATCAACCTCGTCCCATCTTCCATAAACCCTTACACTAGGACTTGTCCTCCGTCCTCTAACAACGCCACCCTCCTCAAGTTCTCTCCTCCGACTCTCTCTCCACGCCGCCATGAACGTCTCCTCATCACTATCCTCCTCATTCTTACTTCCCGAGCGACTTCTCACACCATTAATGAAACTCTGTCTAGCCGAAGCCAACACCGTTTTAAACTTTCCTCTCCGCGCCTCTTCATAGGCAATAGCATCGGCAATGACGCCCTTGACACCCGTAGCAGCATGCGACGAGAAGTGCGAGGGGAGGTGCGTGGTAGCGTTAAGTGGTTGAGATCTCATGACGTCGTCGATTTCCTGCTGTCGAAAGCGTTCAGACTCTGTTTGTGAAATGGGTGATTCTGACCGATGGCGATCTTCAGGGTGGATTGTATTATAGGATTTATTCGCGGAGGATAATAAGGCGTTGAATTCTTCTTGGGCGGGTGTTGGATCGGCCATTTTTTTTGTGGTGAAAAGCGACTGGGCGTGACTGGTGGTTTTATAGAGAAGATGGTTTGGGAGGGCCGTTGACGTGTTGTTGGTGTTGCTTGATATATGTTGTCAATGCGCCCCACTATGGAGGACAGGGTTTCGTGGTTGTGCTGGGGTTTGGGAGACTTCAGCCCGATCGGCGGAGTAATGACGAGTTTTTGTTTGAGGAAGGGGCTTGTGCGGTGTGTTTTACATTCCGTCCGTTCATTCTAAGTGTGTTTTCGTGTATATGTGTATATTCCCACCAACCGAGTCACCTCACCATTTCAAAAATCGTTCCATAAAAGATCCGTCATCACATTCATCACAAAGAACATTCCAATCCACCCCAAAACCACGCCAACAACCCATCATATTCCCCTACCCCCCTCTAAATGACAACCCCACCAATCCACCAAACCTTCTAGAAGCCGCCCCACTTTCTTTAACCCGTTTCACATCTGTTTGCGGCGACTCCTTCCTTCAGTGCACGTTATCGTCGTGGCTCATCATCTGCCCATACCATTTCCAAACCAGGTCAAGCCTTGCCAGTTCACTTTCCTCGTCGTGTCCGCCTCCTCTTCGCCCTCGCCGAATCATGCCATACAGACATACAGACATACATCCATCCACGTGCCTCATATCCTCAGCTCCTCCAAACCTAAAAGTCCAAATCACCCGTGCTCGTCGCATATCCCCAATGAATCTAGAAACCTTCCCTAATCAGTCACTCAAGCTCGCCGATCCCAATAAGCCCTCGCTCTTCGCTCTTCACCCCAAAAAACCTAATCTATCCATCCAACGTCATTGACACATGACATCTTCCTCAACCAAAGAAAACAGGTCATAACCCTACCACTACCATTACCACTTACTTCCAATTTCACCGTACCTGCCGGCCTCACACAGACGGCCGCGTAAACATACGTATTTGGTCCAAGCCTCGTCTCTTAACAAATTCACATAATATCACCGCCCCAATCACTGATTATGCCCCCAAGAGGTTATCTAACAAGCACATCTCCGTAAGCTCGGTTATTGTCTTCAAGCACATTCTTTTCTCTACACACAGAAACCCCAAACACTACGCCTTCTAGAACAAGACCCCACCACCTTTATCCTTATGAAACACCTTCCGGCCTCGTTTCGTTTTTCCGGGGCTCGGACCGTATACATGCATTTCTTCAGCTTCACCTGATAAACTCACTCACATGGTCCTGTTTATAGTACACATACTAATATTTTTGGTATATTACAATACATTCGTAGATAACAATCACACCCCAAACTCTTAAACTCAAACTCGGCCTCGCCAATGGTATCAAAAAAAGCCCCTTCGTCCCGTTCATCCCGTCTACGTCTGAAATAATAATAACTATAACCATAAAAAGAAAACTCCAAACCCCCACATTATCTTCTCCTTGCCGACTCCGGCGCAAACCGGATACCGCGGGACCGAGCTGGTGTATCTTCACCACCCGGAGTATTCATACCACTCGTAGTCTGACCAACCGCCATGGAAAAGTAATCGTTTCCACCCACAGCAACCGGTGTTGCCACCGTTGGTGTAGCCACTTCTGATCTGGCATGTCTAGGTGTGTCGTCCTCAATGGTTCCAAGAACCGCTAACCGACGTCTCTTCTCCGCCTCCGTTTCCTGATTATCTTCATCATCCGCATCATCCTCCTGAGCCTTTCCAACAAGAGTCCCCGTAGGAGCCAATGGCGATAGCATTTCCTCAACACTCTTCGTCATATCCTTCCGTTCCGAGTCCCGCAACCGGGACCGCGAGGGTCGTAATCCATCATCCGATTCAGACCCAGACTCATCATTAGCAAGCGCTCCGGCCGCCGAGGCACTGGCTTGAGTCTCCTTACCCTTATCAGTACTACTCGTAGGCTGACTAGGACTCTTCGCTTCCTTAGTTTTCCGACTTCCTTGACCCCGAGCAGGTTTATTCTTGATAACAGTCCCCGGAATTGCCGCCACACTTCCTTGCCGCTCCATAGTCGCCAGAGCACGGATACCTTCCGAGGCAGAAGACGAATTGATAACTGCGCTACGAGTACTAGAATCGAGCTTGCGCATCTCATTGATGAAATCTTCCTTGGTCATACGCTTGCCCTTACCATCCAGAGTGAACCGGATATGACGATCATCAATTTCTGGTTCCGCAGGGCCATGTAAGAACGTCCGACGTCTGGTAGGTCCAGTCCCAGCAGCCGGAGGTGCCCCTGAACTGCCAGTAACACCTGTTGAACTTCCTTCGCCACGGTTATGATCCGAACCTCCATTTCCAAGACCAACAAGCTTGAGTAGTGCTGTAGGGTTGGCTGAACCAGCCGCCTTCTCAGACTCAAACTCATAGAGCTTAAGCACGTTACCATCATCATCCTCAATCAAAACCGTGTTACCAAACTGGAAAACGCGCGCATTCGCCGACCGCAGAGCCGTGACACTCGGATCACACTCCTTGCGCTTCTGAGATTCAACCTGGATAATGTTCGAAATACGGTTCCGAATACCGCGGAACGACCACCCGTGACCTTCCGTGGGCTTAGGCGCAGTCGACGCAGCAGGTGCAGTAACCGGCAGCGGAAGCTCGCCCTTCTCTGGATCCGACACAGGTGACTTCTTATTAGCCTGAGAGCTCGAGGAATCGTTGGTCGGGACAACACCCAAAACATCGCCGTCGGCGTTTTCGAAAATGAGATGGTCGCCTTCATCGTATACACTGATTTTCTGGCTCTCGTCGCTCTTACGGCTCTTGCGAGCCTTCTCACTCTTAATAGATCCGGAACTGCGCCGGGGAGGGGGAACAACGATAGCATCCGATTCCGAATCCGACCCAGCTTCAGGTGCTGACACATTCTGTAGACCCTGAGCATCGGCCACCACGTTGTCATTAGACGCAGCCGTCGACGAAGCCTCACCGTTACCACCCTCAACAGTATCAGAAACAACAGGATCCTGGACCTCGGGACGTTGTGGGTAAATAGCCGACTGTTCGATATGTCCACCAACGCTCTTCTTCTTCCGGCGACGAGGTCTCAACGATGACGCACGTGACCGGTTTCCACCACCACCACCATCCTCCGAACGTCTCCGACGCAAGAAACTACCAGGTGGCATATTAGCCATCATACCAGAAATCTCGGCGTCAGTATCCGAGTCCACGGTACGTGCCTGTGACTTTGAAGTAGAAAGAATACGCGGCAACCGTGAGACCCAACCGGACCCGTCGTCCACCGCCTGTGTGTACGACATGGTCAAAGACAACGTGTTGATGCGCTTTCCCAAAGTGAACACTGCGATTGAAGACCCGTGTACTATGATGGACGAGATGACCAGGAATGTTACAATCGGCCACACTAGGACGATGAGGTTATAGTGTGGGGATCCAGGCGCCGGCAGTTCCGAGTCTGGAACTGTCTCGCCCTTCTCCATCTCCGCGCGAGCCAGCATAGCCACAAAGATGGCGCCGACTCCGATAGGACCAAAGTGTCCAGCGAACAAGGCCTCACGCCATGTTTTGATATCCGGAATAAATGGCTTCATCATCAACATAATCGGAATGCGGCGGAACAAAATAACCAGGATAGCAATAACAACCAGTCTCCAAGCCGACAATCCAATCGACGCATCATTGTACTGCTCCCAGGGAATGATGGTCCCCAGATAGACAAAGTACGTCAAGTTGAGCAACAAGTCAATGACGTTGGACACGTGGGACTCCTCTGTCTTCTGGTGGAACCAACCATCGTTGGAGAAACCAACTCCTGCGGCGAAACCCACCAAAAGATCGTCCAGCCCCAGCATACTTCCCGAACCAGCGCAGAACAGCGCCAAGACAAAGTAAAACACCAGGAAACTTTCACGGTCAATCAGATCCCACTTCTCCGCCTGGCGAATACCATGACGTCCAATGTATCCAACCATAAAGCCAAAGAACGCTCCAAAGATACAGCCGTATAGAATAGTCAGCACAAACCAGTGAAACGTCACGGGTCCGGCCTCCTTATGTTCGAGAATAAGCCATACACCAAGGTACAAAAACGGAAATGCCATTCCATCGTTGCAACCGGATTCTGCCGAGAGCAAATCTCTCAAATGCTTGGGTACACGTCGGGCAAACTTGCCCTTACCGACAACCGATGAGGCCAAAACGGGATCAGTGGCCGTTACACAGGCCGAAACAACCAAACTCTCAAGCCAGTTGAGCGGCTTGATCAGCCACCAAATAAAAAGACTCGTGATCAGCCAGCCCCACGTCATAATAGGGAGCAGCAGAATGACCACAGAGCGCCAATGCTTCTCCATGTAGTATTTGGGCAACTCGACACCCACAGCAAAGCATTGCACAACGAGAACTATGCGTGAGAACTCTATTGTTATAATGTCGACACTTCCCCAACTTAGTGGGTTTATTAGATTTGCACAATGTGGGCCAAAGATGACTCCAAAGATTGTGGCGATAGTGGCTTCACCAATGTACAGCCGCTCCTTGATAAACGAAGAACACAGCATGAACAGTGAGGTAAAGGCACCCAAAAGGATGTACACCAAGTGCGGCTTGGTGATGCTCAGATCTTCCCACGTCATTTTGAAAGGGAGATGTTGAGAGATATAGAAATGAAAAGAAAAAAAAAACGAGAGAGCTTCTTCAAGCTCGGCCACGGTCAAACTGTTCCTGGGGCGCAAGCAAAAAGGGACCGGCCGGATGCATAGGAAAAAGAGAAGAATGTATGGGAGCGTTATCGATTATGTATATTTCGGAGCGGTATGCCAATCGAGTGGCTCGTTCGGTGCGGTTCGTACAGTAATAAATCTACAAGCAAGAATCATGTTAGTCGTTAGCGATCCACTGGTCCATGTCATGTCGTTTCGTTCCAGCGCCTTGTCTGGCAGGGGCGTAATTGTTAGGTTGGCAGGGCGGGTTTAGAGCAAACTCACGATACACAAATGGTTCAAGCTCGAGCTTAAACGAACCGAGATCGCCTCGATGGGTAAAGATCTGTTGATGAGAGACAGCCAACACAGTAAGAGAGACACGATAGAATAAAACGAGTGGTCCCTCTGGCTAAGCACAGGTTTTTAGCAATTTGCCGCGAGGTCGAATCAAGGACAAGTGCGAGTCGACAAAAGCTTTGAAGAATTAGAAAGTAAGAAAAAAAAATGCAAAGGACGAAAGATGACGGAGTTGCTAGTATATGTAGACGTAGTCGCCAAGTTTTGTTCCTTTCTTTCTATTCCTTTTTTTTCTTCCTGCCTGTTCTTATCAAGAAAGCAATTAGTGTCACTGGTTGCAGGGAGAAGGTAAAATACCGACTATTTTATACTCACAACGGGAAAACGGCACTAAAAATATTTAACTCCAAAAACGATGTCAGTGGCAAACTAGCCACAATCGATAACTAAAATGGTTGGGTGATTGATATGACGTTGGTGGTAAAAAAACAATCTTGGTCGCAATATGTCTATTTCGGTCGTGATCCGGTGCTCCGGAAAGAGAATCACTGTTCGTGAAATGTGGCGATGCGGACGATATGTCCCAGATCAAACTTTGTTGCGCAATAGTTCGTCTTCAATGGGTCGGAAGTGATGATTAGCTAATGGTTGAAAAAAAGCCAAGACACTTGAATCATGCACTGGTGGCGGCCTAATCAAAAGGCTTCGTAGTAAAGCGCAGAAAGCCATAGCCCAAGATGGACTTGCAGATGACGGGATGAAGAAGCGAGCGATGGAGCAGGGTATCAATTTTTCACACGTCTCTTCTTGTTCGTAGCCTTGGACTCAAGGCTGTCTGCATTTAACAGCATCAGTTTACGTATGTACATATGTATGTACATACGTACGCCCATACATATACAAAGTCACGATCGTGTGCTTATGGCAAAAATGGAAACCGCCCAGATTCACGATATATTGATTTATAGTACTTGCACTTTTTTACCCTTGGTTACAATGCAATTGAGAGAACTACCCGATTGGGCTCTTTGGGGGTTCAAGACTCGACGACATCCCATGCCATGCAGGTCGAGTCTGGGACCATAAAAAGGCTGAACGACGCCTGGAATGTATGTATTCAGACCAGGATGGCAAGATTCTAGAGCTGGACTGGAGCTTTTCACATGCACAATCAAGGCAAAGAAGCAGAAAAGAGAGAATAAAAAGGCGGCGCGAATGACGAAAAAGACGGTAAAGAATTGAGGCAGGACACCCCTTGCCGGGTCCTCGTCTACTAGATCCGGAGTTACTAGGGAGTCTTCTTTCGTTCGTTGGTTTGTTCGTGGATTATGGAGGCCATGTTCGTTTTCGGGGCAAGGATTGTATTCCGGTTATCCTTTAACTGTATGTATGTATGTACAAGGTGGCCCGGGTCTGTGCTGGTGATTATGATCGGTGAACTTATGTGTGTGTCCATGATGTCTTCTCATTCACGCCATGTTGGGTCAAAGCAAGCTCTGTATGTCAACAATTGGTAGATGTAACAGGAGAGTCCAGCCGACCGATCTATCCCGATTGGTATCTTGATTTAGTTGGATGACATATTCCGGATACTCATTGATTGCTTGCATGCAGCGCAACAGCCCGGACAAGGACTCTATTCCGCGTGATTACCCCGGTTAGCAAGATGTGTATGTACATACATAGTAAACTTCACCGTTGAACCACATGGTAACACCAAAGCACAAGAGCCACGAGATCATCGCCAAGCAAGATAATCGTCTGTCATAACCGGTTGTAATGTTCTTTGGAATGCTTGGTTCAAACAAGCTTTATCAGCCAAGATTCACATATCTGGAGAAATGGAATTCTTTTTGTCCAGTCATCTTGGGTAAGCCTGCACGCCAAGACACCAACGGTAATCGGTCCACCATTCACCGATGCACTTATTTCCCCGCCAAGTCTGAGGCCTTTTAAATTTCTTGGTATCCCATCTAGAACTCCAATAACAAATCCCATATTGCCACCAAACCAGTAATCAATCCGCAAACTACAAATATCCATGCATCTTCTTTTTTTTTCTCCATACGATGTGTGTATCACAAGAACATGCCGTTCATTTCTCGACCAAAATTACCCGTAGCCCCCAAAAAAACCAACAAACGCCTCTAAATCGGCAGGCACGGCACGTAGCGGAACTCCACAGCCGACCGCATGTCTTCCTATTCCCGCGCTAGCATGGTGACAGCTCCACCCGGCCGCAGGAAAAGCGGGGCGGATGCAAGGCTGAGTTATGGTGGGCAGGATATATGGTGATGATTGGATAAGTACAAACTTGTCATGTTGTTTGTTAGATGCTTGTGACGCCAAGGAAGTCTTGTTGCGCAGTGACTTTTTAGGGACTTTGAAGACGTTGACTACGATGGCGACATTGTAACTACCTGTGCTAGTTGTGGGGAGAATATATCCAGATCGTGGTTCTGATACCAACCACCTGGTTTTCGACCAACTTAAAAGAGGCAAATATCTAGATATTTCTGTCAAGTGGCAAATTCTCTCCAAACAAGTCTTCGCTTACGTGGGACTTGTGTCGGGCGTTTGATGTAGAGACCGAGCTATGTGTTGTACATATGCATTGTACATACAATACATACAGTACATATCCCCCTTTATACGACATGTCGTTGAAACGCCACACCGCTCGTTTGTCATACTCAGATTAGTTAGGGTGGCTATCTACAGATTAGGGTTCCCGGTAACACACATATGAGAAAGGTCTGTACAGATGTTTGTTTAATATATTGCAAGCCGCACGCCATCCATGAACTGACTAACCACTAAAACACTACTCGGTAACAACCTCGGTTCCAATGAATGTAAAAGCCCCACGAGTCTGAACCCAGCCAATCTTCTCATTTTGACCAATCTGTCCGTCCACCTTCACCGGGGTCTCGATGACACCGGCTTCTCCCGATCCCGTTTGGAACTCTCCGCTATAACCCCATCCCCATAGTTGACCTTGGCCATCTAACGCAAAAGAGTTCTCTTTACCAGCCCATACACGAGTGACGTTTTCAAGAGCTGGAACAACCTGTTTGACCAAGGAGATACAGATCCGACCAGTGTCGTCGAGGAGGAAAGTGTCCGGGTCCTTCTTGTCAAGGTCGGCGCGGGAAATTCCGCTTTGGGCTTCATCACAGCGACCCCAGGTGAGAAGGGTACCGTCTTCGGTACAAGCTACACCATGGAACGCTCCACCGGTAATATCGACAACCTTATTGTCAAAGTGGACAAGCTCCGGCTGAATGATCTGAAGCCCACCAGTCTCGCCAGTGTCCGTCTCCTCCTCAATGGGCGCCCCAACCTGCTCATAGTTATTAAGACCCCATCCCCAGACTTCTCCCTTCTCGGTAATAGCGAAAGAATGGTTACATCCCGTCTTGATATCGGCAACCTTCTTGGTGATACCCACCTGTCGGGCATTCAAAGCCTCAAATGGTAAACGAACTAGTAACCGACGAGCAAGTTGACCCTGTCCACCAGCGCCAAGTGCCAGGACTGAACCAGATTTGTCAAGAAGAACAAGGTGGTTAGAGCCGCCGATAATCTTCGTGATTTTAGGAGGACAGTCGACGGAGGTTGGCTCGCGGGCGATAAGTTCACCGTTAGGGATACCTTTGCGGGATTGGTAGTATTTCTTAGAGACCATGGATTTACTGAATCCGAGGATACCATCGTCGTCCTGGTTAGAGTAGCAGTGGGGTTAGTTATTTTGTTCGTGTGACATTGTATTAAATGATGTAAAGAAACATACCATGAAGACACCAACGCCGTAGACGTTCCCATGGTTAGTCAAAGCAAACGTTGCATGGTCAGTGGTGGTAATAGCAGTGATCTCCTCTCTGATTCCAAGGACACCGGAGAAGTCGATTTCACCAGGCGTAGATTCCTCTTCGTTAAGCTTCTCAAAGGGGATCTCATCCAGATTTTGAATGCCGGTGTCTCCCTCAGCAAGTGTCACCACCTTCAGAGATCCTTCACCATATCCTTCAGAAACCCTCGATGATTCCTGTGAGTCGTCACCTGTTTCTTGTACTGTCTCTTTAACAGATGGTCTAGCCTCCCTCCACTTTGCCTCTGCATCTAGCTCTTCAGTGACTCTCCCCAGAGCTCCGAATCTGTTAGACCCCCAAGTCAAGATTTTCCCGTCCTGTGTCAAGGCAGCAGCATGGTTCAACCCAACGGCCATCTGAACAACCCCAACGGTACCAACATCTAGAAGTGGGTGTAAAATGGGTGTTCTAGCAAGAATAGGAAGCTCGGGGTTTTCGGATGAAGAGGTAGTTCCGAAGCCAAGTTCCCCTCTATAGCCAGTTCCAACGGTGTACACTTTATAGACGGTAGTAGAACGCACGTTTATGGGGTCTGATGCTTGAAGAGTATCATCGTTGGGTAACATAGAGTCCGGCGATTCAGTTGCAGTAGATGGAGCAGACGGATCAGGTGAAGGTGGCGACTCCGTATCGACACGGACACGCTTAGGGGCTGTAGTCGTCCCGTTTGGCGCAGTACGTTTATTAGACATGATGAGAAACGATATATGTTGGTATGAAAGAGGATACCTTGAAAAAAGATGAATTGACTGGATCTAGAAAAACAAAGGTAATCAAGAAACCATCATCTCTTCTTAAACAATGTCCATCAAGCTATGTTCACATGTTTCTTTGAACATCCAGTCATCTATTCTAAGAACTACCTCTTCTTTCATATCCTTTGTCTATTTCCGCAAGCAGGATGTCTTTAGTGATAACTTCCAACATCACAATCTAATCGGGCAGTGTTTCTTTGACACTTCATCAACCAATAAGCACCAAGTTCCTCTCCCTCTCAACTTCAAAGACGTCAAAGAAATAACCTTCCATATTACACAAGACCCTAGAGATCAATTGATAGGGTTAGGGTTAACCCTACCATAACTCGGGGTTGTGTGGGGGTTCAGTCATCATGTAACCACGGCAAATGAACAAAACCGTCTGGTTATTCGTCTGATTGACAGGTTCTACAAGTGAGACGGCGATTTGTAACAGATGCAACGGTCTTTGTGTTAAACCCGTACCTTGCTCTGTGCATTGTGCATATTGCCGTGGCTGTTCTTTACGGAAGGCGACGTTGAAAGGAGTCTGTTGTTTGGGCGGTGAAGGAAGAGACGACGGGTAAGACCCACCACGCACGCATTCACTATATACATATGTATGTACGTGAGCCCCTTTTTGCTGGGTCTGGAATACAACAGACTTGATTTTGAATGAATGTCTACCGACAGCAGAATCATGAAATGACTCTAAAGGCGGAATATCAACAACAAAACCCAATCATGATCCTACACAACACTCGCTCGCTAATGAAGAAGAATCTATTCTTGGTCTCTTCGTATCCCCGGAGTCCTCACCCGTTGATCGACAAACAGAATTCTGGTTATGCCTTGTACTTGCATACTACGCCACGTCTGCTTCGGCCGTATTTCTACCCGCTTTAGGTCAACCATCTATCCACGCACGCACATAGTCAGTCTCGCTACTCCTCTTCTTCATTGGAACTCATCTCAGTCTCACACTTAAGCCGTAAGCCGCAAGCCACTCGCCACAAAGACGCCAACCGCACAGCTCCTCAATCTAGCTGAACTTTTGTGCGGGTCCTAGTGAATACGACATGTAATGCATCATTCAATGTACAACCCAAAAGTAAAAGAATCCAAAGTCCATCAACACACAAATGGAAAAGCCATCGCTCGCTCTAGATAAAAGAAAGGATGCATGTTACGAATGACTAGGGAGGGAACTTGGACGGAGCCCGTTTAGTCCCAATGGCCGAGATTAAACGCGTCTGTGCGTTCTTGTTATTTTCTTGTGGTTTCTTTTGTGCTTATTACCTTGGGCTGAGCACGAATTACGCTCGCTGTATTCGTGGGCTAAATAGCAACTTGAACGCAGGCGGCAAACTAGACTTGTCACCATGTCTCACGGCCGACAATGCACAAACTGGACAGGTTCAGTAACGCTTAGTCCACTACTGTAACATTGCGGTTTCCCGACGTGGACGTGGGTATCTAATCATGAATATGGATGGGCCTAGGCTAAGTGGCGTGAGTTTGCTCAGCTTGTTTAGCTATAGCTAGTGTGGATTAGCCAAGAAGTGTCAATCTTTAGAGGGAAAATATATAGGGTTCGCATAGGGTTATTTCAACATAATTGATTCTGATGATCAAGTGGAGGGGCATGAAACAAGTAATTGCTTTTGAAGTTGAGGGGATTTTATTGTGTATGGTTTCACAGTGTTGTACGTACGAGGATTCATCAAGTTAGGGTTGGAATATTGATGAAGAACGGTAGCGACGGAGAGATGTGTGTACAGTAGTCTTTCATGTTGGAAATGATCAGAGACAGGGTTGATACAAGACTTGTATTTATCCCGTCAGTGGCGAGTAGATTGTTGATGTCGACAGTGCGGAAAGAGCAGGTGATTATAAATGTACATGAACAAAGCTTCTAGTAAGGACAATAAAGCAGGCTAATTTGGTAATGGAGGTGGAACTCATATGCCGCTCAGTGAACCGCACAGATATCTATAGATGAGAACACGCAGGTGGTTATTTACATTGAATTAGGTGTTTACAACATGTTACCGTGGCGTTGTTCCTTCACCACATGAACTAGTTTTTCTTGTATCAAAATGTAATTTGATGAAAAGACAGGAACAGGATTTGGTGGTTTGAAGTAGGAACAAGACAACGCAGGGTTCTTGCCTGTCCTGGCGCGGTGGAGTATGTAGATGGGTCTGGCAGATAGTGGCGGATAGTTTGGCGATTCCTACGACGGGGGCGGAAGAGGATTATGGGGATATGGGCAGTAGCTGAGTAGTTTGAGGGAAAGGACCCACGAAAGAGAGGTTCTTTGGTGTAGAGACAGAGGAGACACAAGTTTGAATTATTGGAGAGGATACATGGACATCCATAGAACGGATTGGTTCTTGTGGTTGTAGTGGGGAAGTTGAGGTTCATGCATTGGCTGGATGTATCTATGCATGGGCTATTTATGAGGGAAACGGAATGGTAATTTCAAGACTACAAAAGCGCGAACCAAAAACAAAAGACACCGGTCGAAGCTTTTCTGCCTCCGGATACTCTTGTGCGGCCTGTGCTTAGCTTAACCGTAGAAGGAGGGGCTTCAATAACCCCCTGCCAAATTACCTCTTGCAGCATGTCATTTCTTTGCATGTTGATTTTGAAAGGCACCTTTCTCAGAAAGAACCCGTAACTGTAAAGATGTTTCCAATGTGACGAGAGAAGTATATACTCAAATCAACCCTTTAACCCACGCCATCCGAAAATGTCATACGTACATACATACCCACCCACCACCAAAAGAAGTCTCCCCCATCACCACCTTCCCTCCACATCCCAAATCAATTCCACGAAAAAAAAATCCAAAACTCGGGTGGCCTGCCAAATCAAGTAATCACAACTAATTCTGGCCCCTTTCTGCCCGTTCGTTCTTAGTCTGGTTTTCCCAGGCTCGCTCTACTTTTGGCAGCTGCAGGTTACCTGCACGTAGCAATCCTAAAAAAATTGGCCCGCAATAGGTGGTAAGCACCCACCGCAAGGGACCGACTTCTTTTTTCCCCCCCCCAAGAGGAAAGAGGGAACGACCACCTATTAAGTGATGATGAAGCACTTGTAGAAGGGTCCCCCCGC
>LCZG01000081.1:33203-93694 GCA_001483325.1 Huntiella savannae | reverse complement strand
GATTCCCTTCTTTCTTTTTTTCCCTCCCTCTTTTCTTCTTCCCCCCCCTCCTTTCACCACGCAATCGTTATTTTTTTCATTTCCCTTTTCAATTCGACAATAACACAAGAGCATACTGTCTTTTGCGATTCTCTTGCGTGCTATCTTTTTTTTGTTCCTTCTTCTGTAATTCTTTCGAGCCTTCCTATTTCAAAACCTAATTCACCCACTCGCTCCTCAACCGGCAACTCCCCTAATCCGACAGTTTCTCCTGGATTATTCCCACTTCCCTCCTTCCCGCCCTTTCTCGCCACACACAAACCCCCAAACCCCAAAAAATCATATAGAATCGATTCGACCGACGTTAGCGCTTGCCTATCTGTCTATCTGTCTATCTCATTCCCTTTCAAATCCTCAGCCTCATTGCAATTGCCCATTTTCCACGCTTCTTCGCCACACACACACTATATTCCAGCCTCCTTCCCCCGACGCGCATTGAATGCACTGAGACGACGCCACAGTTCACGACTACATTGACGACCCAATTCTCACCCGCCAATTGTCCCGATCCAGCGACCCTGCGAACCCGCCGCCAACCACAAACATCTTTCAAACGCAAGCATCATTGGCCTCGCACCTATCGGTTTAATAGCACTCTCGCTTTGTGCGCCATTTTTTCCCCACCTGTATCACTATCTTCCTTTTAACTTCACACCCACACACCCACAAAAATGAACGGCCACGGCGACGTTTCGCACGAGGCGCTTCAGAGCCGCATTCAAGCGGCGCGCCGCGATGCCGAGGCGCTCAAGGACCGCATTAAGCGCAAGAAGGATGAGCTCGCTGACACGACCCGTGAGTAATTCCCGGACCAACCCGAGAATACTAAAGACAAAAGAAGCTAATCCTAACACCACACACAGTCCGGTCAATCGCCCAACAGGCTCACGATCCTATTCCCCGCGGTCAGCTTATGAAGGCCAAGCGCACTCTTAAGGGTCACTTGGCCAAGATCTACGCCATGCACTGGTCGACCGATCGCAGACATCTCGTATCAGCCTCGCAGGACGGTAAACTTATCATTTGGGACGCGTACACCACCAACAAGGTGCACGCGATTCCTCTGCGCTCGTCGTGGGTCATGACGTGCGCGTATTCTCCTTCGGGAAACTTTGTTGCCTGCGGTGGCCTCGACAACATCTGCTCCATCTATAACCTCAACCAGCAGCGTGACGGCCCTACGCGTGTAGCCAGAGAACTTTCCGGACACGCCGGGTACCTTTCTTGCTGCCGCTTTATCAACGACAAGACCATCATTACCTCGTCTGGTGACATGACGTGCATGAAGTGGAACATTGAAACTGGCCAGCGTGAGGTGGAATTTGCCGACCACTTGGGTGATGTCATGAGCATCTCTCTGAACCCTACCAACCAAAACACCTTTGTCTCGGGTGCCTGTGACGCCTTTGCCAAGCTGTGGGATATCCGTGCAGGCAAAGCCGTACAGACATTTGCCGGCCACGAGTCCGATATCAACGCAATTCACTTCTTCCCCGACGGCCACTCCTTCGTCACTGGTTCCGACGATGCCACCTGTCGGTTATTCGACATCCGTGCCGACCGTGAGCTGAACCTCTACGGCGTAAGTACTTGTCTTGAGCTTCTCTACATATCCAGCTTACTAACCATGAATAGTCTGAATCCATTCTTTGCGGTATCACATCTGTTGCCACGTCGGTCTCGGGCCGTCTTTTGTTTGCCGGATACGACGACTTTGAGTGCAAGGTGTGGGATGTTACGCGCGGTGAAAAGGTTGGCTCGTTGGTGGGCCACGAGAACCGCGTGTCATGCTTGGGTGTATCCAACGATGGCATAAGTCTGTGCACTGGCTCATGGGACTCGTTGTTGAAGATCTGGGCGTACTAAGAAGAAGATGGGCTGATTATTTGTTTCTTGATGATGATGGATGGAGGGGTTCTCTTCTTTTTTTTGGTTTTTCTTGGTTGTTACTTTTCCCTGTTTGGTTTTTTTGTTTATCCTGGTCTCATTTTTCCTTGGTCGGATTTCCGAGTGGTGTTTTTCTTTTTTTTTCAATCTTTTTTCTTGTTTATTTTCTTGGTTCTTGTCTGTCCTTGTGTACGTCACACGTCTGAAAGTTTCCTGATTCATTTCTCGTCTACTACTTTCTTTTTTTCTTCTTATATCTTGTTCTTTTTCTCATTACTTTTTACTCTGTACGGGACCATGAACGACGGACAGACGAAGAGAAGACGGCTTAACTGATGGGTGTTTTTTGTTTTTGTATGTATGGTTAGCAGCGTTGTTGAATTCATCATTTTTTTAAGGTTTTAGGGTTATTGATCTGTGAGGTTTATTTTGTATTAGATAAGTGGGGACTTTGTCATACCTCAGGAATACGACGTGAGGTAAGCGTATTTCTAAGATAGACACACGAATATTAAGCGCCATATAAGATGGCGTTTCGGCGACTAAGACGTTTATTCTCTTTTAGATTTATCTTGTAAGACTTTTAAAATGACCGACCCAAAACCTCGATTACGCCGAGCCCATAAAAAGTCTCGAAATGGCTGTGAGAATTGTAAGATTCGTCACGTAAAGGTACGTCCAGTTTGACCCCACCCGTCCAAGTTACGAACCCTAGACTAACCCTCAAAGTGTGATGAGAACAAACCGGAGTGTACGAGATGTGTTGATTATAGACTTATATGTCCATTCACTGGAGTTGAGGCGATGGAGCCACGACTAGATGGATTAGAGATGGTGACAGTCACAAAGGCAAATCAAGTGATTGCGGAAGTCACGGGCGAAGTTAACGGGGAAGAAGCAGAGGCGTGGAAGATGTTTGTGAGATGTTATATACCGGGGGGACGACTACGATCACGTGCTATTGCGTTGGCTAAGACGGAAGGACCAGTGAGGAGTTTGGCGTTGGCGATTGGGGGGTTTGGAGATGGAGAAGGGGGGATTTCACTTGCGAGGAATAGTGGGGATGACGATAACGACGAGGTAGTGGTTGTTTGTAGGGCGTTATGGGGCTTTTGGCTTTGGTCGGGTCGATTGGAGAAAGGGCAGTTTGGATTATGGCCTGTTAGAAGACCAATGTCTTGTGATCTAGACTGGTTCATATGCCCCGCCAAACGTCGCGCCCTCGCCACCGTCCTAGGAACTCCCCCCACCAAACCAGACATATCAGCCACCTCCTTCTCCGCTCTCCCGCCCAAATTCCAAAACATGCTCGACCTAGACTCGTCCTCCAAACCCTCCACAAACCCTTACCACCTCCCAGCAACGGCGCTCTGCCGTATCCTCGAGATACGAAATCCTCCGATTTCGCGCGCCTTGTGGTTCTTGGAAGGTGTCACGGGGAGTTATGTTGAGTTACTGCGGGATAAGGATTTACCGGCGCTAGTGCTGTTTTTGTGGTGGTACACGATTCTTTTGAATTGTGGGGCTTGTCATGTACTGGGGAGGATTATGGATGAGGCGGAGGCTTTGGCGGTTTATATTGCTTCGTGGTGTGGTGATGATGGGAATTTTAAGGAGGCTATGAAGTGGCCGTTGAGTGTGGTGGGATTAGATGGGATTAAGTTGAATACGATTGGGGCTGTGAATTTGGGAATCTCCCTTCGTCGTGGGGTGAGTGATATTTTCAAGGGCGTTAAGAGTTAGCTATATACATACGTTGATGCTTTCCTTACATAACACTATACCCCATCTGCCAAAGAAAGAAGCCCTCGAAACAAACTGACAGTACGGCCCACGGTAAATCCAACTCTACTACCGTCCAAATCCATAAAACCCCACTAATAGGCGCCTGTCTCATCACCGCCAAATAACTATACTCATTCGTAATATGAATGGCATAACATCCCGCTACAACACTCGCTACCAAGAAAATCGTCTGTCTCAACCCATGTTGGAAACGCATCGGCAACAACGGAATCAACCGCTCATTCGCCGGCGTCTCATGAAGTGCATACAGAAGAATAAGGAGGACTGCCGGGTTAGTTAGTTAGGGTTATATATAACACTACCGGACTGGAGACAAGTAATCGGGAAGGAACATTGGGAAGATGGGAAAACTTACATAGGAAAACGGGAGGGGTATGTCTAATGACAGTATTCCATTCCATTTCCTGACCGAACTGCTGATAAACGAAGACGTCGAGGGTGAAATGGACCATGGTCAAACTAAGTGACCAAAGGACAACATCGACGATACGTTCCACCTGTGGCGTGAAAGCGGGGGCATCTTCCGAGTCCGAAGACTCATCGTCCGCCTCTGAAGCAGACGTGTTGGAGTCGCCTTTTCGTGGAATCTTGGTAAGTTTCCCCTTGGGTAGGTTCTTCCCCTTTGCGGCGTCCGCGCGGTCAAATAGGTTGCGGGTGGTAGCCCAATTGATGAGTGTTTCCTCTGTCGGGGCGCCTCGAACGGGCTGGGCGAGGGGGATACTTTCCACCTTTGCGTTCTTCCGGCGGGCCATTTTGGTAAGGGTGGGGATTTTAGTGAGATGAGGTTTTGGTTGTGATGCTGGATGGCTTGGATGTATAACAGTTTCTACCCAATTATCATAAACGACACGTGACATTTATGGAATGGAACCCTAGAGAGGAACCCTCACTCACTGTGACAACCTGGTCAGGTGCACCGCCCCATCACGAGCACAGGGATGGGAAGAGACGTGCAGATGGCGGCAGGGACACAGGCGATAGGAAGGAGGGGAGTCATGTGGAGTGAATGTGTGCACGTGTGTGGGAAGTTTAAAGAAGGAACGACCAAGTTTTAGATATATTACGACGACGTCTCCCACCATAGTCCACGCGCCAACCAAGCAACCAACGAAACCGACGAACCCCCCAAAATGACCCCCGAAAAGATCCCCCCCATCCTCCTCGCCGCCGCCGGCGCAACAACCCTCCTCGCCGCTCTCCCAACTCTATACGCCCACCTGGCCACGACAAGCCACAGCACGCTCCCCACGCTCCGCGACAAGCGCATCTGTCTCCTAATTGCCCATCCCGACGATGAAGCCATGTTCTTTGCGCCGGCCGTGTTGGCATTGACGAGGCCCGAGCTAGGGAATCATGTGAAGATTCTATGTTTGAGTTCGGGGGATGCCGATGGGTTGGGAGAGACGAGGAAGAAGGAGTTGGGGAAGAGTGGTGTGCTTCTTGGGTTAGGGAGGGAGGAAGATTCGGCGGTTATTGAGAGCCCGTGAGTTGATTTAGATGCGGGTTTGATGATGACGATGATGTACTAACAGCATAGTGACTTCCCCGACTCCATGACAACCACCTGGTCCACCGGGAAAATCTCCACCTTACTAGCCCGCCTCTTCACCACACGCGCTCCACACTCACGAGTTCCCCAAGCAACAATCGACGTCCTTATAACCTTTGACCCATCTGGAATCTCAGGCCACCCCAACCACAAGTCTCTCTACCACGGCGCCACGTCCTTCGTCTCCAAGCTTTCGCGTCTCGCTACCTTGGAAGGCGCAGATGGATCGCCTGAGGAGGCGCCGGTGGATTTATATACGTTGACGACGGTGGGTTTTGTGCGCAAGTATTCGGGGTTCTTGGATGGTTTGTTTAGTTTGTCGTGGTTTAGGGCTTTTGGTCCGGGGTATGTTGAGCCCGTGGTCACCCCCGAAGATGGATCTTCCGATTCTTCTGATGAGTTGGATACCCCGCCACCAAAGGAACTCCTCTTCATGTCCCCCTTTAGCTCCTCTACCCCCGGGACGCCGTCCGTCTCTCGCGCCCGCGCAGCAATGACGCAAGCCCACGTGTCCCAGATGCGCTGGTTCCGTTGGGGTTGGATCACCCTATCAAGATACATGTACATCAACACGCTCGTGCTATCCACACCCACCGTCGAGCCCCTGATAGACACCGACACGGCATCCTCCTTTGGCGCGCCCACTGAAATCGACGTGCCCACCACCGACGACCGTGGCCGTTTCCGAAGAGAAACACCTAGTAGAACAGACGAGAGCGAACTAAGCAGGGAGAAGGAGAAGTACATGAAGAAACTAGAGCAAGAACGTGCCTTGGAACGGGAACGTGCAGTACAGAGAGAAAAGGCACTAGAAGAAGTTGAAAAGAGGGAGGAGGAGGCGAAGAAGCTTGCCGAGGAAGAGGCCGAGAAGGAAGCGGAGAGAGAACGGGAAAGAGAACGCGCGCATAAGGAGAAGAGGAGACGGGAGAAGGATGAGAAGAAGGGGAAGAAGACTTCTAGGAGGTAGTTCACGAGAATATATTTGGTTAAGAGGGTATATGAATTGTATGTTAATTACTGGGGCATGTGTGGTGAAATGAGGACCACGCTGTCACCTGTGATAAGTTAGTATATATCCCATCTAACCAGACGAAAGAAACATACCTCTGACGAACAACATCTCGGCCTTTCTCGAGGTAGTCTAGAACCAGTTAGTAAATCTTCCCAACCAACTACCCACGACAAAACAAAAAAAAACAAACCTTCAACTCATCATCACCATCGTCCTCCTCATCCTCCAGAATATAAACCGTCTCTTCAACCTCCGACAAGACCAAATTACAATGTGAATCGTAGCCCTAGAACAAACCAATCAATCAGTCACAGATTCCCATTTCCCTTCCAAAAAATAAACCACATACGCATAACTTCCCCCTCAACTCCCTATCACCCCTCAACTTAACGAAAACCACCTCATCCAAAAGGAGTCTAACGAGGTCCAACGGTTCCGAAACCTGCGTATGTTCGTCGTCTGCCATTTTCTATTCCCGTTAGTTTTTCCCTTCTACCCCATCTTACTTTAACCAAATCAACTACTTACTTGATTATCGCTATCGATACTTCACTCACTCACTCACTCACACATCTCATCACCATCCATCCATCCACCCAAATCAAGCCACAAGCAAGCCTGCAGATCCACCCACCACCGCTGACTAATCATCCCAGCCTCGCAACCCTATCCAACCCTCCATCCACCACGACCGCGTCCATCCTCCAATCATTAAAATCTCCCTCTTCTTTCCTTCCATCGCCCCTTCTCAACTCACCAACTTCCTTTCTTTCCTTCCTTCTCTTTCTGTCCTTCCCCGCCCACCAAAACAACCGAATAAAAACCCCCCAAGGAAAGTCTGCACTTTTGATCGGAAGTTTCCTTCTCGTTCAAGTAACCTTTTGCTCGAAAAGTTCGGTCTTTCCTTGCGGGATTTTTACTTGGTTGTTTCTCTTCCTTCCCTTTCCCTTCCCGGGCTCATCATCCGTTTCTTTTTATCGCCTTTTTGCCTTTTTTAATTGGAGTACCACTGAATCTGCATATTTACTGTTGCTTCCCGAACGACCGACTTACCCGATCGACTTGCTTGCTTGCCGTTTCGCTGGCTGTTGGTTCTTTGACTACCTAGTTAGTCGCATACACGCCCGACAATTCACACTTTCCATCAATCAACGCACGTCATCCATTTCGCTTCTACTTCACACTGTTTCGTTGGTCGTTTCCTCTTCTCTTCTGGTCCTGCATAAACATTCAATAATAAATCAATTGTCGTCATCAACCAAAATGCGCAAATGCCGGTCCTGTGAACCCTAGAAATACAATCTCACTAAAAAAACAATGTACCCGAAAACAAGACAAACCAAAAACAATCGCTAACCACCCAAACGAAAATGAAGAACAAAACAAAAAACGACAAGTATAACTCATAACTCCTTCATTCTATAACCTTCTCCGCTCCTCTAATATCCCCGATAGTCAGGCACAACACCCGACTGAATGTCCTGTGGTCGCCCGATCCGATGGTACTGCATGGCGCTCGGCGTAATGGGCTGCCCTGTCAGGTGATATCCCTCAAGCGAATTGCCAATTCCACCTCCCGCTGGATGCAACAAAGTATGCACAGTGCGAACCGGCCTATATGGCGAAGACCGGTTGTCCAGATAGTTGATTGGTGAGAGATTAAACGGGCTGCGGTGATACCCTTGGTCTAGCGGCGTACTAACAGCCGGCATGGTCCGAGTTGCTCCGCCCGATCGATGAATGCCCGCCGATTGAACAGCCGGCGAAAGCGGTGATCGAGGCGCCGGGTACGACGGGTAAAAGTCAACTGCCGTGTGTGGCGAGTGGCGCTTAGTAGGCGTCATGTAACCGATACTAGCCGGCAGATGAGACCCCGCTGTGCTCACTGGTAAAAACGTCGGCGTCGCAGCCTGTCCCGTCGCCGAATTAGCAACTGATGTTCCAGCCGAATAAGGTAAATCGACTGGAAAAACAGGCTGAGGTAGTGCCGGTCGGCTCACAAGAGACCTGTATGAAGAGCTGCCGCCCGGATTGCTTGTGACAGCTGGGGGCGCTGCAATAGCAGGTGGAATGTAAGGCGCACTTTGTGTCTGGTCGGCGCCGCTTACAAACGCTTGTTCTGTGTTGACCGTCAATGTTGGCAAAGCAAGCTTGCGGTGTTCACGAGAGGCCCGTGAATGTAACGCGCCAATTGCTGAGTCTGATGGTGAATCTGCCCGTGAGATGCGTCGTTTCCGTGGAGCGTCATCTTCGGTTGACGAAGTCACATCAATGTATCCGCGTTTTCGGCTGCTAACGGATAACGAAGGTGACAAATCGTGATAGTTGCAAGGGTGGCTCGTTTGACTGCCAGCATTGACCGTGTATGTAGTGCTCAAGCGCGAAGGCGAATGCGAAGCATGGGCGTATACGTTTTGTGTCATGTGTGTCTGCGGTTGCGGCTGCGACAATGACACCAAAGAGCTCGGATCAGGCGACGAAATACGGCGAGCGGCCTCGTCATAGTAAGCCTTCATGTTAGCCATGTTTTTGAGCCATGCGCTCCACTGTTGCTCGCGCACAAAGAGGCTGTAGCGCAGGTTGCTCAGAAACTCCACTTCCATTGAGTGGATTTCTGTCACGCGAATGTACGACACCTCAGCCCATGTTTTGTTGGTGTATGTGTTGTCATCCAAAACTGTTATTAAAGAGAGTTAGTCCGGCGGTCCGAAAACGAACAGAATAGAAGAACGAAAAAAAAAGATCCTTCCTTACATTTGTTACCGAGCATTAATGCCACTGTAAGAAGCCGGTACGCACTACCATAATGGCCCTTAAGATGTTGGTGGCCCCGCTTTAGGCGGTAAATCAAAAGTAGCGCAAGCAATACCACATTCTGCGTAACTTGAGTGGTGGACAAGATATTGTTGGTCCATTTGAGCAGCTCTTCATTTGCTACTGCTTCCGGGACTAGTCTTCTTGGTAATGGTGATCCTGGTGTATAATTACAGGCCTCGGAAATAGTCTTCCAGGGCTCTTGAATCATAAAACATGCCATCTACAAAATGGGCAAAAAAAAAAGATTAAAGCATCATGTTAGTATACAGTGGAGAACTTGTCATGGTAATCATGTGTGAGTGGGTCAGTCGGTCGGTCGGTTGGTGGCCGTTTTTGTCCGACTGACACGGGAGTAGCAAAAAAGACTTGCTTACCTGAGCTACAAAATCCGCCAAGCGTCCACCTTCAGGACTGATGCACGCTGGCAACGTCATACTGTGTGTTTCCAAGCCGGTCCGTTTCGGTGCTTCGTCTGATGGTGGGCGGACATTGGCAGCAGCGACCGGAGTAAAGGCAGTTTGTGAAAGACCTCTTCCATGGTGGTGGCTCTGATTAAGTTGACCCTCTGACGGTTGGTGCACAAGTTGGGGCTGGAGGGGCTGTGGTCGGTCGTGAACAGAAGATTGTTGCTGTTGCGTGGGTGGTACGGGAACGGGTCGCGCCGGTGGTGCTTGCGACAACTGTGACAGTTGCGGGGGCTGTGAATTTGGGTGGTGGTTGTGAGCGTCTTGGGCTTGGGATTGAAACTCTGATCGAGAGTCTCCCAGCGTATGAATGTGGTCCATCGGTACGGTAATTGGTGGCATGATGTAAGCTGGACGTTGTGATGATGAAAATGGACCACTTCCAGTCTTGTAGTTGCTGAGTGAATTAGCCGAGTGATTGCTCAAAAGCGAAGCAACCGACTTGTGTGAGCTTTGGCTAGAAAAGGAATGATTGGCTTCGTCCATGTTGAGTGACGTGCTGGTCGATGGAGTGGTAACAGTATGTGGTGTTGGGAAAGACGACTTGGTGTATGTGTTAGCTCCATACGGAGCAGAATGGTAAACAGCGCTCATAATGTGATGTGCGCTTCTGGTAATGGAACGACAGAAGAGGCCTGGGTATTGAAAGTCGCAGATGATTCCCGGACTATGACGACAGAAGCTCCAGTGAAGCCAGAGATTCCAATAACCACAATGCTTGGTAGACTCCGGGGAACACTACTCGAAACGTTGGTAGTCGACGAATCCGAAGAAAGCAATGGCGATGAATGCGGTATGTTGGTTTCCAGAACAGAAGAGAGAGTAGGAGGTGGCGTAACCGGGGGACTCAACGGCAATGACCGGTGGACGCGGGCTAAAGTGCGAGTAGCAATGCGTGGTGCCCCAGGAGGCGTGGGGGTTTCTGTAGACTCGTCTGTAATAGTAGATGACTGAGGTTTTGTAGAAGAGGTTGTAGTAGAATCTAAAGTAGTCAAAGACTCAGTATTCGTAGCAAGTGGTTGAGAAACCAAAGCTGAAATAGGTTGCGAGTAGGCTGTCGCCAACAACAAGCAATTGTCGAGATTATATGCGATGGATTCTGGCAAAGTGAAGTCGGTTTGCATGTGGGAAGAAGTAAAGATGGATCTGTATCATATGAGATAGTGGGATACAAAAGAGAAAAGAAAAAGAAAACAAAGAAAGAAAATAAGAGAAACAGATTGACTTCAGTCTAGAAGAGTAAGTTGGTGAACAAGAAGAACAAAACAAAAACAAGGACGCAAAAATGGTAGACGACTTGAAGGGAAATACAGACCTGGCCAAAAATGGAGATTGTGTAAGCCAGGACTAGTGAGGTTAGTGTGGCGACGATGCCAATGCAGTGAACAAAGACTGCTGCGGTGTTTCTGTAAGCTTTGGCGATTTCTGGACAATCCCTTGAATGGAGCGTATCCTACGGCAGATGTGGATTGTGCAAGTACTAATAAAGAAGAGCTAGTGTATGGATGTATGAATGAAATTCCTAGTGGCGCTGAAAGTGGCGTTGATAAATGAAGTTGAAGTAGTTCCATGAACTAGCAAGAATAGTCACTCACTATCCGAATGGTGAAAAAGACGCTCAAGTGAAGGGGAAAAAAACAGGTAACAGCAGATTTCGGTGATCCAAACATAATTGGCCAAGCAAAGACAAGACCGACCAAGCAAAGACAAAAGACCAGGACGGGACACAAGCCTGGCAATAAAGGCTCGATGCGAAACAGGGTTGAATATCTCAAGACGAGCCGGGCTTGTTGTTGGTCTGGTCGGCTGGTCTGGTCGGTTGGTCGGTGCCGCGGTAGGGGTTCTTTAGTAAGCCATGTAGAGGGATACATATGTAATGTACGTTTAGAGAAAGAAGTAGGAAAATTGGAAAGAAGGTACGAATCACAGGATGATTGAGGTTTGAATGTAGTGTATGTTGGATTGATGACAAACGAAAGATTTTAAAAGGAAAGGAGTGATTCAGGTTGTATGTATGTACATATGTATTCGTCTATGGGTTGTGGTTGTTGTTGTCATCCTGTACCAGGTATGTATGTGTGTATGTATGAATATAGGTAATGCCAACCAGCAGTCCAACCAGCAGTCCAGCCAGCCAATCCAGCTAGCCAAGTCACCTAAAAGGGATTGAATCTTAAGAGTAACAACATACGTACAGCTGGTAACTTGATTTCCTCATAAAGAAACGATCTATGGAACAGACTATCCAAGGAATGTCCAAAAAAACCAACGTAACTAGTTCAATTGGACCACGGAGAATGAACTTGTCGCGAAAGGGCAACCAGCTTCACAAGAAGAAGGGGGAATTAACGAAAGGGATGTTTGATGATTATGATGAGGGAAGCATGGTATGTACATACGTATGACAGTAATCAATTGGATGGACATCACGTACATATGTACATACATAGGCACTTGTAAAGGTTTACAAAAACGTTAGTGACTGACGTTCCAAACCCGTCAATCGCGCAAATTTCACCAATTTCGTCAAGTACAAAAATCCCGTGGATTCACGAAATCCTACAAGAGACTGGGCCCATGTGTACATAGTCATATCTTGTCTCATCACACATTCATTATCCAATTCCCCTCCCCATAAACCAAACGACCAAACGCACTTCCCACTTCTCAAGCCACGCCATGTCCCAAAAGTCGCCGTCAATAATCTCGTTGATTCATCCGCCCGCAATGTAAAAAAAACAAATCAGTGGGTCTACTTGTATGTATAATATGCAATAGCTGAAAGCGGTAAGTGACTATTTTCTTGGTTGGCAATCTGTACCAACAAGCGCGAGATATGCGAAAAAAGAAAGAGGGTAGGTATAAGATATTCAAAAAGGTGACAAGCAGTAGGCGGTTTTTTTCGTTTTTTTTCTGAGGAATGATTTGGCCTGGACCCACTGGTGTTCGGGGCGGGCTAGTTTTCAGGGAGGATTGAGGATGGAAGGTGCACGTAAGTAACTTAAGTAAAGTAAAGTAAAGCAAGACGAGACGACATGAGGAAGGTATATTGATGAATTCACGGTAAGCGATATTCATACAACATACGTATGTACATACATATGTACATATGTACATCTTCTTTAGGCTTCTTACATACCGCTTGTTGTACATTCATACAATCCCAAGCCATATCAAAAACCAAGAAGCCTTAACGAAACGACTCCACAATGGCCAGACAAAACCAGTCTTAACCTGACCAGGAAATCAGCCATCCAGTAAGTCAGCCAAACAAGGTGCAATCCCATCCACAACACCAGACCCCGGACCAACGCAAGGCTTTGTTTGGGTTGGCCTTGATTTACCGTGTTAATACGACGATGACGATAACAATGACGATGGCGTGGTGTACCTATGAATCAGAACGGGTACATAGTGTATTCTCACCATCCAGAAATGGATAGAAACCCAAGGAAGTATATCCGAGCCGAGCGGTCAAGTTCCCAAGGCTGGTGTTTTTTTTCCTAGGCTTTCCTGCACTTTTTGAAATATAGAAGTTGCGATTGACGATCCAACCAAGTCAATGTCGGTCAGGAAATCTAGAGCCCCGGTATCTATCATAAATAGCATCAACCCAGCATCCAGCGTCGTTGTCGTCGTGTCGAGCGAGGGGGTTCGTGCATTATCCACTCCATCATTCACAATCCCAAGTCACCAAGATAACCCCATCTACATACATACAAGCTCGTTTCCCGCCCGCCTGTTTTTTTCTTCGCATTCATGACGGACTGAATGGCTATTATATTGCCTCTATTTGAATACATCACATCCCTTTACCCTGGCCTGGCCTGGCCTGATTGACCTGACCTGACCTGATTCCTACAAACTAGTCTACGACAAAGACCATCTTTTGTGTGTCCTGCGTCTGGCCAAGTAATTACCGGGGTTAGAAGGGCTGATTTTGATTCGACTGGTTGGCGGGCGGGCGGCGTGATTGATTGATTGTATTTGAATTTTTGGACGTTTATTTTATGGATTTATGGAGGGGATCTTGCGATTGAGATGGTATTGGTATTTACATACGTCGTCACGTGTATTAATCCAGTCATCACGACTCGCATGATCGTATACTTGACAGCAAGTTTACAATTGCTCATCAAAGGTATGTACAGATATGTAAAAGAACAGAATAACAGTTACCCGCTCCGTCCATCAATCCCAAAACGGCAAAATCGCTACATCACTCCCCATCAAACCAATCCAGCACCCAAACCGTCCTTCTCTCTCGTTTTTTCCCCTCCTCCGGAGTTATCATCGGGTCTATACAGCTTAGTTTCCTGACTATCCCCAAACTACATTTCTGTATCTTGATTATCCAGCTACTTCCATGTCTTTCTCTATCCGTGAACACCAACGCTATTTGAAAACACGTCCGTCGTTTCCGTGTAATACCGTAATACACCTACCTGCCTTGTCTAATGCTTCCTTTACTCTTTCCCATTTCCCTTTCCGTCCCCCACGTATGTATATGCACATACGCACGCACCTATCCACTAACTACCCAACTATCTCCCACCCATGCAAAAATCAAATTATGCACTGTATAACCATAGCACAGCACATTAAATCCCAACCAACCTCACCAATCGCAGTCACCAAAACCTGCATACCTTGTGCCAGGGCCTCTATACATATGTACATACAAGTCCCTACATACACATCTGTTTCTCCCCAATTTCCCAAACAAACCTTCCAAATCAATCATCTCATAAATCTTCAATCTCCACCTCCTACCAAATCCAAACAAAAACCAATACAATCACCTAATAAGCTACTTCCTACCTACCCAACCAATCCCCAAAAAACCCAATAACCACCCAAAATCCTGCAACTACCAAACCCAGCCCTGGCTTCCCAAAATGACTCTCATCCATCCTCCCTCAAATTCCTATACAAACCCTATCTAACCCTTCTCGCCATCTATCTGCAAAGGCCCGTATCATGTACAAGTCCTGCGTGTCTTGTTTTTACTTGTGTCTGCAGAGACTCAAGACATTTTACCCAACCACCGAGAGGGAGGAGAGGGGGAAGAGGAGTAAGTCCCTTATTTTTAGTTAAAACACGAGGATATGCATGAGGTAGATACATCCCCGGACTTCCGGTTCGTGACCTCTGGTGTGGAATGTAGTTCCTTGTTTGCCACTGGGGGATGGATGTATGTATGTACATACATACTAGTCTTCATGAAATCATTCAGACATCATCGTAGTATTAACGCATCTATCAAAAGGACCTCAAATCACGATATCACCAAGGTCTCCAAAGATTAAAACCCGCATTGAATAAGACATAAATCTCCGTCAACCAGCCAAACTATTTCATAGCCCTCACGTGGTACATAACCCTATATCAACAACCCCAGTTACACAAGAAACTAACATCACCACCATCATTGATGCACGTAAACCGAGACTGCCAAGTACAAAAACAAAACAAAACATTGACGTTATCTAGACTATGCTAATCACCTAACCATACAACCAATTGCTAGTAGCCTCTCCAATTTTCATCCACATCACCGACACCATTACTCTTGCGGAATAATAGAAACTGTACTTTGAACAAGGCAGATCGTCACAAGTATACAACCACCTTGGTCGTATCATCTAACAAGACAAGACCAAAGTAACTGAATAGACCGAAGTGAGCGGCACCAGAAACACCGTACATATTAAGCTACAGTCTCTCGGAAATCAAGACTACTATTGGTAACCCATAGGACTTTTCCATCTTCAAGTGACCTAATTGCTAATGGTACTATCAGAAGAACTAGGGTACTCCCCGTCCCGGGAACCATTATGGCCATGATCATTTTCGTTGCCAGAAATATCCCCAGAGTTATGATGGTATCCAGGAGTCCAAACTGTGTCTTGAACCACATCGCTCCCAGCAGGGAAGAAAGGAAACCCAACATCTGGGAATCTCCATCCAGGAGGAGTTCTAGGGAAGGCTTTAGCCAACCACAGATACGACAGAAGCAGAATGATAGGCGACCATTCTACATCCAACAGGTCTGTGTCACGAGGAAAGTGGAAGACGCGGATGCGAATGCTGGCAGAATGAGGATGGGGGTGCGGGAACCCAGTCCCATCATTCATCAATGGAAGCGAAGGAAAAGTGTCCCGGTCAACCAAGACAATTGACGTCTGTGTCATTACGATACCGTATTCCATCTGCTCTCTAACCAGCTTGTCATAAAGACGAGCAATAGCAAAAAAGAGTCTGTTCTTGGCATCAATGATGACCGAGCTGGCATTGGTGCTCACGGGTCCCTGGAACCAGTCCCAAACATTAACCGTCCCATCAGGACCAAATATGTCAATAGGCTCGAGGACAGAGATGTCTATGTTGGCATATTCGAGGAAGGCAACGTTGGTATGAACGGGCGCTCCATCCGAGTGAGGATCGTAATCCTCTGACAGATCACTAGGCTTGACTTCGATAAAAGCAAGGTCAATGCTATGAGCCGTGTTCGGAGTAACAAGATCATTCCGGGCTCGAAGAGCTTGGTTCGTTCCGCACGCATGGTACAGAAGCACAACTTGGGAAATGACGATCAGGTTCATGATACCACGCAGCGCAGTATCATTAGAGAGATCGTCACTCTGTGCGAGAGTTGGGATGCACCCCATGGTATGAAGCATACCACTCAGAGTGTTCGAATCTTCCAACATAAGATCCAGAAGACTACGGATGGTAGAAAGGGTCTTCTGACAATCTCTCCAGTTGGAAATGGTCTCGGGGCACAGAATTCCATCAAGGCAAAAGGGAGTCCGTCCGTTGAGGTTCAAGGGAACCGACATGGGGATTTGAAGGTAAGGACTCGCACAGTTGTAAATATCAGCGCTGATGGCGCTGGCCGATGGAATGGTGTACGAGTCCGACCGGCCTCGGGCATGGGAATCCTGACCAAAGCCGTTGGTGTGCTGGTGAGCGGGCATGGTGCTTAGAACTGAGATGAGGTTAGCATTAGATGAAATTTGATAGATTTGATGGAATTGAGGTTGTCGACGACTTACGTTCAGTGTTGACAGAGCGTCAACACACGAAATCAACAAAGAACCGGAAGAGAGGAGAACAACAAGCGAGTAGCAGACACTTAATAACGTCAACAATTGATATCTGATGACGAAAAGAGGCCGTTCGATGACTTGTTTGATAGACTGAAGATGGACACACAGTGATGTGGGAGAGAGAAGAAGAGGAGGAAAAACAACATCCCCCAGAGAGGATGCGAATTGGGTAGAAGCACAACCCTCAACTTCTGATAACCTGTTGCTTTCACGATACATCACAACATCATAAACAGCCTCCATAACCTGCTATAGGCTGACATAATCTCTTGGGACTTGCAGTGTATATTACTTTACACAGTTGCCTAGTAGGCATTGAGCAAAAGGTCAAATATGTCAGTCGTCGTCGTGTTGCTAGTAGATCCCCCATGCGAGAAAGTCCACTTCGCCGGAGTCTCAGGTATTGTATTAGCTATTGCGAGCAATGCTGAAATGAGAATTACCGGAGTCCAGTCATCGCTCGTCACCGGCCGGCCGACGGGGAACGTGAATAACTGGCACTTGAGTAGGGCAGTGTGTCGGCATACGGATTGTCTGCATCCATAGTTCACATAACATGCGAACAGACATGACTAGGAGCATGGCCATGAGGGCGCAAAACCCCGGGACATCTGTAAAGACCCCGTTCATGCCGTCATCCCAGAAAGGTAACATGCTATCCAAGATTTGCTGGCCTTGACGAATCATGACTTTGTTTTGAATGTTTTGCTTATAGGAAGCAAGTTTCTGCGCACAGCCTGTCTACTCGGTGATGACTGCGGGATACAGTGAACCGTCAAGGTCGGACGGAGAGCGGCAGTACCATGACTGGCAGGCGGAAAAGAAACCTGCCGATGACGCTTGGGTCGGTTGTAGAATTCTGCACCCTTATTGGCACATATCGGGGCTGCTTGGGCGGGGTTAGGCGACATGAAAGACATGATTACTCAAATAGGTACTCACCACCATCTTACAAGGATATCAAAATACACAGTGACGAATGATGTCATAACCCTGGGGTTAGTATGTACTACCTACAAAAGGATCCACTACAGATGCACAACACATCTTTATGCAGAATCGAGCCAAATTGTTTTAACAAACCCTCTAAAAGTATGACCGGAGAAACAAAGTACTGCCCAGTACAAAAGCGAATCAAAAGTCGTCTTACAGTAATACGAGATACAAATGTTGCGACCCCGCTTCTAAGCCACTTCTTCATCCCATAGTCCGTATATGCTATTCCAGCTTTACAAAGACCAGCCAGCCAGTGTGATGTTACACGACTTGTAACAGTAGGCTTAAACCCGGTGTCATTCCAGCCCAGCAGTATTCAAATTCCTCAGTACATTCACAATGACCAAAAATACTTTGAATACTCCAAATCTAGGTACTATCAAAGACTATTGGATCGTCACAGGGAGGACCAACAAAAAACATCCAAACAGGGCGGGCGGTGTGCTGTGCCCCTTCCGTAAGTTGTCCGTCCACTGTGCCCCTTCCCAAATGGTTAATTAAATTACTGGGGTTTAAGGGTTAATCCGGGCGTTCATTCGTCGTCGATTGATTTTCACGTTTTCCTTTCTTGACCAGCACAAGTTGACGCCCGATCGATTTCTGTCGCTCGTCAGTCAGTCGTGATAATTTCAACACTGCGGATATTCTCTCGTTTCTTTAATTCTCATTCGCTATAATCTTTTTTAATATCCAGTCCATCGTTAATACCGCCACATAATCAACCTATATAATTGTCTTTTTTTACTTTCTTTCCCGACGAAACGTTTAGCTCTCTAATCCCGACCGCGAAACAAACAAACAAAACAAATCGAAAGCTTAAACTCCACAGCCACGATGCCTTCGTTTGGCGACTTTTCGTCGATATGTCGCAACACTCCGTTGCCGCTATGTGCGGCTATCGGCAAGGAAACCGCGACTGGGACCGGAGTCGGTATTGAAGCGACGTGTTTTGCGCGGAATATCGAGCTGGCGAACACCATCATTTTCCAGGGTGGTGCGTCTGCTATGCATATTTTGGCTTTGGTGATGACAGTTATTATGGTGTTTCACATTCGGGGAAAGTTTACTGCTGTTGGTGAGTTTTACGGCAAATTTGGTCAAGTGTTGATGGTTACTGACTAGCTTTGGACTAGGTCGGAGAGAGATTCTCACCTTCTTTTACCTTTACATGCTTCTTACCTTTGTCTCTCTTGTGGTTGACGCCGGAGTAGTCCCTCCAGGCTCGGAACCCTATCCCTATTTTGCGGCGATCCAAATTGGTCTTTCCAGTGCCACTATTACTTCGCTGTTTATCAATGGATTCGTCGGTTTCCAGCTGTATGAGGACGGTACGCCACTTTCGGTGTGGCTTCTCAGAGTGTGTTCGGTGGTTTCCTTTGCAGTGTCCTTCTTGGTATCTCTGGGAACATTCAAAGGCTGGGCGGCCATGGGTCCTACTAAGACTGTGGGATTGTTTGTTGTAATGGTGATTTTGAACGGCGTGCAGTTGGTTATTTACCTGATCATGCAGTTTATGCTGGTTGCTGGTACTTTGCAGGATAGATGGCCTCTGGGTGACTTGATCTTTGGTGCCTTCTTCTTTATTGTGGGACAGGTCATCATGTATGTCTTCAGTGACAAGATCTGTTCTGCTTTGAGTCATTACCTGGATGGTCTGTTCTTCGCTACTGTGTGCAACCTACTGGCCGTCATGATGGTGTACAAGTACTGGGATTCCATCACACGTGAGGATCTTGAGTTCTCAGTCGGTACCCGGATGAATAACTGGGAAGTCAAGGAGTTGTTACCTGAAGAAGACAGACGGGGAACTATGTACCATGATGATCCTTATTCTAGCCAGGCTGCGCTGCACCCTACTGTCAGCGCAGGCGGTAGACGGCAGAGTGCGGCTGGTCAGGAGAGATATTCGCAGCGTTATTAGGATGACAGCTACGGAGAGAAGGATGTGGTTGAAGCGGAAGAAGACATGGACGAAGATGAAGTCCGGGAATATGATGATGGTGATGACGAAGAAGGTGTGTCTGAGGATGGAGATGTGCCTGAAGGAGAAGAGCAACTGGAAGAAGAAGAAGAAGAACGGGAGTTTTCTTATACTGGTGAGAGATCAGAGTTGGATCGTCGAACAAGAACTACAGATGAAGCTTGTGATAATGGATTGGGAAGTTTGGAACAAGAGATTGAGAGAGAGTTGGAAGAGTATAGACGGACAGATAAGAGTCAGGAACTTGAAGATTATGATGAGGCTTCACGTAGTCAAGAGTATAGTCAACCTACTCTTAGTCAGCCCGCTCTTAGTCAACCTGCTCTCAGTCAACATTCAAATTCTCACCATCACAGTCTTAGCCAGACGTCTTCCCGCAACGATCCCGAAGACTGTGGTCAAGAGCTTCAAGATTATCGACAATACTACCACACAGCTTTGTCGCAGCCAACTCCTTCTCCTACGGTAACAGGAACTCCGTCTCCTATGGTTACAGCTCTTTCATCTCCCATGCCTCCATCACTTTCGGCATCCCCAGCAACAAGAGTATCCCCCAGACCGGTAAACCGCCCGGTTAATTCAGCATTGGCGTATCCTGCTTGGCCGTCAATGGGACGCTAAGTTTGGATAGTTTATGATTATGCATTGTTTTCTGTATTTTTTTGAGGTATAATATATTGTATTGGTATGACTAGTTATAAAGGAACGAAACAAGAAACCTAGTGACGTGACTCGGATGATGATTGGCTTGGAGGAGTCACTTGCACTGCGGGGACTACCGGAGCAGGAGTCGCTTGGAAGTGTGAAGGTGTTGGCATAGTATATGGTGAGGGACTCGTCGACCGACTAGACGGGACATTCGTCGATGGCCCCGATGGTGGCTCCCGATACGGCGTAAACTTCTTCTGACCCCTCTCTCTATCATCCTCTCTCCGCTCTTCTCTCCCAACATCCTCCATCCGATCTCTATCTCTATCTCTATCTCTCTCACCATCTCTCCCCATCCCCATCCCTCTTCTCCCCTCATACCTCCTCTCCCACGCCCCCGGCTCCGGCGACGGAGTCCTCGATACCTCCGGAGACCCCAACATACTCCCGCACGGCGGCGTCGGACACGGCGGTGCCGCGGCGGGCGAGGACCTTGGAGATGGCGCGTATCGTTGGCGGGCGGGCGAGGCCCCGGGGCTATGGGAGTATGAGCGGGACCGCGAGTGTGAGCGGGACCGCGTATAGTTGGAGTCAATGATAGAGTCGCCGTATGATTGGGAGGAGCTGCCTCGGGCCGGGTACGGCGCGATATACCCGTGTGTGTTCTCGTTGGCTCGTTCATAGCGGGTATGTTCGCGGGAGCGTGAGCGTCCCCGGTGGCCATGTTCATCCTTTGTGAAATCGCGAATAACACCGCCAAGGATCCCCGCCGCCACGACACCTAGGCCTTTCAACCCCCTTTTAGAACCTCGAGATTCCCGAGTATCTTCCCTTTTCTTCTCAAAGCGCACACGACTTGTCGGTCGGTGACTTCGTGAGCGGGAACGGGAGTGAGAGCGGGACTTGGCGCGGCGTCGGTGTCGTTTGATTAGGGCGGCGGCTGTGAGGGTTATTGCGGTGGCGGTTAATGCGGTTTTGAAACTAGGTAGTGGGATGTGTGGTTTCTGGTTCTCCCTTTTAAGGTATGTATATTCGGCTCTGTATTCCTCGGTTGACGGGCCTCGGTGCCGGTCATATAAGTAGCCATCATAACGGTCATCGTAACGGTCATCGTAACGTCGAGGGTCATGGTGGTCGTTGGGCATGTAAGCGTCGGCGTAGTAGGAGTCTACGTCGGAGTCGGGTCCGTCGTAACTATAGTTATATTCGTATTCAGATTCCCGGGAGCTTTCCTCAGGGTGTACGATGATAGTGGTGTTTGTAGATGGGTTGACTTTATATCGTGTAGAGACCATTTTGAAAGCTTCAATCTTTAAAAACGACCAAGAAAGATAGAAAGAAAGAAGAATCCAAATGATCCCGACCGTCCATCTTTCCGGTCCTTTATGGGTTGCTTACATATGTACATATCTTCCTCCAAGAATCCCGTGACTGCCACCGTACGCCTTACATGATACACACCTCTCATTCGTCGATTCCGTTCTTTCATGGAAGTCTTGGGAACCAACCAGTACGCCCGTAGGTACTTTCCATCACACTCCCAACAAGCGTGACCTGGCTGAATGGCCTGGACTAACTAGATTTCTCGCCGGACCTCAATATGGCGGATTTAACAGTTGTAGTTAGGCATCCATGCATGCATACCTACGCACGCGGTAATTGATCATGTTAGGTCTTTAGGATCATGTGCATATCTTCAGTGGGTCTAGATCCTTGTTGGTCATACAGCATTTCAATACATACATAAATACGTCATTTCTATCTATTTCATCAAGGAAACCCCCACTCCAGTCTAAACGGCAACAACCTTTAAAAATAAGATCCTTTCTCTTCTTTCAGGCCAACCCAACACATTTACCCGTCCATATCAGCATCAACTTCAAATAAAGAAGGATCAACAACAACATCGGTCCCACCGTTCGGCATCGTCACAGCCGGATAAGTCGCCTGATTCTGACTACTAGTGAAAACAACAGGGGGTGCGGCCGGGTTATAATAAGGCGGAGGGTCCGCTAGGAATTGAGGCTGCAGGTGTTGTGGGGATTGTTGACCCAACTGTGGCAAGTTTGGTAATTGCATTTGTGGGAAGTTGTGAATTTGATGCGCGTGCTGTTGTTGAAAGTGTTGTGGCACATGGTGCTGTTGCATTTGGTGATAAGAGTGTAATTCCATACCCATTGGAATATGTCCTTGGTGCTGTTGCTGTTGCATTTGTAAATGCATTTGCATCTCATACGCCTGTTGTTGTTGAATCACTTGGTGTTCCGCCAATGCCCTCGACTGTTCTTGCCTCAACTGTTCTTGCCTCAATTGGTCTTGCCTCAACTGCTCCATCATGTTTCGTTCCTCCTCTCGTCTCCGTAACTCCAATAACCTTCTTCCTTCCTCTTCCATCAAAAGTCTCTGTCGTTCAGCAACAAGCCACAAATCATACTGACCCTTCCACAACGTAAAAGCCCCCTCAATCCAACCTTTACCCGCCGTTTCATAAACCGCCCATTTATCAATTTCACAACCATAGAACCAATCTTTTCTTCGTTCTCGTTTCCGTGCGCGGTTCCTCCGGGAGTCTGATTCGGTTTCTGGTGATTCTGATCGGTTACTATCGTGGTACACAATAGAACGTACGTATGGTGCTACTTCGGTTGTAATTAATGATAAAGGGCGGTCGAAAACGGAAGGATCAATTGCGTTGGCCCAAGTTATCACTGACGCGGCGATAGAGTCAAAGGCAAGAGAAAACAATGGTCGGGTTATCGTAGGCGGTGGTGGCTGCGTAAATGATGTCGACAAACGAGTATGAAGAAGTTCTGAAGTAGACGTTTTATCGGGAATGTTCATGACCGTCCGAATAGAAAGGGCCTTCATATATGTTGAAAGAGAAAGAGATACGTCATGGTGGCGTATAGTCGGTTCGGCATCAAGGAAAGTTGCGCCTAAAGGGTTATCTTCCCGTTTCTTAACAGGACATTCTGGATGTGTAGCGTCAATAGACGTGGAGTATCTTCCTCCCAAAGCCGAAAGTGATAAGATATCGGCAGCAGAAATCATCTCCGTCGCCTTATCAAACTCCTCCAAAGCAGCAAGATTCCCCCGTCTATCTTTAACAGGTTCGTCGAAAACGACCTCCTCATGGCCATTCCATCCCCAAATATCAACTCCAAACTCTCTCGTGATAGTCTCACCTTCAGAACTCAAGCCTATGCCGTCATATAACCCGCCTTCACTAATGACTCTCACAGTATCTCCATTCTCATCTAAATCACAACCCTTTGGCCATCTTGCAAGAACCCAACCAAAGCCGCCCTTTTGGTCACCAACTCCCATCTGACACCAAAACTGCAACTGTGTAAGAGCCCCACGGATATCTCCGCCCCGTTCTGCCAAGACTGATTCGACAGCATTCCGAGGGAGTATGTGTCCTTCCGAAGCGGCTATAAGTAGTAAAGAGTCAAGTGTCTCGGGAACAGGCGGCGCACGAAGCCGGAAAATAGCTTGTAAAGGAAGCGTTGAAAGTGGCAGCAACGTCTCATCGTTACAAGTAATAACAAAAGGTCGTTTAGCCGTTACCATCAACGTAGTTAAGGTAGCCCAAAAAGCCTTGTCCTCTTCATACAGGATATCTGCCTCTTCAATCAGAATCAAAGACTGTTTCTGTGAAGCGGGCTCCTTATCCTCCTTTGGCTTCTCTTCCTTTGGCTTCTCAATCTTGTCCTCTTTAACAACCTTCTTCCCAAAGAAGCCCGCCAAGCCACCCGCACTAGGCGTCTTCTTCGCATCACTTCTCTTGACCAAATGATTCTTCGTCATATCACCAACCCGTTCCAAGACGTCCTTTCCTGCTCTTCTCGTCGCCGCGTTAATCTCAAACACTTCATACCCCAATTCTCTCGCAACCGCATAAACTGTAGCCGTCTTTCCGACACCCCGAGCTCCAGAGATGACAACTGCGTTTCCAATCTTGCCTCCATCTACATCCATGGCTCTCATGACACTTCGTCGGGTCCCGTCTCTATCCGCGAGCCATTCATGCGCATTCTCATCATCCGTCTCATACGCAAGTTCCTCCTCGTTGTCCTCTGCAATGAACCCGTCAAGTCTACCCTTCTTCTTTGGTCGTTTCTTAGTTTTAGTTGCTTTCTTAGGTGCTTGGCCAGTATGTATGGCGTCGACCTTTAATGCAAGTAACCAATCTTTAAGAAGAAGTGCTTCCCGACCAGACTGAAGAACTTCCGATGCTTTCGTAGGCGCATACTTTGTCGTCCAAGCTGATGTCTCACACGTACATCTATCATACGCAGAAAGAACAAACGGAAGACTATCCCATAACCTCGCAATAAAAGCATGCGGTTTCGGCTTCATTTTCCTAGAAATCTTAGAAGCAACAGCCAACTCATCCGAACTAGAGTCTGAGTCCAAAGTCATTTGTGTAACACTAGGTAATTCCGTGCGAAGTTCTCCCCGTATCCGCATTTGAACCTTCCTTCCACTTTCAACCCAGCGTTCTGGAACCTTTAAATCTTTGGGAACCGGCGCAAAGTCGTCTGCTGCGAGTTTCATACTTTTGAGAACCTCGCTAACGTCAAGTTCTTGTTGTAAACCTGCCAAGATAGACTCTGCTGGCGGTATAATAACTGGTTGTTGTTTCGACTTGCGCGGAAGATACGGGAGCTCCCTTGGTGCTGGTACTGAAACAACGTCACTGTCGTCAAGACCCCGAACATGAACCATGTCTTTTGGTGGGAAAAGCGGATGAGCTGCCCCGGGAACCTTCAGTCCAGAATTCCTATTACTGAACGCCAGACCACCCTGAAGACCAGCATTTTGCCGACTAGCAGCTCTCTTTTGAGGCGAGTATCCCGGTGTTGATAAGGAAACTGTATGGCGCTTAGGTGCTGCTGACGCCGGGGTCGTCGCTGGTGCTGCTGGTTCTGATTTTGTAGGTGCCGTGGCGGGTGCTTTCTTGAAAAACGGATGTGTGCTTTTCTTGTCGGCTGTCGAGGACTGCTTTTTCTCGAGAATCGTAACTGGTGGTACCGGGATCTTGGGCGGAGCAATCACAATTGGCGTACGCTCAATGGCAATAGGATTTGGAGGTTTATCGAGAATATCGGATATCAAGCTGGCAATGCGTTTTCGTTCCTCGTCACTCGTCGTTCCATATCGTAATGTGACAATCATTTTTTTGCGTGGTCTACCCCGTTTAGCGGGAGGTTGACTTGGTTCCGGTAGAGGCTTCGCTTTCGGCTTAGGAGGAGATCCGAGAGTACCAGTTTTAAGGTTAAACTTAAGCACCCTCTGGGGTTTAGTGATATTTTCCGTCTCGGGTATAGATGTAGGTATAGAAACTGGCGGTTCAACTGATGAGCAAATCCGGGCAGAGAACATAGCGTCTACCGGCGGAGAAGACCCCGCTATCCTGTTATAAGCCGGCGGGCTACTAACAAGATGCATATATTCCTCATCGACCTCCCCATCAGCATCCGCCTCATCGTCATAGTCCACTCCAATTTCAGATGTCGGTAGTATCGGTTCGGGCTCTCGAGGCTTCACTAAGCTAATCAAAGTTCCTTGGCGTTTGCGACTGGTACTTGTTGGTTCTTCATTTGCGAGGGTCTTGCGTTTCTTTCGAGAGCCGGATTGTGATGTATCGGAGAGATCGGAGGTGCTATCGGGAGGTACGGGCCTCGAGGCTTTGAAGAATGGATGGAGTTTTGTATCGGACACCGTCATTTTGGCCGGTTATGGGTGTATATGAATTTGCATGCGTAATTTATAAAAACGAGAATGTAGAAACCTGTCGAAAACAATATGCAAAATGAAACCAACAACAACGATGCAGCTTGTCTAAGTGTCTATGTATGCATCAATAAATGTATGTATATATCTCTCCGCACCTTCAAAATCTCCTAATCCCAAAATACCATCCAGACGTCGTCGAAGCAACAGCCAATTCGGAAGGATCCCCCCAGTAATCCTTCCCTTCATCCCCCAAATCGACGCGTTGATCGCGTTCGCTTTTAAATGGGTTTGCCAGGTGCAGCCAGCCGCCATGTAAGTGCACACCGCCTACCTGAACAAGAAAGATAAGGTATCCACCCCACTATCGCTTACTCAGCTAATTCTGCCCAAAATTATTTTTTTGGTATGGATGCGCAAAGGTTGAGAATTCTCGCGATGCGAGGCGCTTGAGCTATGAGAGTATAGCTTTTTTTGGTGTATTTGTACGTTTAAAATGTCGAGTAACTATAGAATACGAAAGCCCTATGTCTTGGCTACCCTGCCGAGACCTTTTAACCCCGAGACTGGAAAGTTTACCGTCGGAAGGGTCTTTGGACATTCTTTGGATTTGCCTAGAAGACAGAGAACTGAGGTTATCGCGGCCATTGATGGCGAGAGTGTTAACCTTTACGATGTAAGTATTCTCTGGTCTCATTCTGACACACCCAGCGCTAATCCTTTTGTCTTCATAGATCACTTCTTCCTCTCTAATCACTTCCCATCCCGTCTCTCCCGAACAATCTTTCACGTGCCCTCCAATTTCTCTTCGTCTTCGGCTACCTGCTCCAACCGGCACTGTCCGCTTCACCTACGCCGTAACCCGCACCGGAAAGTCCAAGCCCAAGCAACGTCTCACCTGCTTCATCGACAGCGTCTCTCTCACTGGAAAAGCCACCACTGTCACTTTAACCGCCGCCATTCCCACCGCCTCGCCCATTTGCCACATCGATGCCTCAACTGTCGTTGCCGCCAGTTCCGAGGATGGCCCCGCTTTCGATGGAAACGTCCTTGCTGTTGCTGAGAATGGAGAGATTTTCTGCTTTGAATCCAAGGCTGATCTTAGATTGAAGTGGACTGCCGAGGCGAAGGCCTTGGCTCAGGATGAGGTTAGCCCGTTCAATGGGCTGTTTGTACACACTGCGGCTGTTGTGCCCGCTGGAGACGCCATTGACGGGCTCTTTGAGGGAGATTCGGGCGCCGTTGAATCTGCCTTTTCTAAGACTCTTGATCCCGCTGCGAAAGCTCGCGCTGACGTGCTAGTCCTCGTAGCTAGCGCTACAAGAGAAAACGCCCCCGTTGAACGTCTCGTTGTCGCTCTTGCCGTCTCTCGCCCTGTAACTTCTTCGGAAACCGCCCCTCCTCTCGTTAAGCTCATCGTTTCTCCTCTTCCGGAACCCGCTAAGCTCCCCGCGGATGCTGAGAGAAATTACACTCTGCATGTCAAGGCTGGCTCTCTTGCCATGCTTGCTAATGAATATCTCTATGTCTACTCTATCGCCTCCGCTATTCCCAGAGTCACTGCGACCATGGCGAGACCTGCTGCTACAAGTGTTCTTCCCCTTTCTAACCACAGTCTTTTGACGGCTTCGCGCACCTCGGCTGCCGTTGTCAACCCCGTTTTCGCCTCCGTTCAGGCTTCCCTCGCTCTGGACCTTTCCGCTATCAAGGAGACCACCGCTCCATTCACTCTATACCTTGCCTTCAAGAAGGTTAACCTCGTCATTGGTCTTCTCGGTGACCGTCTCGTCGCCCTCCCCGTCGAACAGCCTCGTATTGCCGGTCGCAAGCGTCGCGCCGAGGGTCTTCTTATCGACTCTATCGGACGTGGTTCCGCCAGAGATGGCCTCACCAAGAGACCCAAGACCGCTTCTGCTCTCGAGTTCTTCGCCACCCCTCTTCCTGGAACTGCCACGGAAGAATACGTCAAAACTCTTGGTCCTGAGATGGCGGCTGCCGATGACCTTCTTGCCAAGGGCAACACTGCTGCTTTCGATGCGCTCCTGGCCCCCCACTTTGGCCTGGTCGTTGGTGACGATGGCGAGTGGATTGTTAAGGGCTCTACTGGCTACCCCATTGCCGACCGCCGGTGGATCCTCTTTGCGCTTGCGCGGGTCTTTGCGCTCGATGAGCCTGAGGTTCTCCAGGAGGAAGGCGAGGATACTCCCGCTGCGACGGAAAGACTTCCCGAGTTGAGAGTGACATTACCAGATAGTAATGCGCTGACTTACCTTGCTGAGGCTGGCCACTTGACGTTGAGAAATGTGCGGGCAGCTTTCAGAGCGCAGTTGGAGACGCAGGAGGCGGAAGTGCCGGATTCGCACTTGGCGAGGGAAATTATTGAACGTTTGGTCGAGTCAGATGTCACCATGGAGTTGTTAGCTGGGTACATTGCTGGAAGTAAGCTGGACTCTGTGGAACTTCTCAGTGCCATTCTTGCGCTTATGCGTAGCTTGGGTTTCTTAAATGAGCCTTCCTCTGACATGGTCATTGAGGATAACGAGGAAGCCGACGTCCAAATGCAACTCGCCCTTCTTGAAAGAGACCTTGAAACGGCCGAATCATACCTCCTCTCCGATGACATCCGTTCGCAAACGCTGGGAATCGCCTTTGGTAAGCTCGCTTCACACAGCTCTTCAGCAACCGTCGCGGCTCTCCGCTCTACTGTTTCCCCTCCACAAGTTCTCTGCCTCATTCGCCTTCTCCGCGCCGAGTTACTTAACGGTGAATGGACTACCCGCTACCTCGATAGTCCTCCTTCCGAAGACACCGAGAGTGAATCTGAGACTACTACTGAAGGTTTAGGCTTACTCGCCGATTTACTCTCCCGGTGTATCGACGCAGTGGGTATGTTGGGATGGATTGTCCATGAAGGTGGTGAACGCAGCGACATGACTGATTTCCTGGGTGCCTTGAAATTGGAAGTTTCTGCGGCATTGGAGGGATTGGAAGAGTGCATTGTTCTTAACGGTGTTCTCTCGGGTGTCCTTCGTCACGCGGATGCTCTCTCTAGACAGGCTGCCATGTTATCGGCGAGAGACGGCAGAGCGGAGAAGGTTGTTGCTGTGGCTGGTCTTGGAGCATTGCCTTTTGGATATACCGAGGTTGAAAGTGGATGGAAGATTGGAAAAGGTGGTGAAGTTGTTAGAAGGACACATAGAGAGATGGAGCACGTGTTGAGTAAGGGGACTAGGGTCTATTCTCTTGAGAGACTTGAGTTTTAGGCTTAGTGGGGCTTTTTGTTTGTTTTGATATGTTTGAACATATGTAGGCGTTTTTGGGTTCTTTTCAGTTTGTTAATAAAATGATATGTATCTTGAGAGGTTGCTTTTCAATTGTATCTATCTCCAAAACGTCACAGTATATTGTTAGGGTTGTAATAGGATTGAATTGATTAGTGGGGAACGTGTAACCCTGTGTTCATCAGGTAAGAAGTCTGTAAGCAAATGAGGCCTTCTATAGAATAGACAATGATCTTCAAATCTATGAATGCTGCCAATATGCAAAGGAGATCCTCGTTTCTCGGTTTGTTTCCAAGATCCATCTCGGCTTTTTTCTCAAGTAATCGTATATAATTCCAGAAGACAAGATTGACCAAACCTCCCAAACCCAAACACATTGGCGGTTTGATCGTAGTCTAGGAGAGTTTTATCCATTGTAGGGCAGAAGAGGCCTCTGCGAAGCCAGTGGATTGTCTTGGTCCTTTCCTTTTCTTTGTTATAGTGCTTTGACGTATGTGCTTTCCATGAGTATGTACGGGGATTTGACAGGGTGGAACGGACTACTGGTGCCGGTTGGGCTGGATGGATACTACTGTGGACGGACGGGGGACGGGCCGGATAGTGGTGGGTTTTAGTTGGCGATATGAGGTTATTTAGGTGGTTGGTTGGATAATTAGACTTGTTATTGTGAAGGATGAATAGGATGGTCTATAGGGAGTCTTTGTCAACGACGTGGGGGACGAGACTTTTTACATGCGGGATTACATACTAGTTCCCCCCAATGCTATACATACATACGTGGATGTACATACGTCACTAACTGCGGCGAGACAATCTTCATGCATCCATCTATAACTAAACTAGAAAGGAAAGAAGAAGGAAAAAAAAGGGGTTGTTTCTACAAACGCTATGCGTTCCATGCAGACACTTAGTATCCATGAAGCTGAGACGAGTATCGTCTACCTGTCTGAAATGGGCATCGTGAAAACGGGAAGGGAGGTCTTCTCTGCACGGAAAAAAAAGGTTATTTGACGGGGGTCAGAGCGGGTGAGACGGTAGCGAGAGGCGTGGATGTCGCGGGGATGCCTATACACACTTGGAGAGACTTTCCTACCAGGGAAAATACATACGCTGTTTCCTCTTAACCATGGCAAGTGGCAAATATGATGTCAATTATGAACACCATCCAAGTACAGAATTGCCTTTGTTCAAGAGATACAAGATTGAAATCAGGTCACGTACACTGTCTAAGCCTTCATATGATGTCACTTTTTCTCAGCTGCAGCCCTGTTCTCACATTTCATCACGGCATATAGCCCTAAAATTCCAATGCAAGTGTCCACACCGAGACCTTCTTTTCACCTCGTGCCTTCTTTGTCTGGCTTGGAACATGTCTGTCAGATAACGTCTTGTTCTTGTCTTGTCCGTTATGTCTTGCTTCTTCATTCTGTGCGCCCCTCCTTCTTTCAAGCCCCTCCGACGCTATCGCCACCCCTGAAACGAAAATCAGACACCCCCATGTGCAGTTTGGATTGGGTTTAACCCTACCGTTGATTTCTGGTACGTCACAGTGCAGAAGAAGAAGAAAGGTATTTTTGATCAGGGTGGTAATAGCCAAGTGAGATAGAAAGGAATGCAGATATTGAAGATGGCTTGCATTGGAGAATGTGACGTGGTGGTCTTCGGAAGGGGCGTTGCGGCCTAACGTATGTAACATGGACGTGGCGACAGAAGGAACTTAGAAAGGAAGGGGGTATATTCTAACGAATGATGATGGTATTGTGGGGGTTAAGGGGAAGGAATTTACAGAGGGAAGGCATTGGGATTGGGTGATGTCATGGGGTGGCGGAGGAAGGAGCATTTTGAATAGAAGGGGATGTTGCATGGAGTGGATGGGATGGATGGGAAGGGACGACGACTGCGGATGGGCAGCTATGCATGCAGATGCATGATTTATTGGATGGGCGGAGCGGGGGTTTACAGTGGCTGCAGGAACCGGAAGGGATTCTGTAAGGTCTACCCACCGATCACTCCGGGCCAAGAATAAACCAAAACAACACCCCAAATAAAAAAACAAAAAGACAAAAAGACAAACCCCCACCCCAACGTATCCCATAGACGTGGCTTCCCAAAATGTTTGGTGTTGCATGGATCTCTGCCATGTACCTGTTTGAGAAAGGCCTCTTGTTCATGCGTTACGTCCAGAAGTTGCTGTATTTGGTGGCGTGGCGAGAAGAGAGAATAGATGTTGTTCAAGGGGCGTCGTTGTTGCTTTTTTTGGGCTTTTGGAAGATGTGTGTGGTGTGACGTTTGGAGGATGCGAAAGGATGGACTTAGTTACGAATGGCAATGTCTTGGACGTATAAGGGTTGTGAAGGGTATGTAAGGGGGTCGATTTGGATGGACGAGGAGGGAGGGAGGGAGGTTGATATTGGGTTTTGAGATTGAGCCTCTTTGTTGGGATGTTTTTGTGTCTGTGTTGATGTCTGTGTCTGGAGTTTGTATTTCCAATGAATGAAAGAGGCGTCGTAGGTAACCCAGGTCTGTCAGGCAGACTATAACATACCCCCATCTCCTTCTTTGTCCCAAGCGTCTCAAGCAAAGCGTATGTGTGTGTGTGTGTACTTGCCCGTCCGGCTCCCTTGTTCTTTCCCCAATTACCCCGGCTGTTTCACCTGTGCTTCTTCGTCTTTACTTCTACTTTGACCGGGGTACATCCTCGACAAGGAAAAAACCCAGGGTTTCTAAATGGGGGACTTGCACGAGACATGGGACAGTGAGAAGAAGAAGGAACGAGGAGGCCCGCTGAATACATATATCGTGAGAAGGCCTCGTGGTGGGCCTCGTTGGATAGATTGTTTCCATTCATGTTTCTCTTTTTTCTATCTTTCTTGTGAACTGGCTTCATTTACAGTGCTTTTTAGAAATCGTTCCTTTTTCCTTTTCCATTTCCCTTCTCTCTCCTTCTACATGGCCAGCCCGTGAATCAAAACCCAGGAAAATCCGGCCCGGCTCTCCGTTCTTCTCCGTGAGAAGCTACGTCTGAAAAATACCCCGCCAACAAATCCTTCTACCTCCTTCCCTTTTTCCAATTCCACAATCCGCCCTCCTCCCCCAAAATGGTTCCTGCCCTTCCTCTTCCTTCCCAGGCTTCCCGCCTGATTTCCTCGTTGGACCACTCTGACGTGCTGGCGCTTGCTTTGTTCCGTCGGGCTCAAACGATTACGCATGCTTCGTCTACGACGTCGTCTTCGTTTGGGTTGATGCTTTCGTCTATTTCGGCGACTACCACCGCCTTGCATACTGTTCTTGCGAACTTGAGAACTGAGGCTGCTTCGGAGAAGAATCCTCTTTATACTACCTCGGGCACTGTAGACTCGTTAACGACCACCTTGAAAACTACCACCGCCGCCCTCTCAACTCTGAACGCTCTTCTCGAGAAACAACAATCCGGTTCCATCACAGGTGAACAGGCATCCATTTCCGCGTCCCCTGATATCGCCCACATTGAGAAGGCCAAGTCTCTTCTATCCCGCACCCTCAACGACGTTCAAAGAGGTCGTGCCGCGAAGAAGGTTGCTGCCCGCGCTGTGGATGAGAGTCCTCGGAAGAACCGCGAGTTACAAAAACTAGACGATGAGAAGACCCTTCGTGATATTAAGCGCCACATCGAGTCCATTGCCCCGCGCGTACTCAAACGTCGTGATGCAGGTTTCTCCGAAACTGGTGATGACCTGTTTGTACAGTTTCGGAAGGAGTGTGTTAAAGATGGCTTTTCTGCCCGTGTATTCGATGATAACGAGGTAAGTTCTATTCTGGTTGTTTCCCTGTTTCTACCACGCCCTGTATTCTCCTTCCTTTTACACACCCATAGCCAATTATTCTCGACATGTGGCAATCTTTACAATCCGCCTCAGGATGACCAGCACACAGTGTTACTACTGTCTGGATAAAATCACACCCCAAGTTTCTGTACTTACTACCGTTGTTAATCCTTGCTTCCTACCCGCTACTGCCCGGCCGATTGGATTAAGCGGGGAGTGACGTCGGTCAGTTATATGGAAGGGCGTGTACATGCTTCGCCTTGCTTTTCGCTTCCGTCTATATATTGGGCTCGTAACGTCCTCAACCCGCCCAATCTATCCCACCGCTTTTCCACTTTTCCATCTTCACAACATCTACTTTTTAATATTAATACTGACCAACATTTGCAGTCCTCTCTGCGTTCTTTAATCCGCTCTATCGAACGCACTTCAGCACGCCCCACACTTTCAGTCACTCCAAACCCTTCTCAGACTCGTCCGCACCTCCGCAGTCCATTGACCCCGGAACATCGTACGCGCTCCGCTTCCGTTTCAAGCAGCCCTTTCCCTCCTCCATCATCTACCCCGCCACCATCTTCTTCCACCGGGAACTTGCCTTCCTCATCTGCCTCGTCAGCACTTACCGTTGCCATGCCGGCTCGTACCCGATCACGTGCTTCCAGTATGCGGGTGACTAGTCACTCGTTGACCGAGGGAGACTTCAAGTACATCACCACCGATGAATTGACCATTCTGGCTGAAGAGTCCGCTACCACTCAAGATGCTCTCCGGTCTTCCCGGTCTTCTCGCTCTTCTACAACGGCGCTCACTAAGCCGGTAAAACACATGCCCATTGGTCCTGACCAGTTCGGCAACCACATTGCCCCTACGGCTCTCTGGACCAAGGTGAACCGTGACAAGTTCACCGCTGAAGCCTTCCGTACTGCTAAGAAGCACTTTGAGGCTTTCCCCGAGTTCATCGCTGTTCTCGGATTCATTGGTGAAGAGGAACTTCTTGGGCTTGTCGAGCTGTCTAACAAGATTCGTCAAGACCGTGCGCGGTACTCTATTCCTAGCTACCGTGCGTCGGAACGTACCCGGGACTCTCGTGATGTTGGTCCAAGAGACTCTCGCGACCTCACTCGGGACTCTCGCGATCTCGGCCCTAGAGACTCTCGTGATCTTACTCGGGACTCCCGCGATCTTGGCCCAAGAGACTCACACAGTCTTAGTGCCGAGGAGCGCCGTCGTCGTCGTCGCTCCGATATCCTCGATCTCTCAACCGATCCTAAATCCTCAGCTCTCTCTCTAACCGGGCCATCTCGTCCCCGGACATCCTCTACATCTCTCAGCCGTTCCCAATCTCAACACTCATCTTCCCGGTCCCGCGGCTCTTCCGTCTCTCTCATGCTTCCCGGTGACGAACCCCCAGCCCGCACCAAGACCCCTTCTCCTCCCGTATCGTCCTCACCAGCTCCCCCCGGTACCCCCACCAGACCAAAGAGCATCCTGAAGAACTGTAACCCCCACGAAGTCGTCTACGACCCTGACTCGAACCCCAGGGAAGTTCTTTCCTCCTCTCCCAGCAATGAGTTGGCACTCACCCGTGTCTCCCGCCCATCCACATCCGACCGTGACCACCGGGACATCCGCGATCGTTCCGACAGTTCATCCTCCTCCGACCGCGACCGCGACCACCGCGACCGCGATCGCGACCACCGCCACTCCCGCCGCTCCGACAGCTGGGATGACTCCTCAGACGACGCCCGACCAAGCCGCTCAAAAGCCCACTACACCGTCTCCACATCCAGCGCGCTCGTCGCTCCTACCGTCGACGGAAACATTCCTCCTTCGGCACGCACACCCTCTGGCTCTCGGTACTCAGAGGAAGGCCGTAGACCTAGACGGCGCGATGAGAGTCTTGTCGGTGGCTCTGAGTATGAGCGGGAACGGGAACGTGAACGTGAACGGGACCCTGGGCATAGGGACCGGAGAGATCGTGAACGTGAACGTGACAGAGATAGAGAATGGGAGCGTGAACGGGAGAGTCAGCGGGAACGTGAGAGAGAAAGAGAAAGAGAACCCCGGAAGGAACCGGGGAGTAAACGGAACTCACTGATTTCGGTGATCCGTGGTGCGTTGCATTAGACTTGTTTTGTGTTTTTTTTTCTTCTTCTTGGTATACCCTTTTCCTTTCCCTTCGTTTCACTTTACATTTCCTTTGTCATATATAGCATGCGTAGCATTGGTGGATTAATTTGATTTATTTTTTTACTGTTTCACAACCTACTTGTCTGTCAAACTGAGCGTAGTCACATGATGAAAATGAACAAAACGAAATGAATGACATATTCAGCCCCAAATAAACTTCTTCTGAAGTCACGCTAAGTGAATCCTACATGGCTTAGATTAACACCATACTCCTAAAAACACCAAACACTAATAGCCACTAAACCTAAAGAGAATCCTACTCGTCCAACTGAAGCAGCCGATGATGTCGTCGTTGAAGACCCCGTAGTCGACGACGAAGAAGACGAAGAACAATCCTGCGAGAACCCGGAACTTCCACAGTCAGATGACGACGACGACGACGACGACGATGAACTACCAGAGGACCCCCCGCTAGCAGCCGTTGACCCACCACCAGATACAGGCACGTTACTACCGCCCGGCACCTGGCTAGAATCGTTACTCTCACTGTTCTCCGATGAGCCGGCCGTCATATTCGACCCCGTAGCTTCAAACGAAGACAAGATAGTTTTCGCCGACCCATCAATGACAGTGTCGTTTGTCCCCTTGACATCCGAGTATGTATAGCTAGTTCCCTTGTTCGTGCCGGGTGCTGACTTGGCATTATAGCATTCTACAGTGACGCTGTCCACGGTGGCATAGTAGTATCCATTATTCTTGATATCCTGGCCGTCCCAATCGATTTCGCCACCGGCCCAGGCGATGGTGCCGGGTTCGTTGGAGGCCAGACCGCCGGGCCAGATGGACAGTTGTACGCGCGCGGGGGTCTGAGGGAATTCCCAGCGTTGTTCGGTGGAGTTCCAGGTGTCGCTTTTCTTGAAGGTGCGGCCTACTACGCCGTCGACGAGCCAGTCGATTTGGTCGGGGGTCCACGAGATTTCATACGTGTGCCAGTCATTGAAGGTGTCGGAAATATCGGTAATATTGCCGCCGTTGCCCCAATCTGTAATGCCCTGGAAGAAGTAATTCGTCTGGGCTACACCCAGGTCTACGCCAATCCATTCATAGTCAATCTCATCTTTCACATCCGACATGAGGATGAAGGCCGTTACGACACCGGCGCCACGGGCTGTCTTCATGCGGGCTTTCACGTTGCCGTACCACATGTACGTGGAAGTAGCCATGACCGTTCCCACCGAGTTCTTGGGCATGGTAAGTAGGAGTTCCCCGTTGTTGATGAGAGGCGTCCCTTGGTAAACCCAGTCTGTCTTGGACGGGTCACCGAGATACTTGGAGGTAGAGAGGAATCGATCGTCATTGTCGAAGTTATACGTTTTACTTTGGCAGACTGGTTCCGGGGCGCACGAGTCAATACCAAACGACATACGTGGGTCACATCCACCCAGACAATACGCGCCTGTTCCGCATTGTCCATATTCTAGTAAAGTCAGTCAGTACCAAACACATCTCCCACGATGCAAGGAAATCACATACGAGAACAGCACGGAGCCTCCTCGGGACATTTCTTATCCAGCGAACAAGTCTGTGTATCCGCGGCCAAAACCCCCATCGACGTGACCAACGCGGTCACCAAAAAAGAAGCGAGAGACATGACTATTAAAAATTAAAAAGAGTAACGAAAGTCCAAAGGAAAATGTAATGAAAATAAAAAACGAAAGAATAGCTAGATAATCTAGCCGACCAAGGTAATAACTCAACCACAAGAAAAACACCAAAGTGATCAAACAAACCAGATCAAAAAGAAGAAGGAGAAGAAAAAGAAAAGGAAAGAACAAAATTTCCATCTAAATCGAGTCCGTCCAGTCCAGTCAGTCCACCACTCCAACATTGCACGTCCATTCTTCGTATCCAAATCCAACCGTTCCTTCCTTCCCTTTATCAACATACCAACCCGATAGGTAACCGCCCGGCCAAAGAGGAAGTTAGTTTCCCTTGTGTCCCATGAGGGACGTGCGTGGAATGAGAGGGAGTTACGATTTTGGTGAAGTATTTTTTTTCTTTACTTTTGGGGAGGAACGACGCCACGCAGCTGTCATGTGTCTTGCGTGCAGAGTTTCGGCCGAAAGGCGTTTTTTTGGCAGGAGAGCTGAGGATGTCAGGTACGCAGGTACTTACAACCATCCATCCATACGTAAGTAGATGTCTCTGTATATTGAATAATTCATTTGAAAATTGTCCAGAAAGTATTGAATACTCGTTCACCGTACATTCCTCTTTTTCTTTCTCGTCTGACGCCCCTACCTTTGTTCTCCAACTTAATTTCCCACAGACGTATGACCCTTCCCCCAATTCGCTCACCGTAAAGTCTTTCCTCTTTCTTTTTTTTCATCCTAGAAATAAAGTTTCGCCAAAACCCTGTCATATGCATATAAACCATCCTTCCTTGCGAATGTACAAACAAACTCAATCTGTCAAACACATTTGATTTTCCGGGGGAATCATGAACCTTATATTGTACATGAGTAAGAGTATAAGTGATATTAAGCTCTAAAAACTAAAAAGGCCTGCTCCCAAGAGAAGACAACAAACTCCATGCGGAAGACCTCAACACACGTAAACAACACACGTGGACAACACCCTGATCCAGTAAAACATGCAGAAACTACTAAAAGACTGGGGCTGCGTACAGACTGCAACTAAGCAAGTTGCGAATGGCGATAGCGCTTATCTGAATGGATAGAGGCCATATATATAACAAATATATGTACATACATACATACAACGCATGTAGATTTCAAAAGGAAACAAGTAAAATAGCCACCAATCCTTCACCCAATCATACAGTAGGTATATAGTCTGAAAGAAAATGTACACAACGTACATTCATAAATAAACAAGTAAAAAAAACATGGGGAATCGACAAAAAGAAACAAAGACACGACAAAAACAAAAAAACAAAATCATCCCAAAGCCAAGAAACCCTAATCCAAGACCCTAAACCAGCCCATCGCCCGACCGACCAAAAAAAAAACACTAACGCCCCTTGAAATTATGCACCATATCAGGAAAGTGCATCTTGGCATACTGCTCACAGGCTTTGGCTGGCTTACCAACCTTTTGCCCGATTACCTTCCACTTGTTATTCTCATATTCGCGGATCGCAGCCTGCAGCGCCACACTCTCGTCTGGTGCAAATTCGGCATAGTGCATGTCTTTGTACCAGTGTTTCTTGACTGACCCTTCTGTACGTGACGGGAATGCCTGTTCAATATTGTTAGTAATCATGGCTTTTATCACCAAGCATATATGTCTTATGTCTCTAAAACTTACCTTGGCAATCTCTGCCCAGCTGTTCCCTTGATCACGTAACAACTTGAGTCTTTGTTCCTCCTCCGGTGTCCACGGTGTATTAGTACGGCTCTTCTTAGCCGGTCGTGAAGGCGTATCGGGAACCTCTTCAGTCTTTGTACCCGGAGCAGCCAGACCACCAGTCGCCACACCTTTAGGCGACACTATCGTAGCGGTTGTCGAACTGGCCGTTGGTGTGGCATTGACAGTAGATCCTGGTGTACCAGGAATAGTATCCGGAGCTGGCCTCTTGCGACTACGTGGGGTAGACACCGTCGCAGATTGAGGCGTCATTTGCTGCGACCCGATAACTCCACTGGCTTGTTGCGTAGAAAGTGAGACCTGTGGAGCTTGACCCGTTGGACCCATATGACCCATGGCTTGTACTGCAGGGATAGACGCCGAAGGCATCGGGACTGTCACGGCCCCAACACCCACCGAAACGGGTACAGGCATGGGAACTGACACTGGCACTTGGATAGCCGACGACCCTGGTACCTGAATAGTAGACGGGTGTGTCTGCGTCGTCGGTTGCTGACCTTGTTGCGGCATGGCCGTGCCTGTCACTGATAGTGTCTGTTGTGCTTGCACGCCGCCGTGGGGCCCATCCCCGGGCTGTGCCTGTGGATAATGATAGTCCATACGATCGGGTCGACGATTCACATCCGTCGCCACCTGCTGATATGGATTTTGCGCGTTGTAGCGCCTAGTAAAGATGTGTTAGTAAAATTCCTTCTTGAGGTTCTGGTGGTTGTTTTTTGTTGTCTTGCTTGGAGATGGTGACAGTCTAGACTACAAAAGACACAAGACTCAAAACGACAAGGTTCTTTCCCTTCAACTCATATACCCCGCACCATCTTTGCTTCTTCATCATGTACAACCATGACTCTCCAAGAGTAGCGACAGGGCGAAACTGTACTCTCTTTACTGACATTAGGCTTGTCAGGAACATCGCCGGCGACTCCCCTTCGCCCTCGTACCACCACGTCGCGTGTTTGTCGACCCCCAACATGCGAAACACAGCTCCTTATGTTCCTCAAGTCTTCCTTATGTCTTCCTACAGTATCTTTCATGGGCCCTTTTGTCGACCGTCCTAGAGAAGAGAAAACGACTTTACACATAGGAACCTCCAAGTCACCAAATCCAACCAGACACAATCACAAAATAGCACTTACTGCATATCAGCTTGGTGGGTAGCATTGTTGAAGAATGTGAGATCTGGTACTGGGCCAACCTGCCATTGTTGCATCATCTATGTTGATATATAGGTTAGTGAATTTGTTCAAACGAGCTAGGTCTACATGCAACAATGATTGGTCCAGGTTCTATTCGCCAGCATCAGATGACCGATTGCAGCGGCCATCCAAGTATATGCCACCACCTCAATTAGACCCTTTGCAACTAACAAATGCTATCGCCTGTTGTTGGTCGTTGAGAGTGGAGCTGCCCATTACCACCGTCTTTCCATATACCCAGCAATTTATACGTTAATGGGTGATTTTCGTGGCAAATTTCGGCCAATGTACACAGCTACCTATGCATATGACCTAGACGCGCGAAAAAAAACCCACTCTTGTTTGCTGTTGTGGCGGACAAGACGGGATGCGACATTTAACCATCGGAAGAAAACAAAGCGACAGAGTCTCGCGTCGTTGTACGGCCGAGTACTTACGGCCTGGTTGGCGTCAGCGCCGGTGCCATACGAGGAATCCACGATGGCGGTTTGTCGAGAGTAGCAATGCCTCTCTCTGAAATTGTGTCTATGATTTCAAAGATGTTATAGCGGCGCCGAGAATGCGGATCGATTTGTTTTATCGGAAAATGGTGGGGGTGTATGTGTGTGTGGAGAACGTTGCAGGGCGGATTTCTGCAGCCAGACTGACGAGCGGCGCGCGATTTTGCAAGAAATGAAGTCGGGATATTGAAAGATGTAGAGCGACCAAGTGACAAGCGTAGTCAACTTGGCAAAAGGACGGCGTAGAATCGGGATTCAAGGAACGGACGGGCGACGATCGTGAGAGCGAAAGAGGAGAAGCGAATGATAAATTCGGAGAATCGCTTGGATGAATGAAAACGGACAAAAGTGCGACAGAGGGGAAGGATTGCGAAAATAGCGGAAGACGAGAAAAAAAAGGCGATAGCTTTTTGGGGGGGCGATTGCAAAAAAAAAAGTTGCGAAATCAAGGAAACACCATGGGAAAAAATAGTAATGACTCTTTTCATTCACGATTTACGATTGGTGGTTGAAAATGTGCGATTTCTTATTATACATTGAAGACAGGACGAATTTTCACGTGCTTTCTTGAATAACAGTTACCATCCAAAGTGACGACATACATATGTACATACGTATGTATGTATGTACATACACACACACGAACCCACCAGTCTACCAAGAATAAACAGAAACCAAATAAAAAAAAGCTGCAGCCTACAACACGCAAGCCCAGATCTCTTTCAACATTCTCCTCTCGTTCGCCAAAACTGACAGCCAGTCCAGCCCGCCCGTCTTGTCTGTTCCGCTCCAGGCTTTAAGTGCCATGGAATGCATCAGGAGAAGACGATTGAGGGGGGGGCAGGCACGGGTTAACGAATAGGGTTCGAGAGAAATGTGGGGACAGCTAGGTTGAGAAGGAGGAAGGATGGACGACGTGTGATACCAAGTGGGGTTCATCCTTTTTCGAGATGCCAACTACAGATTACGCTTGTCTTGTGATGTATGTAGCTTATCGTTAGTATGTTGTTGACATGTACATACATTCAGCTAGACTGGATTTAGTTGGGAATCTGACACTTGTCAACCAATACTACCACGGGTAGTCGGCCGATTTTGAAACCCCTCATATGAAGGGCTTTTTTTTCAGAATATTGGCTACATAATATGAATTTGTGCTCTGGTACTAACACATACGACCATAGCCTGCGGAAAATACGGGGTCCCGTCTGCTCCCCCATAGTCAAGCCGCAGAGCGCTGGATTAGTAGTACGGTGGGTGACCACGTGCGAATACCCGGTGTTGTATGTTTCTTTTTCTTTTTTGGCAGTTTCTGAGTCCATATCGGACCCTAACCCTCATCGAAGAACTAACATATAGAATTGGTTGCACAAGAAGTCTTAAAGATATATCAGGATTGACCAGTTGAAACGAGGCATTGAGCCTTTTATTTTGATGAACAGAAGAAATACCATAACAAGCATCAGACACATGGTGCCACAAAAACCCAAACCCAAGAGAAAAAAGACAAAAACGAAAACTAACAAAAGAAAAAACAGGGTAATAAAATGATATAGCAAACAGGAGACAAAGTAATAGACAGAGAAACCTTCCCGTCGGGGAAGAAGAAAGAAAAGACATGAAACTAGATACAAACAGAAAACTCAAAAAAAGATAGAGTTACTTAATTCCTTCTCTCGGTGCCCCGCGGCGCAGCATCCTCACCCAGAATTGCTGAAATACGGGTCTTATCCTCTCTGTGGTGCTCGGGGCTAGCCGCAGGGCTCATAGCGCCATATCTCTGAACTGGGGCAGGTGCCGGTGCACAGCAAGCATCTCTACGCTCCCAGGCACTTTCAAGAGCGACAGGGGAAGCTCCGGGGCCATACTCGGCGGAGACGGCAGCCCAGAATTGCGACTTGTGAGTGTTGTAGGCGGCAGTGAGGCGGGCCATGTCAACATGAGGGACATTGTGGGCGTGCATGGGAAGAGGGCTGGGAAGAGGCCCACCAGCGAGCGTGGGGTTGGGAGTGGTCGCCCGCATGAGAAGAGGGTTAGGGCTGGGAATGCGGGGGAAGGAGTGGCCAAGAGGGGCGGAGTGTGGCTCGGTAGGACCGAATGAAGAAGGAACTGGGAGAGTAGACATGCCAAGAGGCTTAGGAAGGATAGAAGGGAGTCTAGGGCTGGCAAGCATTGAGCCGGGACGAGCAGTGTACGAGGGAGGAGTCTGGCAGTGCATGGCGGGAAGGTGAAGAGACTGTGCGGGGGAGCGGGGAGTTCCGTGAATGGACGAAGCATAGACGGAACCGGAAGAACCAGGAGGAGTGATGCTCCGAGGAATGTGCGATGGAGTGGTGCAAGTCTGGGCGGCGGGAAGAAGAGGAGATGGGGAAGTAGAGCGTGATGGGGAGACAGAAGTAGTACGCTTGCGACGGGCAGAACCGTGAGAAAGCTGGTGGTAGTGAAGACGGCAGGCAAGTTCCGTCTTTTTCAAGTGAGCGGCAATGTGCTTGTAAGGCATTTTTTGAAGACGGGTTTGGAGAAGATAGGCTTCCTGTGAATGGGTTAGTATGTGTAACTATGGTTGAAAGCATAGATGCTGTGAGACGTACCTCTTCTTCAGACCAGGCACGGCCACCACCGGTCGAGGCGGCCTTGCGAGTCTTGGTGATTCCGTAGTCGTGACGATCCATGGTATCGGCAGAGTAAGAGTGGTGCTGGTGGTGCTGAACAGGATGCTGGTGGTGCATATACTGGTGATGCATGGCGATAGTGGGAGCCATTGTGACTTCAAGTGATGACGAAAGAGAAAGAACAAAGATAGGAAAAGAGTCGTTACTTCAGTGATAGTCGTGTCAAGAGAATGGCGGTGCTTCGGGATCCGGCGGAGTCTTGGTAGATAGAATTGGTTGGAAAGAAAGATGGATAGAGAGAGAATAGAAAGAAAGAAACAAGGCAAAGGAATGTTGCAGACGAGAGTTTGACCAAACCAGTTGGGGCTAGAACTCGTAGGTTGGGTGCTTGAAAGGCAAAAAGAAAAAAAAGCCGTGTTAATGAAAGACAGTAGAAACACTACCGAAGATGCAGAAGATTGTTAATGTTTTGTAGAATGTAGCGTAAGAAGAAGAAGAAGAAGGTGGGGTGGGAGGAAACAGCTTATTAAGTAAAGAAATGTAAAACAATGGCTACCGGAGACAAATCAAAAGAGGAAATAAGAAGAGAAGAAAGCTAAAAAAGCGGCTTTTTTTATATGTTTTAAGTTGTTTTGTAAGTCCATTTGACTAGACGGAAGACTGGGAAACGAGATATATATATATACATAGATACATATTGGTTGTGTCAGAGGTCCTCTAGTCGATAAATCCACTTAATTAGGGGGCCGGATAAAACATGTAAAACATGTGGAAACAAGAAAAAAAAAGAAACCAACGCACGTTTCGGGTCGTTGTTTTCCAGCATTGTCGTTGAAAAACAGTAGGGTTATACATACCCTGACGTCACAATGGTGGTGTCACAGACACTAATACTATTGAAGCTATTACTATTAAAGCATGAAGCATGGGTTTTGAAGGATTGGCCATCTAGTGGACGGGATACGGACTAGGGTTAATGTGATTTTTGTTTTTTTTGGCAGGCAAGGGACCTGCGATTTAAGCGGCGGTATCATCGACGGGAGGGTCAGTGTTAGCCTTGTTGAAAACGTCGGTTGGCATGATTGGCGGAAACAAAAGAGGGAAAGGAAGCGAGGTTTCAGTTGAGAATACAAGAAAGAATCGGACAAAGTGAATACCAAAGACTTATTACCATGGACTCCTCAACGCCACCGTGTTTTGAGAAACAAGAAAACTTGGGGGAGGTCAGAGGTTCTTTCCTCCCGATATTAGGGTTTTCGCAACTACACTGAGCTATTGCCCTTTTTCACTTTTCGTGATTGTGGGACAGTTTGACGCCACGGCGCCACGAGATAGACGCCACGGTTTTGTAGATTGGGAGGACAGAAGAGGAGGGGACCAGTGCAGAGGGACGGGCCTGAGACCGGATGGTGGTTTGATCTACTGGTTGACAAAACTCAATTCGGGGGGCATGGACCGGTGATCGGCTGCCACTTGGGGGAAATGTTAAAACCGCACAGAGGCTACAGGTACCGTGCGTGCACATGTCTAATGAGTGGATGAGATGTATGTAGATAACGAAAACAATGAGTCTCGATTCCCACTGACATGGTCATGTGTTTTTCTCTTTTCTTTTTCAAAGTAGCCTTGTGATTTTCTGGTTCCGGTTTCTATTCACCTGTCTATTCGCTGAAACTGGACATCTTGTTTGTTTGGTTTCAGGGTCATTGGGTCTCCTTTGTGCCTTGTGACTTGACTAACTTTGTCTCCGATATTGGCTACTTTCTTCCTCCCTTGGCTCGTGGCTTGTAAAGACCCACAACAAGGGACATATTTTCCCTAGACACGACAGGTTATGCAGGAACAAATGTCTTGTTGTAATGGCGCCTTTGTTTATATTGCAAACCATGTGTCTGTCCGATGTCGTACGGAATCCATCTTGTGCCTTGTAAGCCAACCACTAATAGTTTGCCCATTGTACTTTTCTTTCCGGTTGTCACACCTTTGGTTGTTTCTAGTTTGCCTCCTTGGTCATGTCTACCATGTTCTCGTCAATCATCATCGCCATCATCATCATCACGTCACGACTAACAAAACCATCATACGTATATCCCTTCCTAACCTAAAAATCCTTCACCTTCCCAAATAAGAAAACCTCTGTTTTCTCCAATGGCCAATCCCAAACATCTTCATCCCATCTCAAGAAACTACCAAACAACACTCGCCTATCCAGCAAAACTCACAACTCCACGAGACTTCAACACAAGACAAAGTCCACAGTCGTTTCACAACAACCCCTGTCCCTCTCCACCCGGAACCAGCCCAACCAGCTAAACCCACGAACAGACGGTTTCCAAACCTCTACGTGCATACAAGTCGACTTCCTAAATAGGAATAAATATCTGCATGGAGTAATTGCTTTTTAGTGCCTGACTATATATACATACATATATGTCTTGTCTGTCTGGCAATACTTGTGTGGTGTCCCCGTGCATAGGGCTTTGGCCTCCACCCCAAGTCGTCTTTTATTCTCTTTGCCTGGCCTTCTCCCATCTCTAAACACAAGACCGAACAAACAATCTGTTCCGCAGTCCTTGTCCATCGTCTTACCGCATCCCTTCTTCTCGTCCTGTCCTCTGCAGAAAGACCCACTCATGCACATCACACCTTATTCCCACCAAACTGTAACAAGCCAATGTGTTTGATCCAATCTTCAGACTACCACAATCCCGTGTCATCATTCACCAAGTAGGAGGAGAGAAGAAACATTCTTGTCATGAACCCTATGGAACCTGATAAACCCTTCCATGGAAACACTTTGGCCTGGCTGTTTCCCGTTTGAGAGCTGTTTCTTTTTTCAGGACGGCGGTTTATGCGCATAGCCTCGAAAAAAAGGGGCCATATAGTTAATGCCCGGTGGCGGTTTATAGAAAAGATAGAAGGCGATGACGTGGATGAAATCGTCACGTCCATGCTAAGAACCCAACCGACGGAAAACATGTTTTCCAATCCTCTTATCTATGTATGTACCACAAAATCTATAATTGCCCTTCTTAGACCTCTTTCCTCCGCCTCCGCCTCCTTCCTTCACGATATATCCCGGCTCCCGACAAACCAACATCCGACACCGTACCTCACCGACGTGAAACTATCCACGAAACTACTCCCGTTATCCCGCAACCTACCCAGAAGTCTATTTTCCAACCCCATAAATTAACCCACATCCCGTAAGTACCGCCCCCCAGTCAAAGTGACCCCAGACGTCGCTTGTTTCACCCATCACACGCGACGCTCGGGGTTTACATACCTTAGTCTGGTCTATTCTCTGTACAGACTCATCCAGAACCTCCCGTTTATGTAAATATGTATGAACATTCCATTCCCAAACGAAACGTCAGTTACTGTCTCGATTTATCCCGTCCCTGCCATCAATTGGGAAACATTATGCTACCTCCTTTTAATTTCCTTGGTCCATGTATAGAAACAACCCGTCATCCCATCTCCGACATAGAAAAAAAACAACTCTCCTCGTCGCCCCGAAACTAACTATTCAGGGCACAGTTGTGAGCGACTTCTTGTTGCTCGGCGCACGGCCGAGACTACCGTGAATGGGATGAACTCTTAGTGTATGTATGACGAGTGTGTCAATAGAATCCTCTGAACCGATATATCACCATCGAGAAACACCTCATATCGCAAGATTGTCCAATTAAGGAAGGCACTCAAAATTTTGTAATCTTTTGTACTACATACAGAAATACAAGCATACATACATACGTAAACCTACCGGGGATGTCTTAACCGTTGAGTAACTCCCGGATATCCTCGATACGCGCCACCTTCTTTTCTTCTTCGCCCATCATTCCCAAGCTACTGGCGATAAACTTCTTTCGTTCTTGAATCTTCAACATGCGTTTTTCCACGCTGCCTTTGACGATGAATCGCACCACTTTAACTTCCTCTGTCTGTCCCATACGATGGACCCGGTCAATAGCCTGAGCCTCAACCGCATAACTCCACCACGGATCCATCATATATACTGCCCGTGCACATGTCAAGTTAAGCCCAACACCACCGGCCTTCAGCGAAAGAAGTAACACCGTGAACCGGGAAGAAGTCGCAAACGAAGAAAGTACAGAAGCTCGTTGTTTCTGAGCAAGTGACCCATCAAGACGAAGGAACTTGATATTTGCCCGGGAGAGAGCTGGCTCGATTATGGAAAGAAAAGAGGTGAACTGGGAGAACACAACCACCTTTGCAGTGAGGACATCTTTCCGAAGCGCTCGGAGATGACTGATGAGAGCCATGACTTTAGACGAGGAATCATGGGTGCCTAGACGTTGGAGACTAATACGGCCTCCAGTAGCTTTGGTGTCGTCAGCTATCAACTTCCCCTGCGTCTCATCTATTACATTTTCCTCCTCCTCGTCATCATACCGCACAACTTCATAAATCTCTCTTGTCTGAATCTCCTTCCGACAAGTGACGCAAGTCGGTACTTTGCCCTTATCTGTCTCTCTCCTCATATACTCCAACAAACACTTCTTGCACGTAGAATGCCAGCACCCTGTAACCGTTTGTTCCTCCATAGGCTCTTCCGCACAAATGGGGCATTCAGCTTCCGACTCCTTTCGGATCTCGGCTAAAGCATGTGCACCGAATGCCGCGGCTGGGGTTTCACCATCTTCAACCACTGTTGATTGGAACTTGGCTACCAGGGCGTCGAGGTCCATGTCGTCGTGAAAACCGTCGGCGTTGTCAATTGCTTGTTTAGCCTCGGTTGCTTGGGCTACGAGATCCTGGTTGCGGATTAGAATGGGGTGACAGCACACTTGACGAAGTCGCGTAATCTGGGCAAAGATGCTAGTGTAGGCTCGACCAACAGTACCATTTGCTTCATTCTCAAGTAGACTTGTCTGCGCAGTGGCTAACACATGGTCGTAAATAGCACGTTCAGTCTCTGACAACTCAACCTCGACAATATCCACAGTCTTGGCTGGTAATGGTACCAAAGGCTCACCAGTTGGAGTCTTCATATCCTTTGTCCGACGCATGACCAACGGTTCTAGAACAGTCTGTACCACATCCAAAGCCCGAACAAAGTTGCGTGCCTCAAATGGCAGCGTGATAAACGTCCTCCAGTAGGCAAACGTATTCCACGGCTCAACACCGAGGAACCGCACGAGACTGAAGAGATCTTCCAGTCTGTTGACAACCGGTGTACCTGTCAGAGCCCATCGATGAGTAGCTGCAAGGGCGTAACAAGCCTTGGCTGTTTTGCTTGCGCGGTTCTTGATCGTGTGGGCTTCATCAAGGATAACACGAAAAAAGTGCAAGGAAAAGAGCCCATTGTGATACGTCTTATCTCCATTGCGCGCCGCAAGAGCCGTGAACTCCGACAAAACTACACCATACGATGTAATAAGCACATCCGGCGCCGAAGGCCCCGTACACAAGGCCTGAAGATTCGAAGATTTATCACTGCCGTAATAGACCTGAGCCCGAACAGTTCCATCCCGACTCGCCTTGAGTGCCTCCGAATGCCACTGTGCCAACAGCGACAAAGGCGCAATAACCAACGTCGTATGCTTCGCAGGTTGCACAGGATCCTTGCGAACAGCCATGATATCAAATACGTCGATCGGTTCAGGTCTCCGCTTATTTTCTGTTTTGACATCTGGAAGATCGCCAGCGACTCGTTCCGCATAATGCGGGCGATGTGAATGGACCAGACTGAGCATTTGAATGGTTTTGCCCAGACCCATTTCATCAGCAAGAATTCCACCCAAGCATGTTGACTCTTGCGTTTGGAACTGTAGACTCATCTCGCCCGAGTATGGGTTAACGTAGAAAAAGGGTTCCTGCTCTTCGCTCGTCTCCGGTAAAGGTTTCCCATCAGCATCCGTCGTAGGCCATGAATATTTCTCCCAAAGCGGATGTAACGACTCGCCTCTAACTGCCTGATCTCGTTCCCGTCCAATCATCCAATGTAACGACTGTCGCTGGTACGGTCTCAAATTCATAGCAAAGGTCTCCGCTGGTTCTGCCTCTGGCGTGTCAAAGTCGAACGATTGCGCCTTGGCATAAAGGGCATCTAGCTGCCCCTGTTCTAGCTCTGCACCATCTTCCTCTTCAACTGGCGCTTGTGATAGAAGTGGGATACTCTGCGTTGACGGTGTGTTTGTTTGTGCTGTTTTTTTCTGCTCGTCTAGTTCCGCCGCTGCTAGAAGATTCTCACGTTGCGCGACAATGTCGGCTTCGGATTCACCTGTAGCACCGGACCCGCGGGCGACAGGGAGGAGATTGGTTTCTTTGAAAAGCCGGACAAGTGCGACCTGGCGGAGACGGAGATTCCGCTCGGCGTCCGTCTCTTCCTGTTCAAAGTGTGACGTCTGCTTATCCGACAGATCAAACTGTTGCGAATCAAAGGCTGAACTCAATAACTCAGCCGTCAACTGCAAAAAGAGAGTATCATTGGTTCTTACCCTCTCAGGCGCATAAACCACCGTCCCTGAGAATCTTGCCACTTTCAGATCCATCAAAGTCGATATCCACGACGCCGCATCTTTGTCCAATCTCCCAACTTCAGTCCCGTCCACCTTCGTGATGCGCACCATGATATCTGCCTTACCCTTACTTCTCCCCGACTTGATCATGACCTTCTGTCTCTCAATCTTGACCTTCTCCCCATAACTCAAGACTCGCACTCCACTCCTCGTAGCCCAACCCTCCACTCCAAAAACTCCGAGATACCTCCCCGTAGGCTCCTTCCCCGGCTTCTTCGCAGCCTCCTTCCACATCCTCACAGCAAGACCATTGGTTTTTGCTGCTGTTGCAGCCCGTTTTTGTTCCACCTCAAGACGCTTCCACGTACCATCAAAATACATGTTAACAGCAAGTTCCAGATTCTCTCCGCAATGCGCCTTCAAAAGGCTCATGGTCTTCTTCGGTACCTTGCCACCAACAAACGCTTCGAAAGTGGCGTCGTCAAAGGCTATTGGTTCGGGGGTAGGCATTCGGGGAGTGACCGGCGCTGGTGGTGGTGGTAGTTGTCGAGGTGGCTTTGATGTTGGAAGGGCGGGTATTTGTTCGATGTCGTCATTAAGAGCGGATTCGTATCGGTCGTCGTCGTCGTTGTTCTGGGCTACAAACATGAAGTCCTCGTCGGTAAACTCTCCACCGAGATCATACTCGTCGATTTCTGGTGGTGCTGGTCGCTTCAGGCTGTTGATAGCCTCTTCTTCTTTAATTGCTGGTTCAACTTTGACTGGGGTCTCAACCGGTGGCGGTGCAGCCCGGGTGAAGAAGCGCTTCGGTTCCGGTTTCTTCGGCTCCTCTATCACTACTACTTTCGGGCCGAGTGGCGCAAGATAAGACTCTGCCAAAGCCGTGGTGTCGACAGCCGAGTCGGCCAGCCGGGGCCGTTTTGATGGAGGGTCGTTATAGCCGGTCATTATGTGTAAGTTATATAGTCTATGGTCTATGATATATCATCAATCATTTAAAAAAGTTAATATAAAGCGAATGTGGCAGGAGATATTGTCCTGCTGTGTGTATATCAAAAGAGAGACGGAGTTTGGTGTAAAAAAAAACAAATAAACAGGCAGCATCATCCTTCGTCCGTCACTTAGCAGCGTAACGCTAACTCCGCCGCGAAGCGTGCAGCACTTTGCACGCAGTCACGTGATCTTATAAATCGGACATGAAACCCTAATCTGGGTTACTTTCATACACGCTGAGTCGTTGTCTGTATGTCATGAATTTGAGTCTGTAGCTCTATAAGTCTGTACTTGATAAGTGATCTGTCTTAAAACATCTTCGTTTTATTAGCCCTCCATATTCTCCACCCCACGTCCCAAACGGGCCTCACTGCAAACGGGTTGAACTCGGCCTTTTGTAGATTTTCAAGATAGCCGGCTGCCGCTGCCGCTTCAATGTAGACACCGAAGGCCCGCTTACTGGTTGGCCAGTCAACACGGTTCTGGCCACTTTGGTAGCCCCGTGTACCTGCATACTCAAAGGCATGACCGGCTTCTCGTCCATCCTGGTATGCCTGGAGAAGTTCTCGGGCGGTAACGAGGTGACTGTTCGCCCGCGCAGCGACTTCAAAGACGGCATCAATCAACGCTGGAGTCGCTTTTTTCTTCCGTAAAATAACCTCTTCTCTTACTCCACATTGGCCCATGATATCGAGTGGGAGTAAAAGTACCGGTGGCTGGACCTGGCCGGAGAGAGTTGGTTGTGGGGTAGCAAGTATTGGGACACCTCTAAGTACAGCGACAATTCCGAGGCACTTGCCGATGTGACTGGCAATATGGTCTGCTTCTGTACTTTGGATTCCTGAGGTGGCGAGGGCGCTGTACATTATGCCGGAATAAATCTTTTCACCCATATCTTCTAGATGTTTCAACGAAATGTAAGGCTGATTATCCATCATTTCGCTGCGAGCGCGGATTAGAGCAAGAGCCCAGTGCTTCAGCATTGTAAAGCTGATCTCGTCGTGTTCCTTTTTAGCTCGGCGAAGGCCATAAGCCAGGAGAATACAAATTGGCTCTCGTGGGGTGGCTCCATCGAAGGTTTCTTGAACTGCATCTCTCCAAAACATTGCCCTGGCGGCTCGAAGTGCTGGCGTTGGTACAGTATCCGGCAACTGGAGAAGCTCCAAGTTCAATGCCCGTAATGCGATATAGAGCGGACGAGAAGACTTGAGAAGGAACCGAGAGACCAGAATAGAAGACCGATCGACTTTCCTGGGAAGAGTTAGTGGAACTGAAGGATGGTGTCAGGAGGGGTCGGACTAACTCCAGTTGTGATTCGCAATAGTTCCAGGCGCGGTCAACATCCGCCGGGTCAATAAAACATGGACCTCGGGTGTGAAGTAGCTGGAAGCGGGGTACCCCGCTCGCCCGTCGGAGGGCCAAGTTGACCGGGCGAAGTAGTCTCATCATGAGCGCATGTGTAAGTATCAAGAGAAAGTCAAAACCCTAATAGGATAAATTGACCAAACAAGTCAACGAAATGCCAATTTACAGCCTCTTTTCACAATTAACGCCACTCTCCGCAGCCACTATTTTACTCCAACAGAAAATTCCAATGGTATACCAAATTGAGCATAACTGTGTTGGGTATCACGTGTGTCCTGCTGTGAGGGTTAGGGTCCATGAAAAAATCAGTGGGGCTTTATCGATATGTGGTGACGACGGACGACATGGTGATTTTGGGTGGTGTTGAGTATCGCGATAATTGGTTGGTTTCGTTGGAGAAAACATATTCACGATGCTTTACGAAATGATTGGCATTGTAAGTTTGTGAGGGTACTCATTTTCCGTGCGCGAAAAGCTAACAGCGATCCCCAGGTCCGTCCCGGCAAACTTGCCGAGGTCAAGGAGTAAGTTTCCCCAGTCTCACCAGTGCGCCAATCCCATCCTAACCGTAGGCAGAATTGCTACGGCCATCGGTCAACTTGTTCTCCGTGGCAACGGCGTTGTCCGGTCCATTGACAACTGGGGTGTTTACGACCTGCCAAACCCCGTGGTTCGCCACCAGATTCAGTTCCGGGAGGGTCTCCACTTTGTTATGCGTTATGATGCCTCGCCGGCGGTGCATGAGGCTATTCGGAGTAACATGCGGATGGACCCAAGAGTGGTGCGGTCTACGCATGTTAGATTGGGCGATGGGTCGTTGAAGAGCTTGGCGCAGTATGGCCAGATTAGATGGCCTGGGAAGGATGCGACGCAGTAGAGGTGTTGGGAGAAAATGTATATTACTTTGTTTTATTAGGAGTAGATTGTATGAATGGGTATTTGATTTCAACGCATCTATTGTCGTAGATTAAATGTCAAGGTAGTCGTCATCTTCAGCTCTGGGATCTCCATACTTGGAGTAAAACCACTGAACAAACTCGTCAATCACACTTGGCCACGAAGCCTCCTCATTCCAAAACGCCAAATCCGCCTTATCGCCTTCCATACTCTTATACGCAAACTCCAAAGTTTGATACCACATGTCCTTGTTCACACTTCTGGCATGATTCTCCTGCAGATATGCTGACCAGATGGCCAACCAATCACGGTCACCCGACTTCCACTGAACACCTGGTGGGGCAAAGAGAATAGACCAGTACAAAAGCGCAGTATCTATCGGGAGGGCCTTCTGGTCTGGCTCACGACCGGCGGTGAAGACATGGCGGTAGACACGAGTAAAGAGGGCTCGATCGGTGGTTAGGGAAGCCGTTCGGGACTTCAGGTATGCTGCTTGGCCGGGGAAGGTGGAGCCAACACTATAGGATGTTAATATAGCTATGACAGGGACTAGAAACCTGGTATACGTACCCAAGGTTTGACCAGAGCTCAAAGAATCCTTCGGCGGTGATAGAGCCGATATTAGGAGCTTTTAAGGCCTCGAGGGCGACAAACATCTCGGCGGTCTCGAGGTCGACTTCGAGAATGTTAACTAGATAGTTCATGGTGGAGTCGACGGTGAGGGTTTCTGGTGTATCACCGGGGGAGACTATAACTGTTAAAAACTCATACATCAAGACGCAAGTATAGTCACATACTCTGTAGGGAGGCCCATAGTGCCTTGAGCTCTTTGCTTGGCCCACGAGTCCTGGTGGTGCAAAGTGTTAGGCTTTGGTGATGGCGGTATATGGTGTGTTCAACCCCGGACTTCTAGAAATTCCAATATGGATATAGTTCAACTCACTTTCTGATAGCTTTCGTAACATCCCAATTGGTACTGACAAGAATCTATAAGCCAGGTTAGTGTATGCACTCCCGGTCATCTTGATGTACCCAACCAAAACACACCGTGATGGCCTCCCCTTGTGACACAGGTATAGCACTTCGAAACTGTGCTATCGCCTGTGATTGCCTCGCATCCGGGTAGAACATGCGTGAATTCATTTTGTTCAAAGGTAAACTACAGACTCCCCTCACAAAATAGAAAAATGGAGAGCTCCTCAGCGCATTGCGATTTCTGACGTTCGGATGGAGTGACGTAGGGTTGCGGTTTAGCACAAGGGGGCAGTGCGGGGTACGGTGTGTGAACTGTACCGTTGGGGGAGCGACAGCGCCGTGGCACAGTGCTTATAGTGGGTTGGACCTGTAAATTGAATTCCATCGCGACGAGCGCGAAACCACTTTACACGCCAGGATTTTGGGATTTTAATTGTATGCGACAAGCACAGAAAAAGAGCTGAATATATCGTCTGATTTTTTGAGAATTTCTTAGGGACATTTTGTTAGATTTTATAGATTGAAAAGGACTTGATTTCCTAGTAGTAGCCTACTCTTCAGTTACGTCTACATACTTGCTCGACCCACACGATTTCTTTGACAAGCTCACCTTACAATGGACGACGACCCAAACGAAGCTCTCTCCGCCGCAAACATTACGAACCCTTTGTCGGGAGTTAAGATCTGCTGTACCAGTGTTCCAGTGTACGACCGAGTATGCCCCCCGGACTCTCCAGCTAAACCTCAGCTAACAACCCCAGGAACAACTATCCGTCACCGTACAACAACTCGGTGGCGCTCACTCTTACGATCTTGTTCCCGAAGTCACACATTTGATAGTCGGCAAATATGATACGCCCAAATACCGCCATGTTGCCAAGTCAAGGCCGGACGTCAAGGTCATGGATGGTGCCTGGATTAATGCTGTCCGGGACGCCTGGCGTGACGATGAGTTCGATTATGATGTGCTAGAGACGAAGTATACACTTAAAGCTTTCGAGACTTGTGGTTTGATGGGTGATTCGGGGTTGTTAGAAGACCGGGGGCGCATCCGAGTGTGTCTTTCGGGCTTTGATTCTTGTGAGCAGGCTTCTCCATTTTGGGTCTAAAACATCTACTGACATGATATCTCTCTTTAGTGTCCGAACGCAACGAAATGAAAGACCTCGTCGAAGCAAACGGCGGCCTCACGTCTCCCGAACTCACCCGCTCTGTAACCCACCTAATATGCGCCGCCGCAACAGGACGTAAATACCAAGCCGCCCGCAAATGGGGCATCCACATCGTCACCCAAAAGTGGCTTTCCGACTCAGTCCGGCGCGGCCTTATTCTCGACGAAAAGGCCTACGACCCATTACTTCCCGCCGAACAGCAAGGCCAAGGCGCTTATACCCCATTAGAAAAAGCTTTACAAAAGAAAGACGGAAAACGGAAGAGAGGCACCGTTGAACCTGTAGAGAAGACGAGGAAATTGAGGAAGACGGCAAGTGTCAAGCTTGGGAGTCAGGCAGCGTCGGCTTGGACGTCATTATTGGCTAGCGCGGGTACGGGACCAGCGGCTGTGGTGAATGTTAATGACTCTTTTGCCGAGCCGAGTTTCGTGGAGGCGGAAGAGCCAGAGGTGGATGTCAGTGTGTTACCAGCGGATACCACAGACCCCGAGATTGCGCCGTTGGCACCGAAAGAGAAGGGGTATTTTAGTGGATGTGGCATGTTCATTACGGGGTTTAAAAGTAACCAGAAACAGGTTGCGATTACAGCGGCTACTACCGGTGGCGCGGTGATTTGCTCTTCATTGGATGAACTTGAAAGAACACGGTGCTCCATGTACAGATTGGCTGTTGTACCACAAAGGCATCCTCCGGCCGAGGTGGAGAAGCTACAACAGACTATTGACTTATTACAGTGTAAAATCACGATTGTTACGGAATTTTATCTGGAAAGTTGCATCTACGATAAGAAGCAATTAGACCCAGAAGTTAGCATTCTTGGTCGGCCTTTTGCCAAATTCCCCATTCCCGAGTTTAAGGGTCTGTCGGTCCATATCTCTGGCTTCACGGGTATCGACCTACATCACATTTCCAGCACTGTCCTCCAACTAGGTGGTATCCTCAGCGAACAATTGAAGGCTAGTGATACTAAAATTCTTCTGTTGAGGACAATCCAAGGGGCGAGGAAAGAAAAGGTCGAACTGGCTCTGACACATGGCATAAAGGTTGTCTGTGCAGATTGGCTTTTGGCATGTGCTGAAAAGGGAGAGTTCGTTTCGATGGAGGAGTACCAGAATCAGCCTTTGGAGGCGAAGCGAAGGTTATTAGAAGCCCGGGGGAAGCATGGACTTGGTGGCTCGGTAAAAGCTGGTATTGCGGGAGCTTTGCCCTCACGGAGTGCCGAGAATGGTCGGGCAAGCAAAGGGCCTGTGTTTGATATACGAACGGAGAACTTACGACCATCTGAAAAGACAGAGCCCTCGTCAAGGAAGACGGCACAAGACGGTTCTAAGAAGAGTGCAGAGCCAGCCGCTGCCGCAAACCCGTCGTTCTTAAAGGCTGTTCTTGAAGACGAAGAGACTGAAGATGAAGGCGAGAATCCTGCGCAGACAAACTCCTCCGGCCTAAGCGATCCCCCAGCAACAGCCGAAATGTCAACCCCTTCAACTGTCGCACCTCCAGACTCAACCGAATCCACCGACGCCGCAAACCGCGCACTATCAGCCCAACTTCTCACGCTCCTCGCACCAACAGGGGGCACCTCATCAGCCGGCTCTTCCACCAAAGCCACGCCTAGTCGTCGTGGTCTTCGTCGACAAATAACCCGGACGAGTTCAGGACTTGGCGCGGTTTCCGAGGCGGAGTTGGAGAGAGAGCGCGAACGGGAAAAGGAGCGGGAGAGTCAGAGGGAGAAGGTACGTGAGAGAGAGGAAATGATTAGTGAGGTTGGCACGCAGGTTGATGTCTTGGATCCGGAAGGCGAGAAGATGCGGAAAGCGCTGTTGGCGAGGGTGGCGAGGGGCGTTTGAAGAGGGGAAGAAATATAGACTTGTTAGATATATATACACAGCTTTTTGTTTTTGATGGATTCTATGCGTGTGGTTAGTGAACTTGTTGACGTTTGTTCGGACGGGGTGAGATGGTCGTGGAGCCGTCGTCTGTCTCGAGCACGTCTACATACGTCATCGGGGTTAAAGGTCACGTGAGAAACCCTTTTAGGCCCACAGTCCCGTGTCAATTTTGGGCAAATTGAGATTAATTCTCGAAGGGGTCGAGTACTGGAATATTTGTACGGACACAAGTGTGGCAATTGGCGTGAACCGGACTCGGCTCTATAGATTTTACGGCTGGTAGGCTATATCGACAGAATGATTAGTGGTTGAAGTGACTTTATTCGAAGTTTTTGTAGCTAGATACCTGCGTAAATGTAAGAGATCTCGCTAACAACATGGTGGACCAGGGATAATCAAGCTGAAGTGTGGAGTCTATCGCGACACTGTGTGGTACACCCAAGGATACGGGTACACACCAGGGCTCGTATACTATAAACAGCAATGCAGTATCAGGGGACACCAGCGTGGTGTCCCGTAACACAAGAGTTAACATGAACGACACGTTCGACATTCCGTCTTTCTGCCTCAATGACTTGTGAGTATCTTTACACTATGCCATAGATATTGACTCACAGTTTTCGATCCTTATTTTTTGACGGTAGGTATGTGCTTGCAATAGATGGTGTTATGAAGAGTCAGTACGGCCATGACGCAACTGGTGTAGAGCTTTGCTCACCGTCGTTCCAAGAGCCCAGCAATGCGGGACTGTCAGGACATATGGTATGTTGAAGAGTTAATATGCCATGAAGAAAACAGATACCGAGGTGTGCTTACTTTTTTCTAGAAGGATTTGTAGGCTATGATTGCTTGGGATATGTGGTATGTTGAAGAGTTAGCATGCTATAAACCAAACAGATACAAAGATGTACTTACTTTTTTTCACAAGGGTTTGTTTGCTGTCGGTACATTGAGTAGTGGTATGTTTAAGAGTTAGTATGTTGATATTGGAGTAACTCAGGGGTACGACTTACTTTGTTTCGGGGAAAACCCTCCCTAGAGAGAGAAAACCCGATAGGAATGACACTGTAAGAAGGTGATAGTATGTGTTCTTGAGGTTATTTGATATCAACAAAACTCCCATGCCATTGGCAACAGCGGGGGCATTGTCCTCGGGTTTAGAGATGTACGACACAAGCTATGCCACTTGGCAGCGCCAGCGTTTTACAAATCAGTCCGTCATAAGACGACACTGTTATACATACACTTAGATTGTATAGTGTCCTGTTTTCAACTGGCGCGCAACAGAAGGAACAAGACACTGTAGCCACTAAGAGTATGCTTGCCGCTGGGCATGGGATGTTATTGTTGATATCGGGAAGGGGAAGGCACTTACAGAGTTGATGATCAAGATACTGATTGATCCGCTAAAACAAAAACCAACAAAAACCAACGCTATGTGACTTACCTGGAGACTGATAAAGATACTGAATAAAGATACTTCGTTAACAACAGTCCCTAGAATCAAACACTGTGTGACGTACGTGGATTGTATGATAATGATGCTAAATGATGATACTTCGCTAAAACCAAATCAATAAAATCAAACGTTATTACACTTACCTAGAGACGGTACATGGGGTACATGGTATGTTCAAGAGTTAGTATGTTGATATTAGAATGATTGGAGGATATGACTTACTTTTTTTCGGGAAAAACCCTCCCGAGGGAGGGAAAACCGAATAGATTTGACGCTGTGTAAAAAGTGATAGTATATGCTCTCGAGAGTATTTGCTATCAACAAAACACCCATGCCAGTGACAACAGCGGGGGCATTGTCCTCAGGTCTCGAAATGTACTACACTTGGCATTCCACTTGGCAGCCCCAACGTTGTACAAATCAGTCCGTCATAAGACGACACTGTTATACATAGACTTAGATTGTATAATGTCCTGTTTCCAACTGGCGCGCAACAGAAGGAACAAGACACTGTAGCCACTAAGAGTATGCTTGCCGCTGGGAATGGGACGTTATTGCTGATATCAGGAAGGGGAAGGAACTTACAGAGATGATGATCAAGATACTGATTGATCCGCTAAAACAAAAACCAACAAAAACAAACGCTATGCGACTTACCTGGAGACTGATAAAGATACTGAATATAGTTGTGTCGTTAGAACCAACACATAATATCGAACGCTATGTTCCTTACCTGCATTGTATACTAATGACACTAAATAAAGATACTTCGCTAAAAACAAATCAATAAAATCAAACGCTATGTCACTCACCTGGAGACTGATAAAGATACTAGACATAGATGCTTCGTTAAAAACAATCTCCAAAATCAAACGGTGCGTGACTTACCTGAAGTGTATAATAATAATACTAAATAAAGATACTTCGCTAAAAACAAATCAATAAAACCAAACGCTATTGCATCTACCTGCTGTTCTGTTCTTGTGTGAAACTATGAAGATAGGTTAGTAATGTCATTATTTGGGGAAGACTTACCTCGATGTCCGGTTATCCTCCACTGCCGTTCCTAATCCCTCGGGATTCTCAGAGGTTCCCCGGTTCCCCAAAGAACACCCCGAGTCCCGATGAACCAGTCCCCGCATCTTCTCCTCCCGCTTCAACGCCAAACTCCGCTCCAACTCCGCCTCACGCTCTGCCGCCGCTGCCTCTTCACACTCCTTCTGCCACCGCTCCATCCTTCTCTTCGTCAACTGTCTCCCCAACTCCCACAAGTCCTTCTCTGCAATCCGCACTTCCATCGTCTCGGCCGCTTTCGTCTTTGCCTTCGAATGCTGGCTCACAGGACCATCTTCAAAGTACTCTTCCAGCCAAGGGTACTCCTCGATAGTCAGTGAGATGCGCGAGCGCACCTTGTCGTTCGTAGTGGTGGTGAAGACTACTTGCGATGCCGGAGCCAACGTCGGTGCCGACTGAGAGGTTACACTGGATGCACGTGATCTGTTAGTTATCAGTTGTTTCGCGCTGCCACTTACCTTTCTGGTACTCTTGACCTTGCACGACTTATCGACAACTACCCCGCGTTGTTGTTGTGTTTGTACTCGAGGCACTTGCCCAGAGGACTCTTGAGACCACTTGGGCTCCGAGTCAGTTGCCCATCTCACACTCTTAGCCACCTTCTTACCCCGATTCAGCGACGTTTTCTTCAGAATGCTGGTCTCCGTGTTGACAGCGATGCCCCTTCGCTGACGCCACTTCAAATCAGCATCCTGAATAGCAAACATCGTAGCGCAACCCTCTTCCTCCGAGAGATTCTTCTTGGGCTTTCTGACTAAATGCCGGTCCACCCAAGAATGCACCCCCGAATGCCACTTCGGCTCTGCGTTCCGCTCGGCCCGCATCGCCTCTGCAGTAACTTCCTGGTGTAAGATGAGCGCCTCCGTGTGCGCATGCATGTGCATGGCACCCAACACCTCCTCGCGGGCACTTACCCCATACTCTCTCAGCACCTTCCACCAGCGTCTCCGCTCCATCATGTTATCCAATTTGTTATGTTCCCGTTCAAGCACTCGCTCGACAAGGCCACCCTTTCTTTCCACTTTCTGCACTTTCCGAATCACCCCCTTCTGCCGAGCCACACACCATCCGTGCCAAAGCCCTTCGGCCTTCCGCACAAACAATTCTTTTAGCCCCTCTTTTCCCTTCTCCTCTAACTCTATGGGCCGTGCAAACGAGTACTCCCATCGGTTATCCATTCCCCCAAGCGTCAATCGGACGGGTTTCTTGCCATAAGACTGGAT
>LCZG01000080.1:96350-110445 GCA_001483325.1 Huntiella savannae | reverse complement strand
CTCGGTGATCAGCCGGAGGGGTGGCATAGAAGAAAATATGACGTGATCCAAGAGGCGTGAGGGGCCTTTGATGGACTAGATTCAGTTGCCAGGAAGGGCTGTTGACCACGCGCCCCGTGAAGTCAGACAATTCAACTCCGAAATCCATAAACGCCGAAATAACACACAAATGGCAATCTTCGATCGCCAGGCTTAGTGAAGTTTACTGGGCCCAACAGAAAAGCAAGGAGATGGTATCTGACATGACGAGGGCTGGTGGGCATACAAACATCTTGAGTGTAGATCGTTACATTGATTTATGGCACTTGATAGACGCACAAATGTGGATGGGAAAGTAAATTATTATCAAAACAAACTAACTGAACAAGTATATAAATAGAGCATATACACCGAGTGTATCCAATATGAATCCGACAAATAAAACACAAGACTTTTGTGGGGGAAATGCATAACAAAATAGTGTTGCATCACATCAAGATGCAGTGGATAGAGATCAGAAACGCTGGAAACCCTGCGGAACTGTTGATGGGTGAATAGTGCTCAGTGTTGGATCTACTGAGACACAAGAGAGTTGGTCTGCTGGTCGACGTCCATAGCCTGGTGGTAATCGACATCCATTTCGTCCTCGAGCTCGACATCGTCCTCGTATCCGAAGTCAGGATGCTCCAAGAAAGACATGCCCAAGAACTCGGAGACAGACTGCGCCATGTTGTCTCCATTCGCGAGCTCGCTGGCGGTTTCCATGTCTAGGAGAGTGACACGGCGAGGCGTGGTGCCGTCACGAAGAAACTCAGTGCCGTCGGGGGAAGGCGTGGTGTCATATTGATCAGAAGACATGTCTTCTTCCGGGAACATGTCGACCATGTCCAGCTGAGAGAGGATGGCCGTGGCGGCGTTGTAGGTGGCCAGTCTGTTGTTATCGAATGCATACCGGAAGGTCTCATCATCAACATCATCAACTTCATCGTCGACTTCATCGTCGGCGCCGGGAGTAGTAGAGGCGGGAGTCTGGACGGGGTTCAGGGTAAACGCCAGGCTACCCATGGTCTGGACTCGGCGGACCTGTTCCGCGGTAAACGCGGGGAGGTTGTTGACGTTAGAAGATGACTGCCCGCAGTTGAGAGCGGGCTCCTTGAATGTGGGGCCGACAGTCATTTTGGAAAAGTAGGGAGTTGATGAATGATATTCGACTGTTTGAAAGTATGACGACAGTCAAAGGTAAAGAAATTCAAGACGGAGATAATCGATAATGATTTTAAAAAAGGTTGGAAAGAAAACAATGTGTAGATGAAGGAAAATGTTGAAGATCAAGATATTCTCAAGAAGATATCGGTGGAGAGAGAAAGAAAGAAAGTCCAATTCCAGGTGGAGGGAAACAAGCTAATTATGTGAGCCGATGGATGTCCTCACAAACATGAATTATTGTTTAGGATCAGTGAGAAGGTGTTTAGTGCTTCATGTCGCTCTATAGCGCACATATACCGCTAAACGAGTATTGATGGCTGCTGGCAGGCCTGGATTTCCAGTGTGTCGCCTGAAAGTCTCAATAAGTGCCGAGGATGCTAGCTAGGAGGAGTCGATGGTACTATTGACTAGAGTAGAGCCAAACCCCATTAAACGTCCAGTTCACTAGTCTATAGACGATAGCCGGCTGTTGCATGTTCTTGTACATTGAGGCTGCTATAATCTACCCGGTAGCGATATTGCACATCCACGGAAGCGGAACCCTCATTTGAACCAGTACATTGGATTTCTTGTGGTAGTCTGTCTAAATTGGAGAAATATCACACCGTCATTGGGATTCATGTGTCGGCGTTATGAAGTGGCCCTTGCGGGGGAAATAGCCGCCTTGCTTCATTGGGATTATTGAACAAGAGGCATCTAATACTACCACTCCAAACACATACATATACGTACACACTCACAGTCACGCAATATACAGTCATGGTGTACTTGATCGAATCCAGATCCAAGTATAGTCTGGCGGGGTGAAGGCGACCTTGTTGCGGTCAAAAAGTGGAACTCGCTCATGTATCTTCGTACGAACATAAAAAAATGTATTTAGTTCAGTAGCGAGAAAAAGGCACGTAGTGCGGGGTATCTGCTGTGTGCACGTAAATTCTAACTGTTCTTTTCCATGTTGCAAATGTCATCGTCGCTCTCTGTAGAAGTACTGGGAGAATGCCTTTAGCGCGAGCTTCTCATCAGGTGGTCGTTTGGTTGATGAAATGTCGTCGGAACTTTGAGTGCATGCATACATCATTCAATGTAACGTCGGCCGTTACTTCTAGTACAGCCCGCATGATGCCGCAACTTGTACACAGACGTCTACATGGGTCCTGTTTTGTCGGGATGAGTACAATGGTAAATGTTGTCAGCCTCTGCCCTGTCTGATGGCTGCTCACTGGGATCTCTTCTCACCATATACGGACCTGCTTCCTATATAGACTATGATTGAAGAGCACTAGTAACAAAGTCCAAAGGTTCCGCTTCTTTTTGGCGCAGTGGTATACTGATGCCTCCCGATCTGTCACCCTGCATTACTGGGTTAGTATCTCTTTCTGAAGCAGAACCTTTTACATTTGGTCCCATTTTTGTGCAAATAGTATGATCATCTACTTTTCATCGAGATCAAAGAAGGTAGCCACTGTGATACTTTCTTGATCACCACCATTCAAACTCTTGATCTTGATATTTTCCTTTTCCACAATCCGATCCTTCGTAGCAATGTTAGCTTATGCGTAGCTTCCGGTGGTTGTAAGTGGAACCTCCAACGCTAACGTATCAGATACAATTCTATACTCCCGCATGCGACGATGTTTGTCGAAAAAGCGCAACATTTCAAGAATCGACGCCAGATTCTGCCGTCGCGACGTCAATCTATAGTTTTATCCCTTACTCGACCGCCCAAATTACGACATATTGAGGACTACCTCAATTCTTTAACCAACAGAAATCAATCATCACAGAACTACTCCCTGATCACGTGGTCAACAAGACCATACTAAATTTCCAATGAAGGATGCATTATCGACATAGTCCATTAAGTGTAACGTTTGGGAATATGTGTAAAATCGACTTATTTTACAATCGTCAAATTTAAATCATTACACCACTTTTCACGACAAAACCTTACGTTGCGACGTGGGGTTTTGTGAGAATGTGGGGTAAAACGAGCTAACATCAGAAAAACACCAAAAGCCCGCTATCGTTAGCCAAGACCCCGGTATGAATAGTGGGGCACAAAACAGAGCAAAGGCGGTACCACAAGCAACCGCATCACGCCAATATGTGCCTCCATAATTGCTTGACATGAGTCAATGGACAACGACAACCTCCAAAGATTGCTTATTTCTACAGACCGACGATCCTACATGCCCACGATGATATCCCACGAAACGTAAGGGCTGTTGGTGGTTAGAATGGCCTATACTACGAGTAATAAATATCCCCCAGTAGTTTGCACCAGCCATGGACTGTTGAATCCGCCAAAACAAAGGCCTTAGCAGCATCAGCAATCAGCCCGTTTTGAGTCCACGAAGAAGCCTCGCGATGGTCACGGAGACACATCTGTATTGTTCATGCAAGGAACAACATAGTTCTATAACGCTGTTGTCTCCAGAAACAGGGAAACTGATGCTTTCAGTCGCCAGTCAGAAACGACTATCCTCCTTAGAGGTTGCCTGACTTTTACGAAATAACGGTTGGTTGGGACCCTCAATTTCTATAGTCCGATGTACCAATTTAAATCTCGCTGGTTAGTATTGCCCAGCTATTCCCGTGATTCTAGTTCTGCTCGATAACCGTGATACATCTCAGTGTTCAACGCTAGACTTATAGGTCGCTAGACGACAATACGCTTTCAACTCATTAAAGTGTGATTTTATTGCAGAAACAGCCTACTGGGCGGACTAGCTCCGTAAAATGAAACCATCGAATCAGAGTGGATCCCAAAAATCGGGATTCGCGGGTGAGACACGGCCGGAATTCGAATATAAAAAGAATGAAGTCCGCCTATAGTGCAGGAGTTCAAGCCAAGTTCTTTTCCCTTCACGCAGATATCCCCTTAAAACCGCCATTTTATTCATCAAATCTATTTTCTGGTCGGCAAACTTCACTCAGGTACAAACATCCAGTAATGACACCTTCATATACGAATTCCTAACAACGAATCTAGTAAACCACCATGTCTCCTGCCACGCAGTCGCCGTCGACCGACGCCACGACACCGGAGCCCCAGTCATCCGGCCCCATCAACAACACCTCACTGCCGTACATTCTTAAAGAGAATGTCCCAGTCGCCGTGCCGCACTCAGGCGATCACCGCAGAATCGCCATCAGTTCCTTATTAAATGACCAGGATGTTGAGGTCCAGGTCCCTCGCCGCGCCCTCACCATTGCGGAGATGCTCAACTAGATACTAGTTAAGTTGCACCCGCACAGGCAGTTAAAGTTGGTGGCCGTTGGTTAATATATTGCGTTTTATAATCTGGTATCCCTTTTACATTGCCGTAGTTGTGCACTTGATTTGTATGTAATCTACGAAGAAAGCTATATTCTGTGCAGAGTTCAAATGACGAGCAAAAGACTCATAATCAAACGACAATCAGCAAGGGCAAATCGGCGGCGTTGGATGATTTCCTGTCCCGGAAATGTCAACACATTATCGGCGCGGGGAAACCGCGGTGACGTCTCCGCAGGCTCTCTATTCTGGGAGGATTGCAGATGAGGTTTGTGTGCTTCGTGGCTGGCCTGTATATGCGCTCGTTATGGTGGTCGTGATGACGGAGAATGTAAATTTTGTATTCCGGTATGATTTCGAGATCTGGTCGCCGTGGATGATGGAATTCGCTTGCCTGTTACCCAAAGGGGCTGTTATACCGTTGAGTGGCATACTAAAAAAGTTGGCGTCGGATATTTCAGCAAAAGAAGAAGGCTTTAAAAATATATATTACACATGATACCCCCCGTCGATCGATTTGCTGTACTCTCCGCATTGAGTGTAGGTGGCGTAGGTGGTATGTGTTGTTGGTCAAACATCCAATCGACGAATTCAAAGGTGGTTATTTTGGCGGTGATTCGAGTAAACGAGGGGTCTGTTGAAGTCATCTGGATTACTGTGACAACTTGTCGCGGATATCGTGTATGGTTTGTGTGTTGCAAGAATCGGTATTATGTTGTCGACGAATGTGATCAATATTTATGGTATTGTGTTTGCCTCGAGGTTTTTTAATCCTGCGAAAGGCCTTACCAAAATGACAAGGAATGTTTGTATGTCTGGAGAAACAAAACGAAAGAAAACGTATGTATGTACATACGTACATACATGTGCATATCCAGATACGTTTACTCCCCCTCCATGGCCAAAGTTGAGCTTGCAAAGTCAGGAGCAACCGCCTATAGTTCACTTACACAAGACTGACGCCCGCGTGCCTTTCTCGTCCGCTTTCTTTCTGCCTCCATATACATATTGGTCAACTTTTTCTTTGGCTCTTTTTTGTTGCTGCAACTTGTTATTATACTCTATCTGGTTTCTATTTTTCTACTCTTCTGTATACCTTTCTTTCATACCTGTCATTCCTCTCTCTTCTTGTTGGGTTTTGGCCTGTTCACTCTTTTTGCCTTGATTTTCTTTCGTTCCGCTGCTTCTTCCAATTGTTGGACTAGCTGTTTTTTTAGCCCAGCTATCTTTAGTATTAGGGAGATTCGTTGTCAGTGTTTCCTTCTTTGAAGCCGCCGCGGTCTCCCTTTTTAGTAGGCACGCTCTAAACATGGGCACCTCTTACGTATTCTGTAGGATACCTTCTTCTCCTTCTACACGCCGCTTTCACTCTCACGCTTTTTGGTATGTTACATCACCAACTTCGGTTTTCTGAGTCTGGGTCTTGTCAGCACAGATGTGATCGGTCAGCCGCTGATTTGATGATTTTCTCGTGTTGAGCACTCTTTCTACGCCGAGTAAACCATGGTAATGTGACTGCGCTCGTTTGACAGAGATAACCCTTTCCTCACATCTATGCCACGGTGTATGTGATCCGAACGAAGTCTCCCCAAGCACATGATCCCGACCTTTCCGGCGTCTCCAAGCCGCCATTCATATCCTCACAGCGGGGGTTTTCTTGGTTCTTCGGCGAGCAGTGACGGATAATAGAGCGGTAATGACGAACTATTGCCACACATCTGCCATGATGTTTTGCCGTTTCTTCCCGTTATGCGCACTCTCCACAGCCATCTATGCAAGTATCGTATTCTTTTGCATTCCTCACACAAAGGTGAAGAGCTGAAGGTAACTCTTCTATCATCATATTATAACGACAGCCCAGCCATCCCATCATGCATTGGCAGATTCGGTAAGATATTACCCCGGTTCGACACAATTCCTACATGGTAAACCCGTCGCGCTTAGTACTCACAACGTGGTTTTGGGCAGCACCACCGATCTTCCAACTGGTTTATTCATTCATCACCATCCATGCACTCGGATCACCGAGCTAACTTCAAAGCCTCATAGTCAAGCACATAGCTTTCTCGCGCACTCAATGGCTAAAAAGCTGCTCTATTCACCCTGAACCACTAGGTATTTTTCACCAAGACTATAGACAACGACCGTTCCCCTCCTACTCTCAATAGAAGCCAACAACGTTGAATGACAGATACCTTCATACTACGGTACTTGTCCCATTCCAACCAGATGTCTGTGACACCTAGGACACCCTACTGTGTTCCCAGCTCCCACTCATCCCGAATTTGACCTCCATATGAGCTTACACGCAACACAAGTACCAAGCTTTTAACACAAATGCGCGATATTGGAGGCAACGTTTGGCCTCCGCACCTTTCCTCCCAATACCTTTCCAAGTGCCCATATACCCTCCATCCGCACCAGGTATTGCTATACTCCTATATGTCCGTTTAAACTTTCCAAGGAAAGACGTCCAGGAAACTAAAATCTCAAACAGACCATGCTCCACCAAGGCTCCATACTAGAAGCCACATTATGTCTATCGTGTTCGAATCTTTTCATGAATCACCACCACAGTTTCGGAACAAATACACCCCTATGAGCCCTCTTGGATCTAGTCAAGCTGATGTCTCATCAAACTATGCAGTCCCAATTTCAAATCCGCCGAGCTGTCAAGTGTCCTGCGGTGCAAGAAATGTTTCATGTATAAATAAACAGGCTTTCGTCACGCTTGGCTAACAGTGCCGTTTAAGAACCAACTACCGAGCAAAAGTTCAACGGTTATCAAGACAGAAATGAAGTTATCACAAAAACACTCTGAGTGCTAAAGCTACCTACATACATCCACGCAACATATGTATGTATGTACATATATCGGAATCAAGTAAACGACAGCGATCGATCACTTTCTTCCCGTCAGTAGTGGATAAGGTTGATGATGTTCCACTCTGATGAGGATGGAAACGCTTGGTCAAGCTCATTGTTCATATTCACTTTAACCTATGCAAGTGACTTGCTCATGAAAATAGTAAAACATTGCAATACCGCCGAGTAAGAAAAGTGCTATACCATGTTTCCACCCCAAAGTCAACTTGCAGCAACTCTTAACCTAGTCTCAATCGTTGACGACAGATGGCAGGCCGTGGCGTCTTTGACTCTGTAGCATCGTAGCTCCCATTCTATGTCCTCTTTCGAATGGCATTGATTCTTGAGCCCATCGCCTTTTGTGTTGTTTGCAAGCCGTAGACATCATGGCTATGCGGTAGTCCCGGCCACACATGGAGTTCCACTGGGACGCTTGCCATACTCAATCGTTTCGCATACTCCAAACTCTCTTCCAGAAAGAGGTCTAAGGATCCAACGTCAATGTAAGTTGGCGGTAAATTGCATAAACTAGCTGCACGAGCAGGTGCAACGTGCTCGGAAATATCCGCATTGGGGCTACCCGCATCATCGCCCAACAATGCTTTCCAAGCCAAATTGTTTGACAAAGACGGCCATGATAGAAACTCTGTGCGTGGATGTTCACGGCTTAATGTAGTCCGGTCGTCCAGCATTGGCTCTAATAGAACCTGTAGAGCAGGTGGATGTGGATAGTTTTCGTTTCGAAGGCGGATACACAAACCGGCTGCAAGGCCTGCCCCACTCGAAGAGCCCATAACAACAATCTTGGTGTTGTCTATTCCATGCTGTTCATTATTCTCAACGAGATATTTGTACGCAGAGTATACATCATCAGCACCAGCGGGAAAGGGATACTGTGGGGCTAGACGATAGTCAACAGAAAAGACTGTGTGTCCAAGGCTACGCGCATATCTCTTGATGATGGGATTGAACTGTTCAGTTATTCCAGAGATGTGTCCGCCGGGGTGTACATAAAGGATCGCTGGTCTCTTTGAGCCGGACGCACCCCGTGTTGGTGTTGCAGTCCAGATCGTGCATCTACTGCCGTCTTGCCTCGGGAAAGCGGTTTGGGTCATGGTAACTCCCGTAGCTGCCATGGGACTGTTGTCCTCGTATGAGCCACAATAGAAGTCAAAGAATGCACTGGAGCGAGCTTGAACTTCCGGTAGCGTAGTCGGCGCTTGGCTGTCAGATGCCCCTATACCGTAAAGCTGGCCATACTCCACATCGTACGATAATCCAGTCATCGTGATAAAAAATAAAACTTTGTTTCTTGAATTTGCGCGAGCTCAATTTAGTGACTTGTTGTTGGATTTTCGCACGCCAGACGTTAGTGTTAGTGTCAGATTTTGGCGTTGAACCCCTGGTGTTGAGCCTCTCGTTACACAACAATCTCGGGAGCCATCGGAGGTTTTACTTCGCGTTCCGGTCTCTGCCGCGGGGACAGTCCCACCTTTTTCCCCATCACCTATCTGGCCCACCAAGGGTTTTTTAACCCTCGCCAACCATGGATGGTTTGTGTCCGCCTAAATAAACCCGGCAGTAAATTTCCTAGCGCCCAAACGCCCAAGCTTAGACTCCACTTTGGAAAATTTCAAGAGTGACCGATAAGCTGATAAGCCATCAGACTGGCTGGGCGGTGAAGAAAAAAAAGTTGCAGGAAAGCGTGAGTTGGGAATAAGCCCAGCCAAGGCAAGCCGTCAAGAATAGCGAAAGGGTCCCGACAGAAGAATCGCCGTTGTTGAGAATTCAAGGCCGCATCCAGTGTCGCCATCTTCGAACTCTTTGTTATCCATCGCATTGGATTTTCCCTCCTTGTTCCTATTTTCTTCTCACGCTGCTCTCCTATCAGTAGCAGACGTCGATAGCGCTTGTTCATTGTGCACTTTTCCTTGTTGCGTTCATTTCTATTCAGTAGCGGATACACATAATCGGGAGCCCAGAAGCCCGTCGCTTTGTTGTTAATACTTTACTTCGTTTGTTTGTCATCCGTCTGGCGCTGGTTTTTGTCGCCACTCTTTGTCTATCCTTACTTATCTCGTGTCGCCATGTCTGAATCGCTGGAGGTTAGTTCCCGCATGCCCCGCCCTGTTTGCGATATGAATGCGCCGGACGATAGTCGGCGTCTCTACTCTCGAACTCGACCCAGGACAGTTAGTAGCATCCATATACTAACTATTGTGGCTATACACAGGACCGCCTGCGTGGCCATGCCGCTGCCTTCAATGGCTTGCTCAGTTTGATTCCTTCTAAGTTGTACTACGGTAACGACTCGGCCAATGTATGTTTTTTCCATCTAGCTGCACCCAGACGCACCTGGAATTTCGGCATCAACCTCCCTATCTAGTAGACGGAGGACTCCGAAAAGCACCACTTGCTCACACATAAACTATTTTCCCTACAGATCGAACCCACCGATGGCCCTGCCAACCAAAAGAAGAAGAAGACCAAGGCCGAAAAGAAGGCTGCCTTGAAGGCTCGTCTTGATCCCGAAAACGATAGCAACCGTACTGCCAAGGACGTCATGGAAGAGGCTGGCCGTAAGAAGCGCAAGCTTGAAGACCTGGAGGATTCCACCAAGGCCGCCGAAGAGTCTGACGGCGAATACGAAAACATTGATGGTATTGAGCCCGAGAAGCCACGTGAGGGCCTGAAAGCGGCCAAGGATCGCAGCAAGAAGGCTAAGACCGAGACTGCTGCTGAGGGTGAGGCTGGCAAGAAGACTGAAAAGGCGCCCGTGGATCCTGTAAAGGAGGCCAAGCGCCAGGAGAAACTCGAGGCTAAGAAGCAAAAGCTGGAAGCCAAGAAAAAACAAAAGAACGCCGCCAAGGAAGAGACAACCCCCACGACTCCCGCCAAGCCCGCTGTTGCGAAGACCGCCACTCCTAAGTCTGAGGCCAAGAAGGCCGCCACGCCCAAGTCTCAAAAGAAAACCGCCCCTACTTCCGCCCCCGAGGAAGCGAAGTCCGCTGACTCTACTGAGCCCTCGACTAACGACAAGGGCACCGCCGACGCCTCGAACACCTCGTCTCCTAACGACAAGCCCCGCCTGATCAAGGTACCAGAAGACACCGAAGCTTTCCGCCAGCGCTTTGCTGAAAAGATGGCGGCGCTCAAGGCTGCCAGATTCAAGGCTGATAACCCAGACTCTGGCAAGCCCGTCCGCACCCGTCAAGAGCTCATCGAGGCACGCAGAACTAAGGCTATTCAACGCAAGGAGACTAAGAAAGAGGCGCGCCAGGCTGCCAAGCGCGAACAAGACCTCAAGAGAGAGGAGGCTCTGGCGTCTAACTCACCATCAGTCATGAGCCCCCGCATGGACCTGGATGAGGTGGATGCTGTTGGTGCTGCTGCCGCTGCTGCCAACTTCTCGTTCGGTCGGGTAGCTTTTGGTGACGGCACCAAGATGAGCCACGATCTTTCCTACACTCTTTCCAATACCGGCAAGAAGGGTCCCTCAGACCCCAAGACTGCGCTTTTGAAGCTGCAAAACGCCAAGAAGAGACTGGCTGCTATGACTCCTGAAAAGCGGGCAGAGATTGAGGAGAAGGAGGCATGGTTGACGGCGCGGAGAAGAGCAGAGGGTGAAAAGATTCGCGACGACGAAAGCACATTGAAGAAGGCTGTCAAGCGTAAGGAGCGGATCAAGAACAAGAGTGCGACTGAGTGGGTGAAGCGGTTGGACGGTGTGGCAAAGGGTAAGGCCCAGAGACAACAGAAGAGAGAGGAGAATCTGCAGAAGCGGATAGACGGCAAACTGGAGAAGCGGTTGTCTAAGGCTATGGGCAAGAAGGGTGGCAAGGCTAGTAGCAAGAAGAAGGCGAGACCTGGGTTTGAGGGAAGCGGGTTTGGTAAGAAGAAATGAGGGGAGTGAGTGAGTAAAGGAATCTTCTTTTTGTGATACAACGGTGGGCATCAAAATACATCATCTACATCTTTGTTGTTCGTTTTTTTCTGGTTTTTAGTCGGTTGTTGCGGGTTGGTGGGTGTTCAAATGGCTCTTGGTCTTATACCTCTTAGTTGGGATTTCTCTGGGTTTCTTTTGTGTGTATCCTTATGGCATTTCTAATTGATTATATTCATTACAATCTGTTTGGTATGGTTTACAATTTTTTGTTGCTGGTGGGTGATGTGTTAGGGTTAATGGTTACATTCACGAAGAATCTTCACCCATTTGTCATCTGTCCGTCCCACCTTTTCAGGATCAATGACATGTCTTTCGTAGGGCGCAGATTTGCGAGTCACGAACACCTCGCCCGGTTTATCGGGATGGTAACATAGCAGCTGCTCTAGTCGTTGTAGATTTCAGGTTAGAGCAGGTGCCGCAATCCAGCAGTGAAATGACGTCAGGGGTCACAGTTTATGGTGACATGTTTGTTCATTGTCGAGGATTTCTGACTTATAAATCGGGATCCATTAAATCCACTCCATGTGGCACCTTGTATGTAATTGATAGGACTGGGGTCCACAATGTATGTATATATTCATCCCGGGATATACATAGCAGCGCCTGAGGCCTCGTGAAGGGAAATTCGTGATGATTCATGATGCCTTGGCAAACCTAGGCCACCAAACAAATGCTTTTTTCCGCCGTTGTATTCCGCATGGCTATGGACTATTCAATACGACATGACAAGCCCACTAAGACACCGTGCCATATTCGGATTTCAGACCGCCTTAGGCATCCGGACTTCACCGAGGTCGCCGATTCTCCCGGTTCTATTCCCACTTACACGCACGCACCGCACGCACGCCATTAAGCCGTAATAGGCCTTCCCTAGGAATCGGCCGCTAACGGATCACGACACAGCAAGGTTTAAAAAGTTCTAGTGAACATAGGGTTGTAGAGGGTTATCGTGTTTCTTCCGCCTATATACTTGGGATCGTTCTTACTAGTTGTAGATTTCTCATTTGTGATTCTTTTAGATATTTATATTCTTTTTTGTTTATTTGAAATTATAAAATGACTTCTACCGACGAACCAGAAGGTCTTAATAGGGCGTATGAGACGGCTGACGTAAGTTGTGACTGTACTCCCTTGTATTCCGGCCATGGACTAATAATGTGGTAGTTGCTTGATGCCGTTAAAGATCTGATTATCCCATTCATTGGGGCGGCTGATAATGCGGCTATTGAGCGTGCTGAGGGTGATATTCCGGAAGGCAATCCCAATGTTCTTGTCGACCTTCTGAAGCCTGAGGAGCTGGTAGAGAAGATTGCCCAGACGTTACCGGTTGAAGGTGAAGGAAAGCAGGGCGTCTTGAGCTTGGTTAGAGATGTGTTGAAGTATAGTGTGAACACATGGGACCAGGGTTTCCTCGACAAGCTGTACGCCAGTAACAATGCTGTAGGTTATATCTGTCAGGTCACACGGTCATGCGAGTCGCTAACAATTTGATAGGTCGGTGTTGTCGCCGATCTACTTCTTTCGGTTCTTAACACAAACGTAAGTTTAATTCAAATCAGTGAGACACCTTGTCTAACAATATCTTGTAGCTTCACGTTTATCAAGTGTCACCTGCTCTTAGTGTTATTGAGAAGAAGACGGCTACCGCTCTTGCTAAACTTGTCGGCTGGACCGGGCCCCGTGCCGGTGGTGTAACTTGCCAGGGCGGTTCATCTTCTAACCTGAGCTCCCTCGTTATTGCCCGTCACACTCTGTTCCCTTCAGTCAAGGCCGATGGCAACGGTACCCACAACTTTGTCGTTTTCACCTCGGCTCATGGCCACTACTCCGTGGCAAAGGCCGCTCTTACCTGCGGTATTGGCTCTAAGAATGTCTGGGACGTCCCAGTAGATGTCGAGGGTCGTATGATTCCCGAGAAGCTGCGGGAGCTGGTTATAAAGGCTAAGGCGGAGGGATATACGCCCTTTTACATCAATGCGACCGCTGGTACTACCGTTTTCGGCTCATATGACCCCTTTGATGCCCTTGCCGACATCGCCGAGGAATTTAACCTCTGGCTCCACGTTGACGGCTCTTGGGGTGGTCCAGCTATTTTCTCTCGTCGTCACCGTTCCAAGATGGCCGGTGCCCATCGCGCCAACTCACTTACTCTTAACCCCCACAAGATGCTCGGCGTCCCCGTCACCTGCAGCTACCTATTAACTCCCGATCTCGCCATCTTCCACCGCGCCAATACTCTTCCCGCCGGCTACCTATTCCACGGCGACGCTGCCACGGAAGAAGCGGAACCCGCCGATGTCTGGGACCTGGCTGATCTCACCCTCCAATGTGGCCGCCGTGGCGACGCCCTCAAGCTGGCTTTGTCCTGGGTATACTATGGCAGCAAGGGCTTCGAAGAACGCATCGACTATGCATTTGACCGGGCCGCCCAATTAGCCACGTTAGTCCGTGAACACGGCGACTTCCAACTCGTCAGCACAATGCCACCACCGTGTCTGCAAGTATGCTTCTACTATGCGCCAGGTGGCCGGTTGGCTGAGGAGAGCGAGGAGAATACCCGACGGACACGCGAAATGACGGCCAAGTTGATTCGTAGAGGCTTCATGATTGATTATGCGCCAGGAGAACGGGGTAGCTTTTTCAGGGTAGTTGTGAATGTGCAGACGTTGCCGACTACGGTGACAGGGTTGTTTAAGGCGCTGGAGGCGGTCGGTCGGGAGGTGACGAGTGCGTAAATTGACCGGGGACAAATGATGGGAAAATGTTTAGAAAAAGCGGCGGTTTTGAAGTAGATTAGTAATTGGTATTTTTATCTTTTTTTT
>LCZG01000080.1:69002-96270 GCA_001483325.1 Huntiella savannae | reverse complement strand
GTCCAATATATTGCATATTGTTTTGCCTGGTTCGATTTCATCTCCTTTTATAGCAATGTTAGGAATCGGTTATTCCCCCATCTCTAGCTCGTGGTCCACTCAAACCTAATCGACTTTCTTGAGAACCCCACCACAACGTCGGGCAACAGCAGTCATCAACGCAAGCGACATCTTTAGTTAACAAATGTCAACCTTTTTATAGCTTATATAAAAAGGGCAAATATTTTGTGTTTCTTTTGGCGCTAGATCTTATTTGAGGGAAAAACCCTCAATCGGAACATTTTATCAGGTAGCTTATTGCTTACCCCTTTGCTAAGATTTGTCACCCCGCCCACCATCACCAAAATGGATGATATCCGCACTAGGTCCTATACATCGGCCGACCCATGGCTTATTGAGCTTCTATCGGCCCATCTTCCATATTCGCTTCCCGTGCTTCGTCGATGCCAATGGTCGGCTTTAAACCCTCCATCTCCCAGCCGGCCCATCTTCATCATCTTCAGCGCCAGCCCGCACATGCATGAGAACCCCGAGGCCGTCCTGCACACCACCACGCCATTTTGTTGCGCCTTGGTCGATTATGGCGCCGGTGTTGAAACCCAAATGTGGATGTACTCCACTCTAGAGGACGCGGCGGTTCAAAGCTCCGGCGAATTCGACCATTTGACTGAGAGTGGCGAGGGCGCAGAGGGGCGCAGGGAGGTGGAGGGGAGTCAGATTGTTGGGCTGTTTGAGGAGTTACGGACGTTGACTGTGAGTCTGCCACGGGAAATCACAGACGGTCCTCATGGGCCGGGCGCTTTACTGTTGGGTGGGGTCCATGATGATGTCTTGGAGGTCATACAAAGAACGGGAGCTGTCGACGTGGAACCGAGGCCATCTGGAAAATACGACAAGTGGCTGTTCCAATTGGGATACGTACCAGAAGCCACGGGCTTGGCGGAGAGATTGGTGTGGTCAGAAGGGTCGCTTGCAGACTGTGAAATCGCCGCATCCAGAACCGATATCGATCGTGTTGCGTAAGTAGTGTGTGGCGTGTTGGTTTATTCGGAAACTCGCTAACCGCCGTATAGCACAACCTTGGTCGAATGGCCCAATGTCTTCGTAAAGACAGATGACGGTACGCCAATCGCCTGGGGCTTCTTGGACACTGCGGGGTGCATCTCAAGTCTTTACTGCGAGGTACGTTCAAAATACTCGATTTTTACCGCAACATGTATTAACATGATACAGAAATCATATCGCGGTGACGGCATCGCTCGTCGTGTGGCGTCACGGCTTCTCCTCACGAAGCTTTCCGTGTTTGGTGACGACGGCTGGGCTGCTGCTGATGTCTCGCCTGATAATGTCGCGAGTCAGGGCGTCTGCAGGTCGATAGGTGGAAAGCCGGCATGGGTTTCGTCATGGTATGTCGTTGAAGTCGGTTACCCGTTTTTGTATATTGCTAACATGTTACCAACAGGGTCATCGTGCGGGTGTAAGCCTAATGTATCTTGTCATGTAGAACAATGAGAATGAAAATGAGTATCGCCGGCCGCCAAAGTTTCCTTTAGAAAGGCCTGTAGCACTGCTTCTATCAATAATCTTCGGCCCAATAGTCTAGTTGGTTAGGACGTCGGATTCTGATTCCGTAAGCCCAGGTTCGAATCCTGGTTGGGCCTTGCAAATAACCCTTTTGCTAGCAAAGTTCTCTTTTTGTGTGTCACACACCATTAGAGTCTTTCCCTTTTTTTGTGTCTATTTTGCCATGCTGTCGTCTGTGACAAAGAAAATACCGACAGTTGTATATGTTTCATCGGGTATTTTTGTCGACAGTAAAACACCAATATGCAGTGTTGAACCATTTTCTCGATTTTGAGTTGTCATTTTTTGCTTTCGGGGATTCGTAAGGGTTCACGAGTCTTGGATGAATCAACTTCATCAACATGTCCCACCTCGATTTATATACTCGCGAGACATCTGTCTAATTTGGCAATGTGCATAAATGCCTTGTCTACTCAAGTCAGCCTATTCATAAATAGTATACTGACATGTTCTTGCATTGTCACATTGACCCTCCACAACTAGACTAGTCCATTGATCACCTGTGTAACCACCCTCTGGCAGTAGTAACTTCGTATGAGATGACCTCCGCGATTGGTTAAGCTCGACTGTGATTAATTTTGTACCAACATGAACATTTTATGTCAAGAGTTATATATACACAATAGTCGGGCGTCGGATAATTTCTATGCCATTATCCAAATGTCTTTCATTGTGTCTGATTGCTCGTCTTAAACTATCCAATCAACAAAGTCTCGGGTTGCTGCGTGGACGAGGGTTTGAAAGGCCGACGACGATGAGCATGAGTGATGGAAGTAGGGTGTGTCCCTGTTGGCTGCGGTTTCCAACTGATGCAGTGTGGCGTTCAAGAGGGGCTTCGGAGGGGTGATCACTGAGACTGGTGGGTTATCGGGACTTGCTGCGGAGACCGGATGGATTCGTTCATGCAAGGCACAAACAGACATGGGCAAAATTATTCAACCTTGTATAATCAGTGTTCTGGTCAGACGCTGTATTCTATTTCTGGGTAATGGGTAGCTGATTTTTTTCTCAGAACAGTGGTGGGAGCGGCTTGGTTGTACCTTTTGAGGGGTCGGTGACACGACATGTGGCCCTCTGGTTGCAAACTCTCCACTGTGTTGCCGTTTTTCATGGTTTCCCGCTATACTACGTATAGGCAAAGTGTCTGCATTTTCAGGGCCACGACCGATGCCTTGCGGCATATGGCCGATATGTCGGTCAGCGAGGATAGCGGCATGTGTGCACCGGTTTGGCCGTATGGAACCACGTATACTTCTTTGTGAATTCCTTCTTCTCTCGGCTGATCTTCTTTTGTTCTTCGTCTTCTCTTACTCGCCCATTCATGTCTTCACTGAGTAAAAACAATACACATGCCCACGCTTGTTTGTCTTGGAATCCCGCGTGTGTTTGACGCACATATAATTGGCAAACGAAACTCCCACCAGATCTACGTCGAACTTTCCCTTTTATCTATACTTACGACCCTGGTTGTTTTGTCTGTCTTCAGTCGGGTGCATACCAAATGGTAATACCGTAACTATATGCACCCCGTCACAGAGCAACATGCAGCCCTTTTTTTTACCCGGCACCCCATAAGATGGACGAAGAGAATTAGTCTTGCGGTTGCCTTCTTACGGCTCTAGAAACTGTAGAAACCAGTCAGCGGTAGCCACTTAGTCCGTCTGACACATCGCCTACTGGGTAACACTGGTACTCCAGCATCTGTCCTGAACACAAGAAGACTATCATCTCCCTCCGTGTTGCCGTTCCTTTTTCAGTCTTTTGCTCTCTTCTTTTCTCTTCCTTCTTGGTCCAACACATCCTTCGAGCAAACAGTCTTCTTGTCCATTTTCCCAACTCTTGTGCTGCTCATCTGCTTCATGCCGTCTTGATTCCGTCATCTCTACTCATCCAGTCCGTCTAAATCAGAGATATGCCTCCGAGTGGATTCCATCCATAATGTGCACACCCGCTCGCTCATACGGTTCCCTCGGGACACCGGTAAATTCCTCTGCTTGCATCATAGACTGTCGGACCCGCTTCTTGATAAAACTGGCCGGAACAACCGAGCTGGCCGTGGCATGTCCACTTTTAACGGCTGATAGCAGCGGCCTTGTTGATTTTTATTGTTGTGACTCGGTGTTATGTGGGGTTGTCAACACGCAAGTTGGGGACGATCGTAAGTACTACACAGATGAAGCTTATATGTGGATTGCTTGCTGATGCCTCTTGTAATGCGCAGCTAATGCAGCCTGGTTTGTACACTCGTGCTCAAAGTAAGATTGTCGTGGCGCAATACAGACCAGAAGTTTTTGCACTAACACCTCTGTTTTCAGCATTGGATTTCCCAATATTAAAGATCCAGGTCCACCAACAAGCACATGTCCAGCCGATACCCTTTACGCACCATCCGAAACACCTTGCTCGATCGAGACAACGGCATTGTTTACCGCTTCAGCTTCGTCATCCATGTTCTTTGCGGCTGATGCTATGCCAGATATAACTAGTACGATATATTCACAAACATCCCAATCGACCATGGCTTCTTTATCACTAGCAGCGTCATCGACGTTGGTTCCTACATCATCAATCCCAAGTTCGACGTCAACTTCAACTTCAACCACATCATCACTTTCCGCCATGACACAAGCAGGAGCATCCGCATCCAAAGCCACAGACATGTCGAAATCGACAGAGTCACATGGTCTCTCAACACCTATTCAAATTGTAATTGCCGTGTGTTCGGCACTTTCATTTTTGGTTTTCCTCCTTCTCCTCTTCATATTCCTTCGTCGTCGCCGCAATGGTCGAGGCGTACCACGAAGATCACGCCACCATCCATCACAACCATCAACATCGTCTTCCAACAAACCACCACTTTTAGGTCCACAGCGAGAGTTATACACACCGCCGCCGCTGTCACCACCACGGTTACAACCACCCCGAAGACCTGCTTCAGGTCCTTCAAGTCCAATGTCCTGCCTGACACCACCATTACCTCTCCACGAACGACAAATCCTAGCTACGCCCCCGCGAACTATGGAATCGTCACAAGGAGCGGGGTCTGGTGCGTTTACCTCGGCGCCAGCTTTGGAGGTATTCCCCGCTAGTCCCGCTTGTGCCCCAAAGACGTCGCGCCTAGAGCCCCGTCCAGTAGTATTTCATCTACCAACACCAACGGTTCCACCTGCTGCTGTACAGAGAAATAGTGTCCATAGTGCCATGTCTGGCTCTAGCTCTATGTACTCTGCTTCTCTTGCCGGTGGAGCCCCGGTTTCTCCAGTTAGTCCGCTGATGCCGGCGGCTTTGGCTAGTAGCGAGAGTCTGGGGTCTAATGGTTCTCGACCCATGCGTCCACGCCGAGAGGGCGATGCACCTATTGACTACTCCCACTCAGTTCCTGAGATTCCACCTCTTCATCCAGGACGAGGACTACGAGAGAGACATGGTCCAAATGTACCCGTGACACCATCAAATTTGGCTGTCGGTGTAGCATTATCACCTGGAGAAAGAAACATGTTGGAAGAGGTGGATATTGCGCAAATGAGTGGGGGTTACCATTAGCATTCAGTGGTAGCACTATATATGTATACACATGTCTTAGTAGCTCTACACTTAATAATCATTATAAAGTTTAATCACATTCCATGTAGCACAATGTCTATGTTCTGGCTGAATGCATAAAATCGTATTGGAAGAGAAGATGCCAAAGCAAGAGGCACATCTAATTGGTATATCACCTATATCTCAAACTCCCAACTCCAAGCGTAGAAAAAAGAAACCCCAATTACATCCGGGAAGCCAACAAAAGACCGGCACTGTCGGCTCCCAGCCCTCTACTGGCCATGGCCACACCTCGAATCTCTAAGCCATAGTAAAAGGCGAAAAGCTACCTCTTCCCTCCTTTCCCTGCTGCTTTCTTTGCCTTGGCAGCGTCCTTGGCCTTTTGTTGTTCAGGCTTCCAGGTAGCCTTCTGAATCCATAACTGGATGAGACCCTGACCGATAAGAACGTGGATAACAACCAGAAGAATAACGAAGATGATAGGCTCGTCGTTCAAGACAGCGACGGCTTCGGGGGTGGCACCAAGCTTGAGGAACCAACCAAATTGGCCAGTATCTCCGGCGCGGACGGCAGCAGCCATTTTGTGTGTGGTGGTGGTGGTGGTGGTAGAAGATTGATTAACGGGTGGAGAGAATGTAGCTGCGCGTTGGCGAGACAGCTATAGGCCTTTGTAAATTGGTGATTAGGGCGCTCGGTATAGATGTGAATAGGTCAATGTTGAGCAATATAGAGTTGTGAACCGGTCACGAACTGAATTAAGAGACGGTGAAGTCTAGTGAGTAACTATAAACAATGGGGTAAAGAAAAGAAGAGGCTCAACACTATCAACTATCGTGAAACCAGGAAAACAAAAGTAAGAAGAGAGAAGAGAAATTCAACACGCAGATAACCCGCTTAACTATCATCTCTATACCTTCACGCACCAGCATCAGCAAAGGGCACCCGTCAATACGCCCCTGCGCGACCCCCATTCTGTGCTCCGAGCGCTAGTAAAAAAAACACCCGCGGCCATGGGTAGACACCGGCCAGGCCAACCAGCTCAGCGCATCAGGTAATCTAGCAACGGAATGGTCTTTGCGAAACAACACTTGTCACAAGGATGCGCGACGGGTTCTGGCCGACATGGGCTGATGGAGAGTCTGCGGCGTTTCAGAAGAGGATCGCATGGTCATTGGGGAGGAATCAGTGATGCTGGGGAGGAAGTCATTGAAGAACGGGAAAATTAGACGGGAGTTCAGGAACCATTTTGGGAATCTATCGGAGTTGCGCTTGGTATCGTGAACGAGCAAGAAGAATTTATGGAATATTCTAAGGACTGCGGATATCGGTGGCCCTGGTGAACCCCTGTCGGGGTAATAAAAATACGGAAGTAGCAACCACTTTACCCGCTGTCACCGTGCTGCAAATGTCCATTACAGGTCCAAGTTACAAAAATGATGTCTCAACCGGCAATTATACAGCTCAACATCGTGATCGCACGACCAAAGCGACTCTGACTACATACGTACCCCCTCCAACAGCGATTGTTCCGTGCACCCGGCCATCACCAACCGCATAAAATCGGTAATCACTGTGTAGTATGTTTGATAACCCTAATCGTACCCTAGATGACCCGCAACGACCCCCACATAGCCAATGAGCTTCACAGACCAACGACTAAAAAATTCAATGGGCAAGTCCGCCGACCAAGCCCGCCCATTGGTCCAATCCGAACCCTGTGCAACGGCCACCTGCAACGACCGACCCGAACAGTCGCCCGTCCAATTCGCGACCCCATCAACTTCCGGCCCGGTCAAAGTCCACAATCGAGCTTCCTGCCATTCACGGGCTTCCACCGTCACCCATACACCGACGAGGTCTCCCCCACCGAACCGGGTGATTTCACTATCCCCCGCTGACTCCGGCACATCTCTCTCGTCGACGAATTCCCCGGTCGTTCCAGATATATACCGCCATAATGAACTCCAGTACCTTCGCCCGTCCCGCGCGGACACTTCTCGCTGCTCGTGTGCCCCCGGCGACCGCCGCTACTTTCACTACCAGTGCCGCCCAGGCTGCCCGCAAGCCAAAATTCATCAAGTACCGGTACATCAACCCCGATGCCAAGCGCGCTGGTCTTATCTATGATAAGGAGCGTATGGCGGCTGCTGCCGAGCTTATTCGTCACCAGTATACCGACGAGGAGCTTGCTGAGCTGAAGGAGAAATATACACCCGAGCAGTTTGAGGCCTTGCAGTTGGGAGAGAAGGTTTTCAAGGACGAAGATTTGGTTTTCCAGGGTCGTCTTCGTAATGACCCCCATCGCCCAGAATACTTGGAGGACTTCTCACACCGTCACCCCATTATCGATGTTAAGCCTGAAGTCATCCCTCGCGCCAGTGACTACAAGTTCCTTTCTCACCATGAGTACCTCGACAAGGTCATGAACAAGATGACAGAGCGGGCTATCAAGGAGATTCCAGGGATGGAAGGCAAGGATTTCGCTAGTGCTCTTAAGCTTGTTCGCTCCGTGACCTCTGACAACGTCGACTTCACCCCCGCCGAGATGAAGGAATTCGAGGCCTCGCCAGACAAGCTCGCCAAGGTCCTCCAGGAGTCCGCCACCGACCTCGATACCAAGGCTCTGAAGGAAGCCGACGAGAAGCTCAACGACATTATTTCTCAGACCGTCTTCACCAACAAGGAGGGTGACTGGGAAGGTGCGGTGGAAGCGCTTGCCAACATGGACGAATGGGGTCTTGATAACCCTCGCTTCGAGAAGATCTTTGGGCCCCGCAAGGAACTCACCCGTCTGGATCTCTTCCGCACTCAGAACATGCTTATGGAGGTAGACCCATCATACTCCGGTCTGGCTGATGAGCTTGGCAAGATCAAGGATATGCAGGGCCAGTACCAAAAGGATGAGGATCCCGATGACAAGGGCCTTGACGAGACTGGTGAGTATGCCTCTCTGAAGCAGCGTACCGGTCTCCAGGTTGCCGACCTTTTATCCGTCGTGACCAAGGTCCTCTCGGTCCGTAACGTCCACAACCAGACCCGTCTGGGTAAGGTGCGTTCGGTATCCGTCTTCGCCATCGCCGGCAACGGCAACGGCCGTCTCGGTATCGGCCAGGCCAAATCCACTGATCCCATGGTCGCCACAATGACGGCCAAGATGCTTGCTATCCAGAACATGGTGCCAATTCGTCGGTACGAAAACCGGACAATCTTTGGTACTACGCGGGCGAAGATCTCGGGTACCGTGGTGGAGTTGAGATCGCGGCCACCGGGTTTCGGTCTGAGAGTCTCGCATCGTATCTTTGAGATGTGCAGAGCAGCTGGTATCCACGACTTGTCGGCTATTATCCCTGGTAACAAGAATCCTATGAACACGGTCAAGGCGGTGTTCCAGGCGTTGACGAACCAGAAGGATCCCGAGGTTATTGCGCGGGGTCTGGGGAAGAAGCTTGTTGATGTGCGGAAGGTGTACTTTGGTGGCAATGTTCATTAAGCATAGCAGGATGTGATTTGGGGGGTGACGATCAGGTGATCCAGGCCTGTGTATGATGAGGGTGATGTCTGTACTACTAGTGTGGGTGCGGACTCTTTTTGTCCTGGGAAGGGATTCACGGTTTTGTACTTTTATTGTGTCATGTTTGTTCTTGTTTCTGTAAGAGTTGGAGGTGATGAATGCCACTGGCTTTGGTCATTCAGTTGTATATTAGTATCCGATGGGTATCCTGTTCGGTGCATCGACGATAGTCAATAGAAGAAGGGGTAAAATAATCATTACAAAGAGCATATTCCATGGTATCATGACGGTGTGTCGTATCGTTTTGTCCTCCTACAGCATAGATCCATCATGCCATTCCATCTCTATCTCTGAATCCGCATGCATAGCCATTTCCCGCTGATGCATCTCTTGCTGTTCCATCTCTCTCTGATGCTGTTCTTGTTGCTCGACTTCATGTTGCAACAGGATGTTATACACACTACTCTTTAATGCCGTGAAAACCAATCCCGTATTCCTCTCCAAATCTCGTAACCCATCAATGATCATACTACTTGGGTCTGCGGCGAGTTCATCTAGTATGGTGGCAAGCTGTTGAGATATGTTAGTCAGCTGGTCCTGTCGCTTGGGCTGTGGTAGGGCTTACTTTTTTCATGTTATCCGCGAGTCTTTCATATTCTTCGAGGACTTCTGCTTCGAGAGAGGATATCTCATTTGGGTTGTCAAGGGAATCTGAATCCATTTTTTGGGATGGGAAACGGGTGTTCTAAACGAACTTCTGGTGGTTGATTCCAACGACGCGATCGCGACAATAGCGATACAGTATTAAGAGTGACGTTTTCGCACTACGTTGGTTTGATGTGTGGGTTATTAACCCTACTGTTGACCGATGTCTCCAAATTGAGGGAGGTACCGTTATTTGACGTCAGGAGTTTACCTACATCTCACTCTCCTTGTCCAAGAACTATCTTTGCACTCTTAAAATAACACATCTAGGCGCATTGAATAGCCAAAAACTGCACATTTATTGTGTTTGACACGAGATTTTGACAGCTTATCGTCACCATGAGCTACGGTAGTCCCCAGATTTCCTGTCCGCTCCAGAAGTACCGATATTAGTTTCTCAAAAATCCTTCATGCCTTGAGATACAGATTTATTAGCACTTTCGCATGTCTAAGCACTTTTAAGCATCTCAAGGTCCGTGTAAACTCGGAGAAACATTTGAGTTTAACTGCATGATATCGATGTAAACCAATGATAAGGCGAAATATTGGATTTTACAGAATTTAACTTTAACTTTGTTATGGACATCCATATCAGGTACGATCGTATATATGTATATATGTACATACATACATACATGTATACAAATATAATCATAACGTCACTGTGGTATGACGTGAACATATTAGACGCAAGGGGTATCTTGTTATGCATGTATGCACTTTATTTCCAACAGTCCGAGGCCAACCGTATCAATCTCTATTCCAACAAATAACATACCAGAACAAGTCAGGCCATTGCCACTAGAGCGTCACATCCACAATGATAACATGAGCGGACTATGAGAATAGGTTGAGAGATAATTAGGACCTCTGATGGTGCATACAGGTCATACAGTTACATACATACATACATATGTATGTACATACAATCCTCAAACTCCGCGCCTAAGACGTTGTATTGATAAATCCCAAGAGGATGCGACGTGCTGGTCACACTCGGTGTCCCAAAGTAGACAAAGAGGTACTTGGAACATGACCAGATTAAAGTTGCCGCAACTGTGGGCTGCGATTCACCTACACACATACATACAAAACGGGATCTTGCCTGATCAGGATTCTTGCAGTAACCAATGAGAAGCTATAAACGGTCGTCAAATGACTTGCATTTCTGGGCTGTCTCCAGGATTTACCTCTTTGCCTTGTAACCGAGGGCTGGACCCATCGCCCTCTCGCGAGGCTCGCCCCGCGCGTGCCGCAGCGCAAGGCCTCCAAGCAAGCGAGAATATGTTCTTGTTTACAATGTCCAATGTCTTTTTAGAGAAAAGTTGTTGTCAACTTATCAATCACAATTGCGACGGTAGTCGGGCGGCACATTGTGGGTTTCATGTTGATATGACGATGTCAGGTTAGGCAAGTTACCCTAGGATCTTCCCTTTCGTCAGAACCAACGAAGTTCCACAGACTATCCTAAATCTAGACTAGCCCCTCCATGCCCCTCAAAATGCCTCTTTTGTGCAATGACGAAGGCAAGACATGATGAAGAACAAGAGGAGAACACATTAAGTTGCCCATTTTGTGACAGGTGATTGTTCACCTGCTATTATAGCTCGTTCACGGTATACATGGGGAAGAACAATGCAAACCCAACATTCTGCCCATGTATCAAAGCCTCATTAACAAAACAGAGAAACATGTTTCTAAGCCCCCCAAAGTCCTGCGTGAATTTAAAGTCGGACCTGGCATAACGTGAGGCCCTGATGCATGGGAGAAATAAAAAGCGCTACAAGCGAAGATGGAGGAGGGACAGAAAAATTCCTGGGGCTGTGCGAGGTTGTTGCGGATTTAGCTATTACAAAGTGTTCGGAGCCGGATGACGGGCGGATGACGAACGAAAGAAACGAGCGTTGCGCCCGCGGCTTTGCGTCCACGTTTTGGCTGACGGTGGGTTGAGTTTCGGCGGACGTGGGAATCCTTGTTTGGGGTTGGGGTTCATTGGCCTGGTCGGTGGAGGGCGTACACATGTACACATGTATTGTACTTGATGCGGGGTTCGTATTATAAGGCTGTTGATTTTGGAGGTGACGGAATGAAACTGGTGGCGGGTAATGATGGATGCTGTGGGTCGGATTGGAGGGCTGGATAGTTTATGCGACAGAATGACGACTGTTTGGTTCGTTGTTGACAGCCAAACATGTTCGTATACCCCGCCTCGTGTATGTTGATGATGACATCGTCACTTTGCTTGACCCCCTGTGAACTTGACCTGACTAGCCCCATCATCTCCAAACATCCAACGCTAGCGTCCGTCATCCCCTGTTCATGAGCGGGGATAAGCTTTGGTAAGAAGTCGAGGCCCGTCATTGGAGATTGTTGTCTCGGGTTCTCTTTAAAGAACTACAAAGAAGTGATGACTACATGAGCTCACCAAAAGACAAATCCGTCACATAGCGCGTTGAGAACAGGCAAAATCTATCACATCTGCAAGAATCTGCGTCAGTGGCGTCACCCTAAACAAAGACGGAATACAATTAGAAAGAATCCTTTTGGCACTCGCGTCAAATCAGCACCCCACACATCATCCCACTACACGAGAAAGTCAACAAACCACCCAAAACCCTGATTCAATTCCCATAGAATTCCTTCACCGCCAAGTCCCGGCCGGAAAAGAAAACTCTCGTATGGAAGTACAGAGCTTCCAACGCCCATTGACGCTCCATTGTTACCCAGGAGAAACTTTCTTAGTGCTTGCATTGGCGGGTTCCAAAGTAACTCCATCTCCACAACGAGCGTCTCATTCCATGCATGAGTGACTGAGCGGCCGCCAGGGCGCATGTTAATCGCCGCTCCGGATTACCACCTCAAAAGCTGGTCCCTTGAGTCTTGGGCGTTTCCACAACTGGGCTGGCTGGATTGTAATCCGTTGGTTCCTGAATGGAATGTGGCGACCAATCACGGCGGCATAGGCGTCTTAACTCACGTACGGCAGATTGAAAAGATGGTAAACTGGTTAGCCCGTCATATCCTTCTAAATCGCATCAGTCAAATAGGCCTGGAATGGTCTGATCATTTTGGTCTATGGTGAGCCTGGATTACTGAATAGACCGTGCAGCGCGGATAGCGTCACCTGTGTGTTGCCGGACAAGCTTGATTCAACAATTGTAGTGGACCGGCTTTGTTTAGAGTTGCATCGCTTTGCCAATTTCTTTGTCAGTATTTGTTGCATATACAAATGTATTGTTGACGTATTACCGGTTGTCCAATTGAAGACCCGCCTCAAATTCATACATAGACACTTGGACGTCTATCAATATATGACCTTTTCCGGTGTAATTGGAGAAGTCGGCGCTGGGGGCGGCTGTGTGGCCACTTGAGAAGACCTACAGGCTAGGCTGACTACGTCGCCAAAGGACAATATCATCTTGGCTAGGTCCAGAGTGAATGTGAATATGCCTCAATTTCAAATGCTTACACTGATAAGAAGAGGCCAAATGCACAAGATTCAGCCCATAGCTGATTCCAATGTTTCCGTGAACCACTAATGAGACTATACCCCATGATGCCCGGGTGGATAGCGTGGATCACTTGACATCATAATTGGACAATGCGACCTTAAATTTCCCCTTCGTGATTCCCATGTTATCTGTTTAGCTTCCCTACAAAAGAACGACAACGTCCCCGCTATAAACTGTCAGTTTCTTCTCACTCTCTCCCTTTGAACTTCACACTTCTTTTCTTTTCTCATTCTCGCCCCTGTCCCCGATTTGATACACACAGAGCAGAGTACAACAATCTTCTGACGTGCGTCCATGTACATACATACATATGTACAGCATCGACGTTGGAACCTGTCCATCACCATCCTGATCAAGAAAGTCACTGTCTGAGCCCTGGTAACTCAACCCACTTCACTAGACGCCATCACACCGAAAAGGTAATTGTCATATCCCACCTGTCAGTCCGAGTCCATTTTTCTCCACGTTTCCCAATTCATATCCCCAGATTATGGATTCACAGACGCAAAGTTGTCTCCATCTTCCGCTCACTCCAGTTATCGATGGTTCAAGTCAAGTCGACCACGAACACCTACCCTCGTCATAGCCCACCGGTCGGTCTGGCCCCCCCTGGTTGCCGACCTGGCCTTGTGCAGCACTTTTGACCGGGGAACCATTTCAATAAATGCCCACCTTAGGCAACACACCCTGGCCTAGTCTATTGAATGTGCTTCCAAGTGTGCCGTGAGATATGCCGCCAAATTTGCCCGTCCATCTCCGACGAACTCCCACCATTGTGTTGATTTCTGTCATGTCGTCATCTGGTGTTTCTTGTTCCGGTGTGCGCATCGTGGTCGGAAATTCACATTTTCTCCATATCTGTGCTCCCTTTTTTCCTATCCTCCTTTCCCGCTCTATCCGCCGTGATCTTGGATTCGTGGTCTTGGTATCGGCGTTGATTGTACCTGTATAGCTCTGTAACGTCTTTTTACAGGCCTGTCAAGCGCTATTGACGCCCGGCGCTAGTGCTTGTCGGTACCACATCCAGCACATAGGGTGCCCTGAATACTGCTGTAGCCCACACCCCGAACACCGCTATAATGTCCGCCCCCGAACGCTAACCAACCATCCATTTCTCGTCTGCTTGTAGCTCCTCCCCCTGTCGCTTATCGGCATCGCTGTCTTGATTGCTTGCCCGTTCCTCGACATCACCATCCGCCAGAAGGCCGTCAATCATTCGCCTTTCTAACTCCTGCCGGCGACCAAATTTATTGTCCATTACATATATCCTCAGATAATTTGCCACTTCAAATCCGTTAATATTGCTGTACGCCCACAGCACTCTTTCTTTTGCATCGTCCACGCTATCGTCTATTGCTGAACCCTCGATGGCGACGACGGCCGCAAACCACTCTCTTTGACCGCCCTGTCTGCGTTGCTCTTCGCTTGTTCCATTCCATCAACCATTCATTGTCTGTGTTTTCTCGCTTCCTTGGCCTCGACTTTTCCCCTCGCATTTGTCGCTTCCTCTTTAACCACATCCATTCCCTTTGCAATTTATTGCGCAAACACCTGGCTTCTTGTATCTTGTTGCATTTTTGCTGTCGCTGGTTGTCTTGTGTGGCTTCGAATTGACAATCGTGGACTGACAAACACATCACCACACATTGACGCTTTACCCCCCGTTTTCTCTTTCCCGTCATACCATACCCGTTTTAAGAGGGCCGTTTTTGCGAGCCGATATTGACGGCCTCCATTAGTTATTTCGCCACCCCGAATCTCCGGCGAGACATCTCGACTACCACCGAACCACAGCCGCCAAAAAACGCGCACTATAGAATCGCCTGTTTTCTGTTAATCCCACAATACTATTATAAGCTCGTTCGTCCGCTCGCGAACAGCTTCCGCCTGTATCTATTGAATGAGCGGGCTGTCTCACCCTCATAATCGCACCACCGCCTCTCCGGCGAATAGTGGCAACATGTCGGCCGGATTTAGTGTTGCGCCGGGCAGCAATCTCCACTCAGCCCAAAACTCTCAACTCCATAACCTTGGCCGCAACGGTCGCACACAGACTCCCGACTCTGATGCATTACTCAGTAGCGAGGACGAGATCGACCTTCATGGTGCTCTTGACGAAACTGGCAAGCCTATCTCGGCCATTGGCTCGGCTGTAGGCCCCGGGCCCGTCGGTTCCATGGCAAAGCCCCATGCCCGTCGCATGTCGTGGCTTGCCGAAACCTCGTCGCCGATGCACAGTTTACCCCGTAAGCACTCTTTTGCCGGCCCGTTGACCATGTCTCCGACCAGCTCCAACCCCAATACCCCCGGTTTCGACTCCACCTGGAATGTTCACCCCGCATCGGCCGGTCTTCCGCGCGTCCCTCTCTCGTGGGGCGGAGGCAAGGATATTTGGTCCAATGCATCCACGCCAACTGCTGGTAACACGGACCGGCGAGAGTCTTTTTCTCGGCGGCCTGATAATCTGGCCTCGCCAAATCTTGTGGCCCCGTTGACCGCTACGGGAAGCACATTCTTTGCCGACCCTACTTCTGTTTCACAGACGCCAACTGCTGCAAATGTCAATGGTGGGAGCCAGTTCCCCTTCTCCATTCCTCTGCATCCGACGCCTAAGACGTATCGGTCGCAGTCATATTCAGTCGGGCAACTTGAATCGTCAGCTGGTGTGATTGGAGGACGTCCTCGTATGCCTCACTCTGGAATCCCTCATCGGTCGTCCCGGCCTAGCATGTTGGGCGACTTGACTGAGGGTACACTGGAGAATCTGCATGAGGATGAAGAGGTCGTTGACCCTATGCAGCGCGTCCCTAAATCAGCCGGCATCTACCCGTCGGCCGAGGCCATGCGCATTGAGAAGCTGGAGCGTGAGAACGCCCTTCTGCGCCAGCAGCAGCTGCATTACCAAAATGCGGCTGCAACTGCCCGTCGCCCTCGTACTACATCCGCCTTTGGTCAGGGCATTGGCTTCCGCCCCGAAGATTCAGCTATTGATGAAATCGACGAGACTGGAGATGAAATGGACGCGAACAAGAAGTCTATGGGGCGCCGTCTTAGCGAGTACACTCTTCCCACTGCTTATCGTTCGGGGTTCTCTGTGGACCGTAAAATTGATGCCAAGAGTCGCCACTTCTGGCAATCGGGCTCAGGTTTCAATGGCGAGACCGGACCATCGGGTCGTCGCCACTCGTTTGCTGCGGAGGTTCCAGCTCGCCAGCCATCAATCACCAACCTTAATGAAGTTCCAGTAACGATGTCTGGTGCTCCAAACATGGGTGTTTTGGGCCGCCAAGCCAGTATGAGCGACATGAAGTCGCCTGCTGACTTTAATTTGGCCTTTGACGCCACTACTGGTGGTAAGTTGTCTCTTCTTGTGATACCTAGCTTATTGTTAACTAACTTTTATCTGATAGCTCCTCGTGCTGCCATCAACCCCACTTATTTTGGTCCCGGCAGTCTCGTCTCCTCTCCCCAGCAGCAACAGCTTGCTGGTGGAGTGTTCCCAAACCAGTTCAACCAGTTCAACCAGATGCACAATCAATTCGGCGGTCGTACCACTTCACCTCATCACCCTTCGTACCCAATTTCTCAGCCTCGGCACAACCAGTTGCTTCACGTTGTTTTGTTCAAGTGCACCCGCGCGGATGTCTTCTACATTCAGGAAGGTACCGGGTTGGAAGTCAAGGCTGGCGATTTGGTAATCGTGGAGGCGGACCGTGGAACTGACTTGGGTACTGTGGCCAAGATCAATGTTGACTGGCAGACTGCCAAAGAGCTCAAGGAGCACTATGCCGAAGAGCACTACAAGTGGCTTATGATGTATTCGCAAAATGCCAAGGCTGTTCAGGATGGTTCGGTGGTCGCACCCGGTCCAAATATGATTCCGCCTGGTACTGTCGGTGGAATGGGTCCTGTTGGTCCACATCACATGCAGGAACCAGTTTCCGGCGAGCTCAAGCCGAAACTTATCAAGCGTTTGGCACTCCAACATGAGATTACGGCACTCCGCGAAAAGGAGGGTAGCGAAGCCAAGGCAAAGCGTGTGTGTATGCAAAAGGTCAAGGAGCATGGTCTCAACATGGAAATTCTTGACGCTGAGTTCCAGATGGACTGGAAGAAGCTTACGTTTTATTACTTTGCCGACAACTACATCAACTTCAATTCCCTTGTAACAGACTTGTTCAAGATTTACAAGACGCGTATCTGGATGTCTGCTATCAACCCAGCTTCCTTTGCCACTCCTTCGATTGGTATCCAAGCCCCGAGTGGTGTTGGTCCTGGTGCGGTATCATCTAGCCGTGGCGGTTCTACCGAACGCAGACCATCACAGGCCTCAGTCCAGCCAATGCAGCAGCAGCAACAACAACAACAACAGCAGCAGCAACAACAGATGCCTAACCAACATGGCATTCAACAGCAGATGCAGCAAAACATGCACCAACCACAAATGCAGCAATACCAGCAAGGAGCCATTGGTTCCATGGGACAAGTCAATGCCCACATGGCACCACACAACATGGGGGGTCGTCAAATGCCCAATATGAGTGGATATGTTGGTATGGGAATGCCTAATATGTCAATATTCAACGGAAATGTTAACGTTGGTAATCCAAATGCCATGAACAACGGAGGTGGCATGGCAAATATTCCGGGTATGCCCGGCTACTCTGGATCATACGGGTCTTCACCCCGTGGTGGATCCAGCCCATACAACAATGCCCCCATGGCAGCACCGCCATCAGGTCCATGGACTCAAGATGGTTCTCTCAGCACAGGACCACGTGCCATGATGGGCAACGGTGGGTCTCCCGTCGGGCAGATTTCTCCACAGCTACAAAGCAATGGCGGTCAGATGGGACCAGGTGGTCAACAAAATGCTGGTGCTGATTGGATGCCTAATGCGATGCAGAACCTGTCGTTAAACCCTCGCTAGCTGTGGCGGAGACGCTGACATGATGTTCCTTTCACTTTATTTGTTCTGATTATGCCCTTTTTTTATTATTTTTTGAGATTATTTGTTGGGCTTTTTGGTTTTTTTGAGTTTGTTTGGTTTTTGTTGCTACTAGATGATACACATTGTATGCGTACTGCGTACAGAGACATGCTCATATAGAGAGATGGATGACTTTTTCTCGGTTGCTTTGCTTGCTCTTGGGTTTTGATTTTCTTTTTCTCTTGCTTTGTACTCAGTATTTAGACTAAGCGATGGTTGGTGGAGGACGTGAAGATGTGATAGACAGGACTGGTGTTTATGGTTCTAGAATTAGACACTACTGTGAGACGGCGGTGACATTTTTTTGTTTAATGTTATTATTATTATTGTTTTTGTTTTTGTTTTTAAGCGTTTGGTTTTTTTCGGTTTATTTAGTTGCGTTGATGCTATAGTAAGTTGGCGGTAATGGGGTTTATGTTTCACGTGATGTGGGTTAATACTAAAATAGTTAACCCTACCCTTGTACAGCTGATTTTGAGGAGAAAACTGGATTGTTTCGTATGTTGACTGAACATCGCTTCTTCGGATGAGTACCATGGAACCAATATCACTCAATGTTTTATTAACCAAGTGCATGTGCACCAAAAAATCATGCCGACATAGGGAGTGACAAGCTTTGTTTAGATTATGTATGTGTTAGATACATGCACTCGTTTTACTGTGTTCCGTGTTAGTACCGACTTCTCTTGGTGGATGCCGAGTGAGCCGGATGGACATGGAATGTACACATGTGACACAGAAGGAAGGAGGGAGGGAGAAAAGAAGGAAAGAAGCTTCTAAGAAGGGATTTATATGCGTCAATTGGGTTGTTTGTAGGTGACCCATTTTGGCGCTGGATTGGCGCTAAGATGTAGATTTTTGACATGGTATCACAGGGTTTTAAGACATTGGCGGTTCTGTATATGAAGATGTGTATAGTTCATGATGGACTACCGAGGAGAATATGAGATATCAGTGATTTGGTTTTGGATCGTCAGGAACGGAGGATCATTTCTCGTTTTCTTCTTGTTCGTGATTTGTGAGTTTTTTTGCGGGTTTCGTGGGGATCGAGTTCGTGAAGGGGACGCGGGGGTTCGTGAGAGGATAGTTGTGAAACGGACCCTGGCGCGGTGCTTGGACTGGGCAGTTTGGGATGTTGCGAGGCATATGAGTTTGAGTTTGAGTGAGTGAAGATGGAGACATTTCAATGATGAGTTGTGTATGATGATTTATTAGGTTCTGGAATGGGTTTATAGATGTATGGTATATACATACATATGTATGTTGAGATGGTTAAACAGGAAATATTGACTGATCATATTGACATGATTACCCGCCCATCCAAAGTTAAAAGTTACCCACAGGCTTGGAAAATAGACCTAATACGATGAAACAATACTTCCTCTACCCGCCGTCGCTTGGTACCCAAGGAACCAGAAACTACAACCTGGAACTATCCTCGTCAACCATACCGCCCACTTCAAAATGTAAGCCTCATTCCTCTCAAACAAAGGCGTCTTCTCTTCCGACGATAACCCGGCTCGTTGCATTTCCGTCAATATGTACATACATACACACATACATACATACGTAAATACCTTCAAACTCAAAACACAGACCAGTAACCCCCATGCATCCAGATTCCGCTGCCACTGAAAAAACCCATCTAATCCAGGATCACATAACCCAAGAAAGAACCAAGCTATGGTCTAGATATCTGCCGGGCATTGTCCACCACTTTGACACATTCAATACGTGTATCTCCCGTGCTAGTTTTATTTTCCTCCTCTCCCCTTCTTCTCTTTTTTTCTTTTTCTTTTCCTTTTTCTTTTTTTCAAGTGTCACAGAATTAAGCAGACGTGTGCGTAATCCTTCTTTTCGTTCTTCTCTCCCCCCCCTTCTTTGCTTTCGCTTCTTCGCTTTGTTGCTTGACTTGGTCGTTTCGAATAGCGTCGTCATTGTCGTGTTTTCTTGACTGTGGACTTGCTCTATAAGATTTATTTTCTTCTCATTCATTCTTTACTCTGTCTCTCTTTTTTCTTTTCCTTTTTTTTTTCTGTTTTTGTTGCGTTGTGCTCATTGACCAATAGTTAAGCCTTCGGTCTTGTTCATCGTCGACGAATCAACTTTGATATTTCTTTCATTTTGTTTTTTGACATATTGACTGAGTGTGCTTGCACCTATCTTGTCTGTTCTTCACTTGTTTCTTCGTGACGGACTGGTTCTGTTGGTTTATTTGTTTGATTCGTTCGACTGCGGTTCTCCTTTTTTGATACCCACCAAGCTCTTCTTCATATTCCGACTCGCTGTTGTACTGGTTACCACCACAGTGCTGTTCATATCCACAGCCCACTGCCTCTGTTCCTTTCCCCAACCTATTAGCCGGTCTATTCGCTTCATCTTTACGAGTCACCATCAACATAATCGCCATGCGTGTCTCTATTGCCTTCATCCTTTCCCTCGCGGCTTCCGCTTCCGCATCCGCCGTCAGTGCTCGCGCCGAACCTTCCTTTGCCGAAGGTGTGACCCCCACGCCAATCTTCGAAGATGTCACTGACACTGCTACCGGTGCTGCCACCACATCATCCGCCGTCACTACTTCGACTACTTCTGCTGCTGCCACTACTTTGACTGACGATTCTTCTTCCACCGCTGTCGCTACCACCACTCGTCGGAGAAAGAACAATAACGGTAATGGTCGCAACCGGGGTAACAATGGAGGTAACACTGGTGGTGTTACTACCGCCAGCCCTACCAATACCGCTACCACCCTCCGGAGCCGCACCCGTGCCGCTAGCTCGTCATCGTCGACTGCTGCCGCGGCTGGTAAATTTGTCGAAACCACGTGGCCTGCCGGGTCGACCCCGTCTCCAGTCTTTGAGCCCGTTGGTGACTCTACCACCACCAGTGCTTCTGCCGCTGATGCTACTGCTTCCATCTCCGACAAGGCTAGCAACCGTACCGAACCCACCTTTGCCGACGGAGTCGCGCCTTCGCCCATTTTCGAGACTGTCACCGATGTCATCACCATGACTGTCACCGCCACTGGTCCAGTTACCACTACTTACGTCAACCCCTCCACCGATGTTTTGTTCAATAACTCCACCACCACGGCCTTGACTGCTAGCAACACTTCTGTCATTGCTACTACTACTGCTGCTGCGACCACTTCTGCTGCACTACCTTCTGGCATTTCCATTGGTGTTGACCCCACCTTTGCTGAAGGCGTGACTCCCACCCCCATCTTCGAGCTTGTCACTGACGCCAGTAGCAGTGCTACTACCTCTTCCACTGCTACGGCCACCCAGGTTAGTGACAAGAACGATGGTGCCACTGGCGTTGATGCCAGCTTCACTTCGGGTCAGGCCCCTAGCCCAATCTTCAGCACCATTGAAGACAACGTTTCGGCTACTTCCACCATCGCCTCGTCCGCTTCTTCCACCAAGGCCTCCTCCACCTCTGTCCCCGCCACTACAACCGCCTCTTCAAGCGCTACTCGCACGGGAGCTACTGGTGTGGGCGCTACATTTGCTCCCGATGAGACTCCTTCCCCCATTCTCGTCCCCGTCTCTGAGAGTGCTACCGCTACTTCTATCACTGCCTCTGCCACCAAATCCGGCGCCGCTTCTCCTACCGGCACTGGTGCCGTTAGCCCCGATTGTGCCGAGAAGCTCGCGAGAATGGAAAGTCGTATTGCCCGTCGTGCTGCTCGTGCCGCCAAGCGGGAGCGCAAGGCCAAGAGAGCGGCTATTCGCGCTGCCAAGCGGGAAGCTATGAATGCTATGTAATCGCTTGTTCGTCTTTTCCGGTAATGTCTGGAGGTTAATTTTTGGAGGTGTGCTGTTGATTAGATAAAGTGCTTGGTTCTTGCGTTTGATATCCTGTATCTTTTTTTGTTAGTCTATAATGACATAGCGAGGTCCAAAGTTAAGATCTTGTGTTTCTTTTGTTTTTGAATTTATGATGATATCACCCAATGACATGCCAATCCATCAAAGGATTTTGAAAGGATGTGACAACCAAGACACCGCATATGTGCCATTCTGAAACTCAGGTACACTATTGAAAGTGCGACCATCCTCATTTGACATGCAGAAAATTCGTGTTGCACTAAAATTTAGGGTTGAAAACTGCAACGTCATGATGAAAATATGTGTGTATTATAACTTTTTCGACACACCCGTAAACGCCAGCAAGTCAAATAAGAACAGGAAACAAAAAAATTGAAACTACCACACTAGCCGACCTCTTATCTCGACTTAGTGAATCCATTGCCCGTCTTCCGCACCTTGCTTGGCGGCGCCGCATCGTTATCACTGTCGTCCTCATCGCCCGAGTCCTCAACGTCACTGTGGTCGACATCGTCCTCATCGTCATCATCCTCGTCATCGTCCTCCTCGTTCAGCTCCTCATCGTCATCCTCCTCGTCAGAATCTCCCAGAATGCCATTGGCCGCGGGAACCTCGTCGATCTCCTCATCTTCGTCAGCCGCGCCGTGAGCCACATCGGCATCTTGTCCTTCAACCCAGATGACATTCTCCTCGTCATCTTCGTCGGCGCCGCGCCGACCATCCTTGCCCTGCATGCGCTTGCGCATTTGCATCTGAAGCTCCAGGAGGTCCAACTTGCCCTTGAGTACCAACAGGCTATTCAAACCGCGCGACCGCTCCGCAAGAACCTTTTGCAACATCGCAAGCTTCTCCATCACCTCGCCCTGCGCCGCAAGGGAGCCGCCGTGTGCGACTAAAGTCCACTGCACCCACTGGAGCAAGGCACCGGCGCGACCCGGCCGTCTGTGAATACGGGTGGAGAGCTTCGTCAGGAGAGAACCCGCGAGACCGCTGTCCAAGCGCTCAATGGTGGCGCGGACGGCCGAGGGGTTGGCAACGGCGAAACAGCTCTCGAGGAGCTCAGCATCGTCGGTGCGCAGAGCCTGCGACAGTACAGTAGCGAGCGACGACAAAGAGGGCGCGGCAATCGTAGTGGTGGATGCGGCGGTTGGTGTGCGGGTAGCCTTGGCGGTGGAAAGAGCGGCGGAGACATCAATGGGCGTGTTAATCAGGTCACCAAAGGTGGGGGCTTCGGGGTCTTCAGCGTCGGGGGTGGCGGGGGCCTCGTCGGCCATGGCGATGTCGGCGTCGTTGGTCACAGAGTCATCGTCGGAATCAGAGGGCTCGTCGTCCGAGATCTCAATGGGTGCGCGCTTCTTGTGCGGGGCGTCGGTGGTGGTCACGGAGGCTCGGGACTCATTGACGGAGGCTTTTGTGCTGGGTTTCGCGGAGCCTTGGAGCCGGGGAGTGGCCACCTTGGAAGGGGTTTTGCGCTTGGTCGCCGGGGCCATTGTGGTTGGTTTGTGTGTGTTTTGGAGGCGGGTTGGTGGGGATGTAGATGTGCGGATCGCGAACTCGATGCGGTGCGGGTGTGCTGGGCTTTTGGGGTATCAATGAGACAAGATAGGTCTATTGGAAAGTCTAAAAGTCAATATCGACCTCGGATATGCAAACAGTCAAAAAGGAAAAAAATGCAATGATTAACAAATGGTAACTGTAGGAGTGTTTGATTTCGTTTTTCTGCCTCCATCACCAACGGCTTTGCGCTGCAAAAATTACCATAACTTTTTTCGTCGCTCAAACTTTTTTTCTGCCGGCATTGAAGCCAGTAATTCATTTCGACCAATTAGAACACTGTAAGCGCTCCACCGCTTTGGCGGTGAAAGTTAATGTGGGGCAAGGGTTAGATAAGCGATAAGAGTGACATTAGGAACTTGAACCATGAACTCCTTTGTGTATCTCGTTACACTAAATCAGACATCAACCGAGCAATGCCGCAATGACTTTCCCTGTTATATAGGGATGCAAGATGCTCGGATTACACGGCATACCCGACATTGACGATCCGGCCCTATGCAGGCACACAATGGGGGGAAGATATTGTAGGATTATGATCGAGAAGAAGGAAAAGAAGGAAAGAAGGAAAACATCGGCCGATACTTACATCTAGATTATTCCGTGCGATGCAGCTTCCCTTGCGGTATTGTGCTGTTTCGTCTTATGTTTGGGACGGATGGGATTGAGGGGATGACCGGGCAGGTTTGGAGGGTGTTGGGGACGCGTGGAGGGTGGATCTTGTTGAACAGTATGGGACGGATGTTACAATGGGTGGGTTTCCGGCCATTAGTATTTGGATTGTTTGGGCATTCCAGATGAAGGGGGGCATTTGGTTTTGTCAGCATATAAGAGAGGTGAAGGAGACTGTTGGAAGTTATCAGCATCTTGGAACATCATCATTCGACATCACCGACGACACTACCACCACCCAGCGATCCAAAATGCTTCTGTCTACCCTGCCCTTCCTTATCATGCCACTTATGGCATCCGCCCATATGGAGATGAAATCACCAACCCCCTTCCGCTCAAAGTACAGCTCTCTAAGCACCTCACCTGACTACGACATGACGAATCCTCTATCCAAAGATGGCTCCAACTTCCCATGCAAAGGCTACGAGACTCTCCTAAGCGACCCCGAAGGCGCATCCGTAGCCACATGGTCCGCCGGCACCACCCAACAAATCACCATAACCGGCGGTGCCATCCACGGCGGAGGCTCCTGCCAGTTCTCCATGTCCTATGACAAGGGTGCCTCTTGGCACGTCATCCACAGCATCATCGGTAACTGTCCCGCATCCACCGGCGACTCGACCTACCAAGTCCCCATTCCCACCGACGCACCCGCCTCCGACACCGTCCTGTTCGCCTGGACCTGGTACAACAAGCTTGGCAACCGTGAAGTATACGGTAACTGTGCCCATGTAACCGTGACGGGATCCGGATCCACCGACTCCACATCCGCCACCGACGCACTCGCCGGCTACCCCGCCATCTTCCGCGCCAACATGAACACCGGCTGTACAGTCACCGAAGGCACCGATGTCCTCTTTCCTAACCCCGGAAACAGCGTCGACAAGCAAACCGCCGGGACGCCCCCGTCCGGCTCCTGCGACGGCGGTGACACGTACGGTGGCATCCCTGGGTCGTCGGAACCGACGACCGGTACGTCTTGGCCTGTTGAGTCTACTTCCCCGAGCGCGAGCATCTACGGTGATGCGACGCCGCTGCCCCCTATTGAGACGTCATCTGCTGATGGCTATTTAGCGACGGAAACACCCACTTCCACCTCTGTCGATACGAGTGTGTCGGCCACTGATTACCACAGTGCAGTTACAGGTACCATCCCCCCTACATCTACCCCATCTGATTCTTCCCTTGTCCCTTCTGTCACCCCCTATCAAACATCAGCCTACACTACCTTTGTTACTTCAGCCGTTACGGGTCCCTTCCGGTAACGTGTTGGTGACGAAGGGTGCGTTGTCTGTTGGTAGTCTCTTGGGGACGGTCCATGCTTCCAGGTCACCATCTCACATTATCTCGTTGGGTCAATTAGTGTACTGGACTACGCGGACCATTTCCTCTCGGCCGCTTGGAACTGTTGATGGGTGCTCGGGGACTGGATACCCTCGTTATTCGGATGTTGTTTCTGACTATGATGCAGGCAACGATTGGCCTGATTGGTTTAAGAAGGGAGAGTCTTCACAGTGTCGACCTCGGATTTATGTGGTATGCATGTTTATGGCAATGGCGGCGTTCATGGGGTAGATACATGTGATGTCGACGATCCAGGTTGGTGGATGGGTAGTTAGTTCATACAATGATAATTCACTTGTTAATATTGTTGCTAAAAACATTTGTCATTCCTATCTGTTTTGACGATGGTGGGTCCAACTACCTTTACCAGCTAGACTTGAAAGCACCCGAAGAACCCGATGTATCGGCACTAGACCCCTACTGAGGAGCGTTTTCCATCTCGTCGTCAGCCATCTGCTCATCGTGGTCATCGTTGTCGGCGACAGAAAGCCCGTTGAAACCCGAAACAATCTCATCAAGAGCCCGAGCCTGCTGGCGAGCGTTGAAAATGCCGTATAAGCGTGTGCGTCTCTGGGCGTGCGTGGCAGTTCTCGCTTGTCTGCGGTGGATGTTGACGAGCTCTCTGACATCTTCCGTACCGGCACGCTGACCTTCTCCAAAAACGGGTTGCCACTCGCGTGTCCCACCGATAGTAGGGTAGGAAGTCTTGACAAGCTTATCATGGACACGGTCAAAAGTGTGCATGCTAGTGGGCTTTACGCGGTTGCAAGTCTTCTGGGGCGTACAGTTGGCACGACGTCCAGTGACAGCGCACATACAGAAACCCGCGGGGGTGGCGACCGGACGAGAGGGATCCCGGAGATTAAGGCGGAGAGATCCCTTGCTGGTTTTCTCGTTCTGGGCGGTGGCAGCGGTGAACTGGAGGCCAGACCCGGTGTTGGGGCGATCTGGAGTGGCCGAGGGGGTCCGGTTGCCGCCATTACCGGCAGACTTGGAGGAAGAAGGATCCGAAGACATGTTGCTTGAATTCAGTGAGAACTAAAGGTGTTTGTTAGAGCTTTGCTAGTCGGCGCAAATGGGGTGTTTGGTACTTACATTGCGGCAAAGATAATGTTTGCGACGGATATGGTTTTCGGCTGAGTGAAGACACTGAAGTGAAAGAAACGAAAAAAAGGATGGCGAGTAATTCCATGGCATCGGTAGCTCTTTTATAAACAACTAGACCTCGACAGCATGCAAAATTCGCTAACCCCAAGTTGAAAGCGAGTGAGACATAGGAGAAAATCCTACTTCCTATGATCTCTGAATCGCAACTGGTCCTTTACATCATCCGGATTGGAGATAGACTCAAATTTGAGAGACACTCAAGAAAAAGTTACTAGTGCACTGTATCTAGGCAAAGATGTATCCTCCGCGAAGACTCGATGTCACCAGACGGCGCCTTAAGTTGTTCCGTCGATGGCTTCTAGGTTATGAACTTGACAGACTTTGACGAGGACTAAACCTTGTGTTTCTGATCTTTTGGCGACAGTGATGGAAAGTCTCTGTTGGCCCTGATTCTGTCGGCACTTGGAAGCCAATTGATCGTGGATGACTCTGCTGAACCTGACACTTAGAAAACACTTGTCGAGCCTGCATATTGTGTGATTTGAGTTTGTCGTTATGTCATAAACCCCGTTGAATTGCTATGTGGCGGTAGATAGATCGAGGGACTTGGGTGGTAGAACCCCACTTTGTATCCAAACAACACAAAAGTTTAGATACACATGAAGAAAAATAGAGCTTAAATATACACTGTGAAACTGGAAGTAGACGGAAGTGCCCTATTTCGATGGTCTCAAAGACGGAAAGCCAAAAGAACCCAAAGCCCTGGAGATAACCGGCTTAGGATCATTATTCCCAGAGTTGAAGAGAATGTCCTCCAAGCCACTTCGTCGTCTTCGTCTGGGTATTCAAACTCCACGCTCTTGAAGGAGTTAAGGCTGGAGATACCTGAATCGAAAGGCTTGAAAAACATATGTTC
>LCZG01000080.1:39479-56810 GCA_001483325.1 Huntiella savannae | reverse complement strand
CCATCCGAGCTATTCTCCGCTGGAAAATCTATGCGACCCCGATTTGAGCAATGTCTTGGCTACCTGGCGGAGCGTAAAGACGGAGGAATGGGTATCCAGGCCGGACCGCCACTATTCTAAATTACTACAGTGGTGGATGTGCCCTATATATTCATATCAGCCCTGAGCTCTGTTTGTCTACCGCTCGCAAAAAGTAATGGACTCCCGCGTACAAGTCTATTGGCTTATCGATACAGGTCAATTATATGAGGTGTGCGGGGGTTAGCGTGGTGTATATCCGGGTTTTCAGTCCCATCATGGCGTCTTTTGAGCACTTGTGACTTGGTCACATGTTGCGTTTTGTCTCCGATCTAGTTGCTAAACAGGACTGGGTACGTTGGCTACTCCAAGAGCAAAATGTATAGAACCAAATGAATCAATAAACAGACATAAAAATAGTAAGCTTGGTAGGACTGGTCGCAATCATTCTACCGATCTTATAAGACATTGATGTGTTCCTGTGGATAGCTGTCCGCCAATCAACAATCATCAAAAACCATATACGAATTAATCACCCGGAACTAAGAATACGTCTGTGGCCGTGTTCAGAATTTGCATTTCCAGGATTCAACTCGGCAATCAGCCGAAGGGGTGGCATAGAAGAAAATATGACGTGATTTAAGAGGCGTGAGGAACCTTTGATGGACTAGATTCACTTGCTGGGAAGGGCTGTTGACCACGCGCCCCGCGAAGTTAGAAGATTCAACTGCGAAATCCATAAACGCCGAAATACCACACAAATGGCAATCTTCGATCGCCGGGCTTAGTGAAATTTACTGGGCACAACAGACAAGCCAGCAGATGGTATCTGACATGACGAGGGCTGGTGGGCATCCAAACATCTGGAGTGTAGATCATTACATTGATTCATGGCACTTGATAGAGGTACAAATGTGGATGGGAAAGTAAGATTTTTATCAAAACAAACTAACTGAACAAGTATATAAATAGAGCATATACACCGACTGTATCCAATATGAATCCGACAAATAAAACACAAGACTTTTGTGGGGGAAATGCATAACAAAATAGTGTTGCATCACATTAAGATGCAGTGGATAGAGATCCGAAACGCTGGAAATCCTGCTGAACTGTTGATGGATGAATGGTGCTCAGTGTTGGATCTACTGAGGCACAAGAGAGTTGGTCTGCTGGTCGACGTCCATAGCCTGGTGGTAATCGACATCCATTTCGTCGTCGAGATCGACGTCATCCTCGTATCCGAAGTCAGGATGCTCAAAGAAAGACATACCCAAGAACTCGGCGACAGACTGCGCCATGTTGTGTCCATTGGCGAGCTCGTTGGCGGTTTCCATATCGGAGAGGGTAACACGGCGAGGCGTGGTGCCATCGCGGAGAAACTCAGTGCCATCGGGAGAAGGCGTGGTGTCATATTGGCCGGAAGACATGTCTTCTTCCGGAAACATGTCGACCATGTGAAGTTGGCAGATAATGGCCGTGGCGGCGTTGTAGGTCGTCAATTTGTTGTTGTCAAATGCATCCCGGAAGGTCTCATCATCAACATCGTCGTCGTTTTCATCGTCGGCGGCGGGAGTAGTGGTGGCCGGAGTCTCGACGGGGTTGAGGATAAATGAAAGACTCCCCATGGCCTTAACTCGGCGAGCCTGTTCCGCGGTAAACGGGGGGATGTTGTTCACGTTGGAGGATGACTGCTCGCAGTTGAGAGCGGGCTCCTTGAAATCGGGGCTAACAGTCATTTTCATGGTGTAGGTAGTTGATATAAGTTATTTGGTAGAAATACAGACCTGAAGGGCAGAAGCGACTGTTTGAAAGTATGAAGAGAGTCAAAGGTAAAGAAATTCAAAAAGGAGATAATCGATAATGGTTTAAAAAAAGGTTGGAAAGAAAACAATTTGTAGATGAAGGAAAATGTTGAAGATCAAGAAATTGTAAAGAAGATATTGGTGGAGAGAGAAAGAAAGAAAGTCTGATTCCAGGTGGAGGGGAACAAGCTAATTATGTGAGCCAATGGATGTCCTCACACACATGAACTATTGTGTGGGATCAGTAAAAGAGCGTATAGTGGTTCATGTCGCTCTATAGGGCAGATACACCACTGAAACGATTATTGATGGCTGCTGTCAGGCCTGGATTTCCAGTGTGTCGTCTGAAAGTCTCAATAAGTGCCGAGGATGCTAGCTAGGAGGAGTCGATGGTAGTATCGACTAGATTAGAGCCACACCCCATTGAACGTCCGGTTCACTAGTCTCTAGACGAGAGCCGGCTGTTGCATGTTCTTGTACATTGAGGCTGCTATAATCTACCCGGTAGCGATATTGCACATCCACGGAAGCGGAACCCTCATTTGAACCAGTACATTGAATTTCTTATGGTTGTCTGTCTAAATTGTAGAAATATCACACCGTTATTGGGATTTATGGGTTGACTTTGTGAAGTGGGATTTGCGGGGGAAATACCCACCATATTCATTTGACATTATCCACCAAGATGCAACTAATAGCGTCACTTCAAAAACATACGTGTACGTACACACTCACCCAGCCACTCAGAAGACAATCATGGTGTCCTTGATTGATCCCAAAACCAAGTATAATCTGGCGGGGTGCAGGCGAGCGTGGTGCAGTCAAAAAATGGAACTCGTTCATGTACCCTCGTACAAACATAACAAAATGCATCTCAATTCCGTAAAGCGACAAAGGCACGTAATGCGGGGTATATGCTGTGTGCATGTAAATTCCAGCAGTTCCGTTCCATCTTGCAAGTGCTATCGTCGTTCTCTGTACAAGTACTGAGAGAATGATTATAGTGCGAGATTCTCACTAGGTCGTTGTTTGATTGATGACATGTCGTCGGAACTTTGAGTGCATGCATGCATGTTTCAATGTAACGCCGGATGTTGTCTCTAGTACAGCCTACATGATGATCACGATGTACACAGACGTCTACATGGGTCATGTTTTGTCGGCATGAGTAAACTGGTAACTGTACACAGAACAAATGCCTATTTCCACTCATAACCGTGAACACATGTGTATTACGCCATTCCTCTCGTTTCATCAGTTATGGCAGGCCGATGTTCCTTTCTCTTCCGTATAGTTTCCTATGAAGACTGCACAATGTAATCATTCCTGGATTATGAAATCTTCACAGGTTCCTCTGATATCAATTGATTGTCGCCACTCACGCTCTTTCTCGATCACTTTTTTTTTCGATCCTGTCATTTTTGTTTGAGCGTTCAAGTATTGTATCCCCGATTTGAGCATTTCTCGTTCGCATATCTGCCCAGTAAATTCGACCATCAAACATAGATGATCGTGAAATTGCGGGGTCAAACGAATGAGCGAACCCCCAAGATCCGCTATAATGGGCAAGGGCTCCTCGTGTCAATAGTGGGGCAGCAAACCAAAAGACGGTTGTGCCACCAGAAAATCCTTGAGCGGGAAGAGATATCGAGGGCACATTCGAACCAACCAAGCAACAACACGCCGTCACCTTGGGCTGTGGCTGGTTCCTACATAATACAAACGTGGACGTTACGACATATCAAAAACGTCACATCACCATGGTTTTTGAGCACTCTTACAAGAATCTTGGCCGGCCAGAGCCTTGAAACGGACGACAAAGTTTCGATCTCAGGACGAGACCACCCTGGGAGGCCACCCACCGAGCTTCTCCCGTTTTCAGGACATACAATCACAGAGATACATCAGTTTCGGTTGTAGACAGGACCCCAGATCGTCACACACCCTGCTCACTTCAGAAATATGGAAGCCAATGGGCAGTTCTCGCTTGAAGGAAACGAATCGTATTTTCGCATCCATGCTGACCCCGCCGTATTGTATAGCCTAGTACTGAGTATAGATGCAAGGAAGGCTTTGTAATGACCATAGAGGCCGTGTGTGCAAAAGCGTGTGCAAATCAGATTCGTATATCTCGTCATGGGTTTAACTCGGTACTTGTATCAACGACTACGATGATGGTGCCGAAGCATTTTATGTTTGTTTGTTAATTCGATGTTTGCTCGACATGTTTGACTCCAATCTGGATGTCTAGCACATAAAATAAATGTAACTGCGTTGTCTAACGTGATTACAACGTCACTGTTGAAAGTATCGACACAAAGAGAAGGCTTTCTGAGAGAGTCGGTCATGAGTGAAGTTCGTCTGGTTTGTGGCGGGCTTGGCGAAGGACTCGCATCATCGGCCATGGTGAGGTTGAGAGTTTGATGTGTATTCGTATCAATTCGGGGTCTGTTCGAGATGGAAGATTAGCATTTGGCCGCATATCAGACAAACTAATTGCAACATCAATTTCCACCCAGATAACAACGTTACCGTTATGAGTGCCGGAACAACGAAGGGAGTTTTCTGCAAAGGCGCTTAGAATGGTATCACGGGTCGGTGGCTTCTTTCTAGTCATCTGAGAATGTGGTGGTTGTGCTGGTGAATGCGGTGTATTGGCAGCCAAACATGAAGCTGGCTACCCTCAAAGCTGCGGTTATCATGAAAGTTCGAGTACACAAAACGCCCGTCGAGGCGTTAAGGGGGGGTTTGATGATATTGCGCGGATTTGGGTAACAACCGGAGCCGTGTCGGCGACGGACCTAGGAGAAACCTGTTGTATTGCGTTTACCCCAAAAGCCCAGATGTCACGAACTATTTCCAAGGAAAGGCGACAACAAGTCCCAAGTCTCAAAGAAGACCAGAAAAAGCCTGTTTACACCCAGACCGAGTGAGTACGCCGAAGATTTCCGGTACCGAGAAGCTTCAGCCGCCCCGTTAATACACTGGGCGTGCTCCGATGATGACAGTTTTAACGGACAGTAGACAAACTTACACAGTAGTGGGGTGTTGAAAACACACCCTGAGGCGTGAACCTGTAAATTCCAACAAACGGTCAATGCTAGGGTTAGATCTCATTTTCGAGAAAGCTTGGGGTTACACAAGACCCTGGCTTCTGGCAGGCAAGTCCGGCTCCCATAGACCCTCATGAACCAACATCAAGCGTGAAATCCATCAACCTGTGGACACAACGCACCCAAGCAACTAACCGATTTCTATAGGTCCTTGAGCCACTCAACAATGGCCGGCTGCAATGCAGCTCAAGCCGCAAAGGTAAACCGCTCCCGCCCTTCACACCGGCTCATTACGCCCCCATACCTCTGGCGCTGTCTGCGAAGACTGCTTTTTTCTTCTACCAACAACTCAACGGCTCTTTACAATGCACCAGAGGATGGTAAATTCGGTTTTTTTTTGCCCGAAACTAGGACGGACGTTAAATCTACTAAACCCGCGATGCCTTACACCAGCCAGTTCAAGCTTCTTACCAGCGCCAACGCCGACGAACGAGTCTGAATTAATCAAAGCAAAGGCTGAGAATATCTCATGATTATGGTCGATGACATATCTAGGTAACCAATAGTGCAAGTGTGTCCCTCTGGATCTCTACAGCGCACCTTTCCGAGTCTGCAAACTTTCAATAGTGTTTGGTCTCTGTCACCTACGAAGAATACATTCACAGACGGCGATTATGCAGTAACTAACAATTCTGTATCAAGCTCGATGGATATGATTCCGGCTCATCAACGACAGCAACAGCCCTTTTCTAGCTATGATCCGGCCTAGATCTAACCTGTCTGATCCTTCCCTATACCTCGATGCCATACCTTTCTAAATGTCACCCGAGATTACCGCTTATTACAAAGGAGGCAAAATATCCTGTTCAGTAGGCAGTTGGAGATGGATGCTCTCTAGTCCGCCTGTAATCTCTCGGATACGGGTTGTGCTTCCAGGTTATCATCACTCATTATCCAATTGAAATACGAGACCCTCAGCCCAACTGGTTGAGGGAAGTATCCTGGACTCCATGCTATGGGCAAAAAGTGTGAAACACCTCCAGAATATGGGCATGACAATAATGTCAACCAAGCCCCCGCTAATACATAATGCCCGTACTGCCTGAAAACCGTCAAGAAAGCAGCGAAACAGCGAGCAAATATACGCCAAATCAAAGCTCGTTTCACGTTCACTGAGAACGGCCTTTGGACAGGCCTTTCCCACCGGTGTCACAGAAGTTCCGAGTTGGCTTCTCCCGCATTATCCACTGGACAAGAAAACAGGTAGGCGAAATATGCATACAACAACCCATTCAAACAAACAATCTATTTCACGCAATCGCACAATTCGATAATACCCGATTCTAAATAACCGTAGACACCAGACTTGAAACCACCCGCAAAACATCGCGACATATCGGGATTAGCGCTCCCTTGAGAGGTGCGATCCGTTTCCCCGTTCACCATCTCCCCATCGACATCGTTTTCTCAGGTCACGGAAAGTCTGGCGACATCAGAACCCACCGCATGCACGCTGTTATCCTGTTGACCAACAGTGAAACTGGTACTCAACCGCGTGCGCCTCTGGCGCTGCTTAACAGCCATGAAATGTCTGCGCTGGATAGTTGATGCAAATCTGCTACCCTGGTTGTCGGCAAGATACCCCTCTCCGTCGACAGTCCGACCGTTGTGGCTGTAGCTGAGGGTGGGATGAAGTCCACTCGCGCATGCGGCGTGAAACCGGCGGACAGCGTGAACGCTGGCAGGTGCGGCGAGTTCGAAAGGGACTTGAGCGGCGACGTTTTGTACGGCGTGATGACGAGGCTGCCCATGGAAGCTGCCCAGGGTTCTAATAGGGCCAAGGGGAGCTCCTAGATCAGCGCGCATCTGAGACTGACGAATGTACTCGGGACAAGAGGTCACTGTGCACCGAGCGGAAGTGGAGGGAGTGGTGGGGGGCGGCATGGGTAAACGTGTACGGTCGACTTTATTTCCGGCCGCCTTGGTGGAACGAGTGGTTGAAGACATATTGGCCGGGTTTAGTATCAAACTGTTGATGTTCGTCAGAATTGCTGTTGCCGTTGTGCGAATCTTCGGTACACTTACTCTTGGTACAAATATTGTACTTCTTGACCTACAGTTCCGGGAGAGTGAATGATGGGTAAAGAGCGAAGTTACATATAAAGGTGAGCTAATCGATAGATCAGCCGGCCATTTATATTAGAAACGCGAACATATACATTAGTCAAAATTCCAAAGTCCAAAACTGGTGCCCCGCTGAAACATTCGAAAAGTTCGGTATCTCGAACCATGCCGGTATTTCAGTTTCTTTACAGAAAACCTGGTGGTAAGACAGCACGAATTCGAAAAACATACTGACAGGCAACAGGTTCTCAATTCAACACATATGGCCCCGCCTCTTTCATGGAGGCAAGGCGTTATTCTGAGGTGACTGGGTGGTCTCTCGATGGCAATGGTCAAGTCGGGTGGTGTGTGTAAGCTTTCATTGAATGTAATCTTTCGGCATTTAATACCATTGAATCGCGAATTTTGACTATGGAAGGCCAGACTAAGTGATGTGTTGCGCGAGGCCCTATCGATACCGTTCAAGTTGTCATGGACCACTGGATAGAATGAATAATGCGGGGGGAAAGGAATGTATTGATGAAAATAAACGAAAGGTAATGAAAGATGTGCTGAACGAACACGATATAAGACGCCAAAAGAAAGCAAATCCCTGTAAAGTGTGTAGTTGATGGATGCGGGAGATCGATGAACAGAAGTTGTTAAAGACTCAGTGGTGTTGGCCGTTGATTCAGGAATCGTTAGTGCTGCAGCCTACAGTGCAATCTTCCGCGGCCGTATTCACGTCACCAAAGCTTTTCTGACACTTGATGGAAAGGCGGGTGGCGCCGTTGTTAAGAATGTGGCAAGCCTTGGAATGGCCGATATACCAGCAGGTTGTGGCGGGAACGGAAAAGAAATCGTCCAAGGTCAGGAGAGAAGCATAGTCAAGAGCGGGGCGGTTTATAGCAACGCTCTATCCACTGATGGGCTCCTAATCGCCATGGGTCTTATTTTTAGCATCACAGATTGGGTTCTCAGAGGGGTTGAATATGTACTGCACGCTACACTTGAACTTGGTAAGTGCAGCGTGAAGGGCGGTGATGAACTTGTCGACATCCATTGTGCAACGAGCCCACGAGTTGAGTGGAGTGTAGAGTAAGGCGACTTTGAATGGACTAGGAGTGACTAAAGTGTTGTTCCTTTCCAATAGATGCTTTGGTATTGAGAGTGTTCCTCATACATAGAAGAAAAGCGTAACCAGAGTAGGTCGTCGGCTCGTTGTCGTCGGGAGAGATAATGTAGGTCATCAAAATGCAACGAGCGGAAGAATTGCTGAAATCAGCGCTCGAGTTGAGACGCACCAGTCAAAGTTGAAGAAGCGATGGCATTTGGAAAGACATTTAGACAAACAGCCTTTGCAAGTGGTAAACGACAGTCAATCAGAAGAACGGAAGATGATACCAGCAGACTAAGACTGGCGGTCCCTGCCTCAACTCATTCAGAAGTCCTCGGACTGTAGCCCCAGTACTCAACGAGACAGAAAGGGTCAAGAAAGATGAAGGTAGGTACCATGGCGCCAGCTGAATCCATAAACTGGGCTCAGGCTTTTACGTAGCGGCTACCAGAACTCATATCCCCGATGAATCCGAATAGTGAACACAACAATAGCAGTTGATATTGGTCTACTCTTTGGAAATCATCGTTGGTTGGTATTCGGCACTTCCGGATCCCGGAAGCAAGTCGGCCCAGGCCCGAGTTTTGGCACGGAATAGAATAGCAAACGAGGTTAGCCACATATGAAAGGTTGGCAGTGTCATGTTCACAAACATTCCGAAGTTGTTATTCATGCGCGCCTTGGCTTTGGATGATGCTAGCTTTGGGATTAGTAGAAACGAGATGCATAAATAAGAGTACGTACAGGTCACCGGTGGTGACATGGTACGGGTCACAAGTAACTAATACGTTGCTTGATAGATTTCCAGGTCAATTTAGACTCCTGTGATGTCGTGGGGAACGTGGATAGAAGGCACTGGTAACATAATTAAAGCAAGGGGATCACATGAAAGACATTTACTACGGTGTGTGACTTTACGAGGGATACTAAATGTATGTCCGGAGGACACACGATTGCATCCATTCATGGTACATGATAAAAGCAGAAATATGGATTGCAAAACAAGACTTTTATAGAAAAACAAACAGCTGTCATAGTATATAACACGAAGAACACGAATCTTCCCATGATACCCCCACAAATGAATACAACGCCTTCGATAGTAAATTGTGTGACGAAATGATGTAGGCGCACATAGAAGCGTCAATACGCCGAAATGCAACCGGAGGGCAATGGGTTTCAACTTTTGGCGGACTCATGACGATCATGGTCGGTTCTACCGTGATATCGTATCGTTGGCATACTCATCAACGTCCACAGCGCTGTCGCTATCTAAATCCATAGCACTGTCGCTCGCGAGTTCCACGGTACTGTCGTCGTCGAATTCCACGACGTCGCTAGCGATGTCCATACCGCTGTCGCTATCGAACTCTATCTCTTCGTTGTCTAAATCGCCGTTATGTTGGACTGCATCTTCGTGAGCAAAGGTCGAGGGGCCCATGAATTCGAAGTCCAATGCCACATCGACAAACTGGTGCAGACGCCGATCATCTCCGAGCTCAGTCTCGGTGCCGAACATCTCAGCAAATCCGGGCAGAGAGACAGCGCGGGGGGTAGTGCCTTGGTGATGAACATGAGTATGCGCGGTCCCAGGGGAGGTATCATAGCCATCAGACGAGGTGTTGTCTCCCGAAACCATGCCAGAAAGGTCCGCTTGGGGGGCTCCGGCTATGGCGCCATTGTGGCTAGCCGACATGTCGTTGTCAATAACCTCCGGGGATAACTGGTCCTTGAATTGATCGTTCTTAGCGGGGGTAGCGAGAGGGTTAAGAATATAGGAAAGACTGCACATCTTTCGGATTCTGGCGGTCTGTTCCGCGGCAACGGTACTGGAGTTGTAGGACGATTGTTCGCCGTTAGGGGTGGTGTTCATGACAGTGGCGTGATCACTCATGTTGAAGAATAGTGTGGTGGATGTATGTTATTTGATGATGTAGAAATGTGTAGATGCAGGAAGCGACAGGCTTTTAATGTGAGGATAGTAGAAGGAAAAGGAAAAGACCAAAGAAAGGAAAACGAAATGGAAAAAGAAAAGGAAATGATAATGATGTTATCAAGAATTTTAGAGGAACCAATTTATTGATCAAGAAGAATCGGTCGATAGAGAAGAAAAAAAGGAAACGCAAACGCCAGGCTATGACACAGAGAATATATAAATGGCCCAATGGATTGTCTGTCAAGAATCGATTGTCCTTTGGGACCGTAAAAATCAATTAGGGGCCAATCTCACTAAATAACGTACCCACAGCACTGTAGCTGCTCCAGCAGTGGCAGCCAGGCTTATTCCCCCACTCTCCTGTGCCGAAGCTCTAACAAGTCGCTAAGTACAACCGGCAACCGGCGCTGATGGGATGGATGACCAGATAGGACCTAGTCCGGAATCAAAGGTGCGTTCCTAGACCAACATACAAGAGTCCACTGTTGTCGCCTTTGAGCCTGAAGAACTATCCGGCTTGCAAAGACCTGACCTTCACGTATTCTGCCAAGTGTTGAAATCGTACAATCAAGAAGCCCAAGATTTGTGTTATACATAAGAATCGGGATATTTAATGTTGCATCATACATCCCTGGGCGATATGGTGAATGTATTGAGTTCATACGCCTAGCGGATTGTGCTGTAACGTCCCCGCAAAAGCTGGTATCGACATGTAGAGTTGGATTTTCTTGCTCCACATCAACTGAAGCAGAACTGATTATCATTTCTGGTATGTATTAGAGGCTCTCCGTTTTCAACCATCTCCACGGTGCTTTCTTACCTGTGTAGATAAGTGCCGAGTTGGCGATCCCAGCCCAGACTGTCCCACAAAATCGTCTTTTCGTTGAACAAAATCCATTCAAATTTCCATCCAAAGCATGCAGATGCAGGAGTAACATGGACTGTGGGTTCCATTACATCCCTGGTTGTTTGTGCGCATACATACACATACATACACATCACTACACATCCATACGCATGGCTCTTGGTTTTTCGGGACCGGTATGGCGGTCGCTATGGCGGGCAAGAAAGCTCCGATTATCCTCCATAACGCAAGAAGTACGTATATTTTTTGCATTTCGGGGTTCGGGCCTGGATTGAATTTCTTTTCTTCTTGTTAAATGGAGTTGTGAGGGAATCAACCAACTAGTCCCTCCCGATGGCGTAACGTAATATCATATATTTGCCTAGTACGGCATGGTTTTATCGGTCTTTCAAGTCCTACTCAACTTGAATCTGTAACTTGCTTGTTTCTATGATCGCCTACAGCTATCCCAACCTGATTTCAGTATCCTTCTTCGTCTTCTCCGGTTGGGCTCCACAAGCAGCGACCTACAATGGATACTGTTCAACCCTATATTGCTGGGTTAGTGTCTCTTTCTGTAGCCAAGTCTCTTACAGTTGGGGGCATTTGTGTCCAAATAGCACGATGATCCCATTTTACGGAGCGTAGAGGAGGTAGCCAGTGTGTTATTCTCTTGATCACCGCCATTCAAACTCTTGATCGTGATATTTTCCTTTTCCTCACTCTGATCTCTTCGTAGCAATGTTACCCTTTGACTAGCGTCCGGTAGTTGTAAGTGGAAACTCCAACGCTAACTTATCGGATACAATTGTCCTCTTCTGCATGCGACGATGTTCGTCGAAAAAGCGCAACATTTCAAGAGTCGATGCGAAGTTCTTCCTTCGCGACGTCAAGCTATGATTTTATCCTTTATTCGACCCCACAGATTCCGACATTGAGGGCTGCCTCAATTGTGCGAGGCGCGACCGACAGAAATCAATTATCACAATAGTATTCGCTGATTTCGTGATCTACAAGACCGTACTGAATTTGTAATGAAGCATGTAGTCTCTACACAGTCCATTAAGTGTAACGTTTGGGAATATGTATAAAGTCGACTTGAATTTAAAATCGTCGAAATTGAATCATTGCACGACTTTTCACGACAAAACCTCACGTTGCGACGTGGGGTTTCGTGAGAATGTGGGGTAAAACGAGCTAACATCAGAAAAACACCAAAAGCCCGCTATCGTTAGTCAAGACCCCGGTATGAATAGTGGGGCAGAAAACAGAGCAAAGGCGGTACCACAAGCAACCGCATCACGTCAATATGTGCCGCTACAATTGCTTCACATGAGTCAGTGGACAACGACAACCTCCAAATATTGCTTATTTCTTCAGACCGACGATCCTACATGACCATGATGATGTCCGCAGAAACGTAAGGGCTGTTGGTGGTTAGAATGGCCTATACTATGAGTAATAAATATCCCCCAGTAGATCGTACCAACCATGTAGTGTTGAATCCGCCGAAACACAGGCCTTAGCAGCATCGGGAATGAGCCTATCTTGGTTCCATGATGAAGCCCTGCGATAGTCAAGACGACACATCGGTTTTGTTCTTTCAAGTAAAACCATAGCTCCGTACGGCTGTTGTCTCCAGAAATATGGAAACTGATGCTATCAGTCGCCACACTCAGAAACGATTAGCCTCGTTTATGTTGCCTGACTTTTGCGAAATAACGGTTGGTCGGGACACTCAATTCCTATAGTCCGGTGTACCAATTTACATCTCGCCGCTTGGTATTGCCCAGCTGTTACTTTGATTTTAGTTCCGCTCGATAACCATGATACATCTCGGTCTCGAACGCCAACCTTGTACGTCACTAGACGAAAGTACGCTTTCAACTCATCAACGTGTGATGTCGGAAAAATAGACTAACCAGTCTACTAGCTCCGTAAAACGAAACCATCGAATCCGCGTAGATCCCGAAAATTGGGATTTGCTTGTAAGACATGGCCGGGATGCGAATATAAGAGATGGCCTCCGCCTTTAGTGAAGTACTTTAGGTCAGCTCCATTTTCACTTCATGCAAATATCTCCTTGAAACTTCGATTTTATTCATCGAATCCGATTTCTGGTCGTCAAACTACACTCAGGCAAGAACACACAGTAATGATCCCTTGATATCCGAATTCCTAACAATGAATCTAGACAAACGCCATGTCTTCTCCCACGCAGTCGGCGTCGACCGACACCACGACACCGGAGCGCCAGTCATCCGGCCCCATCAGCAAGACCTCTCTAACATGCATTGTTACGGAGAATATCCCAGTGACCATCCCCCACTCTGCCAAATACCGCAGAGTTGCCATAAGTGACCTATTGAACGACGAGGATGTCGAGGTCCAGGTCCCTCGCCGCGCCCTCACCGTCACGGAGATGCTCAACTAGATGCTAGTTGTGTTGCACCCGCACCGGTGATTAAAATTTGTAGCCTTTAGTCAACATATTGTGTTTTATGATCTCATATCCTTTTGAAATTTTCGTAGTTGTGGACATAATGTGTATGTAATCTACGAAGAAATGTATCCTCTGCGCAGAGTCAAAACGACGATTAAAAGACACAAAAGCAAACGACAGTCAGCAAGGACAAATCTATGACGTTGAAAACTTCCCTGGTCCGTAAATGACACCATGTTATTGACGCGCAGAAACCGCCGCGGCGTGTTTGCCGGTCTCCTGTGCGGAGGCGATTGTAAATGAGGTTTGTGTGTTTTGTGGCTGGTCTGTCTATGCGCTCGTTATCGTGGTTATGATGATGAAAAGTGTAAATTTTGTACTCGGGTATGATTTCGAGGTCTGGTCGCCGTGAATGATGGAAATTCGCTCGCCTGCTACCCAAAGGGGCTGTGATATCGTTGATTGGGATACTAACGAAGTTGGCGTTGAATATTTCAGCATAATAAGAAGACTTTAGAAATATACATTACACATGACAACCCCACTTGGTCGATTTGCTGTACTCTGCTTATTCAGTGTAGGCGTCGTGGGTGTTATATGTTGACAGTCAAACATCAAATCGAGTAACTCAAAGGTTGGTATTTTGGCGGTGATTCGAGTAAACGAGGGGTCTGTTGAAACCTTCTGGATTATTGGGATAATTTGTCGCGGATGTCGTGTAGGATTGGTGTGTTGCAAGAACTGGGATTATGTTGTCGACGAATGTGATCAATATTCATGGTGTTAAGTTTGCCTCGAAGTTTTAAATATTGCGAAAGGCCTCAACAAAAAGACTAGGAAGGTTCGTATGTCTGGAGAAACAAAAGGAAAAGAACGTATGTATGTACATATCCATATCCAAATACGTTTGCTGCCCCGCACTGGTCAAAGCTGAGTTTGCAACGCCATGAGCAACATGCTATAGTTCACTTACACAGGGCTTACGACCCTGTGCCTCTCTTCTCCCCTCTCTTTCTGCCTCCATATGCACATTGGCGAATTTTTTCTTTAGCTCTTTTGTCTTCGTCCAGCTTATCGGTACACTCTCTCTAGTTTTCATATCTCTTCTACTTTTCCTGCCTTCCTTTACTCTCTCTTTTTGTTACTGGTTGGGCTTTTTCTCTCTTCTTTCCTTTGCTTTCTTTTGTTTCTCTCTTTCTCTTTACCTTCGGGAGTGGTTTTTTTCTTTAGGAGACCGGTTATCTTTACCTTGGTGGCGTTGGTTGCTGGTCATCCTTTTTTTCTAACAATCACTCAGCAATACACGGGCGCCAGTCGACGATCACAACAGTCTTGCCAGCATCACTAATTTCAACTGATAACAATATCACGCAACCATCTCTATACATGTACATAGACATGTATGTACATACATACGCACCATCCCCTCTGGCCATTAAACAAACTCGAGGCGCTCAACGTGACCTGTCCACTCCAGCTAGCTTGGCTTTTGATGTGAAAATTGTTGCTGTTTTGGCAGTTTGTGATTTCATCAGTCTTGTAGGCGAGTTCCAAACTTTTCGTGTTCCTTTTGTTTTGCCTTGGTTTGAATGATTTGTTCGTAGAAATATCCAAACAGATCAGGGGCGCCCCGTTGCCGTGAGGGAACACGATGCTTGATGTAATCACTAGTGAAACTCTTTAAACTCGTCATACTCTAAATGATGTAGGTTCGTGTTAGTGGTTTTTTTTTGTTCGTGTATTCATAAATGCGTATTATCCTATCTGGGGACATGGCATGATGTTAGTGGTTTTGATACCGTGGGATATACTGCATGTTGTACATGTGTACGGTTTTTGTTGGTTGGGAGACACTCGTTTTCAATGTTGTTAGGTCTTTAGCTTTGTGCAACCCGGTGCAAGTGTCAGCTTCCCAGGGGTGGTCTCTGGTAGGGTTATAGTTCGGTTGTCAGGAAGCGCCAGGTCGCTCACAAACCCTAGAGAACACGTGATGACCATGGGCTTGGGGACCGGGCACCATGTAGCGAAATGTAGCAGCTCAAATGGAGCCAATTCAAATAAAACACTCACCTTCCATCATTTGTCCCGCCTGGTCGGGACTTCATGCCCCCAACCCCGTCGGCAAAGACGGCCCTGTGTCCGCTGCTGCGGAACTTCATGGCCACCTCCCCCGAATACCAAGACAGAGACAAGGATGTCCACTCAATATGCTTCATCAGGTCTAACTCCGTCAAAAACATATACGCCGTCCCCACACCTCACCCGGACGTCACTACCGTCCACCCGGTTATGTGCGGCACACCGCACACCATATATGGAATCTACAACGCAGGCCTGAGGAGTCGAAGACAGAACGAGGCTGTGAAGGAAATCACCAAAATGAGAAGAGAAGACGTGATCGTCATGGGAGACTTCAATCTCAAGCACAGCCACTGGGACAACCCCGCCAGCCCCCACAACTCTACGACTGAAGCCCCGATAGAGTGGACGGAACGCCGGCATCTCATGATTAAAAATGACCCCACCATCTCCACGCAAGAACGAGGCGCCGTCCTCGACCTCACGATCATCCCGATTGACCTTGCCCAGCGCGTTGCCCATTTTTCCTGCGGCGGGGACCTGGAGTGTGGCAGTGACCACTCTCGACAGCTCCTGGTGCTTGGAACAAGCGGTGCTAGCAAGCGCGATGTCAAGATTCGCAAAATGACCAACATGGATGTCTCCAAATTCAGCAGCGGCTATCTGGCGGCGGCACATGAACTTGCGTCCCGCTTTTTCAACATCTCCTCCATTACGCCGGCCGATCTTGATAGGTTCACCACCGCAATTTCCCACCAACTGCAAACGGCCTTTGAAAAGGCCACACCCGAGACCAAAGTGAACGGCACGGGTTTCCGCTGGTGGAACCCAACGTGCGACTTCTTCCATCGTCGTCTTTGCGAAACTAGGAGAGCCCTGGACTCCTTCCTCCGCATGCGTAAACACGGCGCCACGAACTTTGGTCCTGAGATAGACTCGGCGGCAGCTGACTTTCAAGAAGCGAAACTTGTCCTTGAGGAAACGATTAGTACGACCCGTCGGAAGTACTACACTGACCAAATCGACTCCTTTTCTGCAGTTAGAGATGTCCATAAAGCCGCCAAATGGCTCTCCAACCCACAACGGACCTCCACACCAGCGCTTGCTGACACCACCGGAACTCTACAGAGTTCACCCCATGACAAAATCTAGGTTCTACGGACGCACCACTTGACTGGCAAAGGCGGGACTGATGTTCCCCCCCGCGAGTTCAATGATGCCGCCCCCAAATCCTGGCCGCCTATCTCCGAAGTCGAAGCAGAGCTCGCCATTCGGCTGAAATGGTTGGGCGTGAACTTCGACCGCCGCCTTGCCTTTCAGAAGCACATCCAGGACGTCGCAGGCAAGATCTCCCGTGCAACACACTTTCTGAGAGTGCTGCGTGGGTGCAAGCATGGCGCCCCAGCCAAGCAGCTCGTTGGTTTCATGAGACGGGCATTCCTTCCCGCCATCACCTACGCTAGCGGGACCTGGTGGTCTCCCAACAAATACGGGAAGAAAGGCCAAATGGCAACCCTGGGTAAGATTTTGCGCAGGACTCTTCTCGCTGCACTCCCCGCCTACCGCACTACCCCCAATGCATTGCTGCATATGATCGCCTCGATCCCGCCGATTGCTATCATCTTGGATGAAGCAGTCAAGAGAGAGACAATCGCATGGTACACCCTGGACGAAGCACATGTTCTCTGGCATGTTCGCGACATGCCCAAGATCAAGGAGATGCGCAAGCTACTCCCGATGCCTATAAACCCATACGGCCCCATCTATGACACGACCACACCCATTGACCCCGTCCCGCCTGGGCTGGCAACCGTGGCTGCTACCAGTGGCCGGGAGAAGAGTGACAAAGCAAAGGCGCATCAGGCGTTATGATCGAACCTTGCAGACAGACAACATGTCTGGATTTACACTGACGGGTCCAAGTTGGGCAGCG
>LCZG01000080.1:17466-30227 GCA_001483325.1 Huntiella savannae | reverse complement strand
CTGGACAATAATTGGACGTAGCCATTTTGGGCGTGTCCACCAATCCCGACGATGTATGTTAGTTATGGCGTACCTGAAACCAGTTAGTATGATATATCAGAAGCTATAAATTCTAAGCCGAGTGGGTTACGAGCCGCTGAGGGCTGACTTACACTAAAACGGACTTGCCCATGCCAACTAGTGCGACGGTTAGTACCTGTAGAACCATGTCGCGACTGATGACTTACGTTTACCAAGACACCACAAACATCTTTGGTTAGTACCTGGGGCTGAACTAAGCCAGCTCTGGTACTGTTCAGACTCTATAAGCCACCGCCCAGTATCTCCTATGGGATACCATCCTGGTTTTGCGTCTCCTAACTCGAAACTACCATTCGACCACTTGAATGAACGCAGTACACACAACAGTGTTTCCGGTTTGATCCAACGGATCTGAAAATCTGCGCGTGCTCGTAAATCTGTAATTGCTTCCATCTTAGTGGCAAGCCGAGAAGGCAAAGGAAACATGAGCATTTCCCATTTTGGCCGTTCGCATATCGCCGTTGCTTTTTCTAATAAGAGGCCGATTTGAGTAAATCTCTGACGCAGCAAGCCATCATATCGCTTCTGCCATCTCAGTGTCTTCCACTTGTTTTGTTTCTCAAACGCAGCGAAAACGACAGGAAGGTCATCAAAACCAGGTTGGCGAAACACACGGGTGCAGTCCATCCATTGCTCTCCCGTCAACCGTATATCCCGATGGGCCTCAAAATCATCCTTGGGGTTATGCCATGGTATGTGAATCTTTAAAATCGCCGGAACATGGTGGTTCAGTAAAATGTGCGCCACCGACAGTTTAGTTGAATTGACGTATAACCACCGTGGATGAAGAAGACAGATGAAATGCAGGATCAGCGGATGTAAGAGAGACACCACCGTAGTGAGCGTTCGCTCAGTAAATCTCCCGATCCATTCATCGCTGGTCAAACATAGAGTATAAACTACCGAAATATATTTGCAGAACGCGTGATATCTCTGGGTAAAAACTTCAATCTCAGGACTCAAATTTCCTCTTATAGCCTCATGACTAAGGAGCCGGTCAATCGCGCCACATATGGCTGGTATTGTCTGGTCAAGCAACTCTGGAGCGCGTTTGTAGTTATCATGTACATTGCTTCGAAGTGGGCCGTAAATGTCCTTGAATTGAGATTGGCGCCTCAACAGCTTCGCGAAACGAAAGCGCGGAGGTGGAGGGAACGGGAAACGAACGTCGTCATACTCTGGTGATGTCATTGTAGTGGCATGAAAGCAGGTGGGATGTTTTGTATGCCTGCACAATAACTCAGGAGTTAATGTGGTCGATTTGCATGTAAAGACTATTTAGACACATACCAAATAGTTATGATGGGGATCATTTGGCATTGTCATCAAAACTCTCTTACGCGCTTACACATTTACCTCTACATTCATGCGGACCATTTAGGTGCAATTAAAAGACAATGGGTTGGTGTGCACGGACCTATATTCGGTGACAGCAAGAAATAAGAACCGCGCGACTTATGCTGCACATTTTTGGCAACATAAACCCTGCCCCAAACCCTTCCAAAGACCAGCCAAGCAAGTCTAGCAATATCCGTTTTTGCAAATTCAAGGTCGCAAGGCGCGGATAGCAACAAGCAAGAGGCCGATTTTTTAGAGATTGCTTTTGTTATTATCTCAAAATCCAAAATTTCAATTCGAAATGAACTTCACATTTCATTATTCATCCTCAAGATCTTCCGCTTCAATCAAAATGCCAACACCTTCAACCCCAGTGCCGCCAGCGCGCACGACGAGTCCTATCCTGCTCAAAAAGCTTGCCTCCATGCTTCCCTCCGGCTACAAGTTCGGTGTCTAGCATATCTCAACACCACCGCTTAAACAAGATCCTCTTTAATAAACCCATACGGCCCCATCTATGACACGACTACACCCTCTGGCCCCGTCCCGCCTGAGCTGGCAGTCGTGGCTGCTACCAATGGCCGGGAGAAGAGCGACAAAGCAAAGGCGCATAAGGCATTACGATCGAAGCTGGCAGACAGACCAGATATCTGGATTTACGCCGACGGGTCCAAGTTGGACAGCGGCTGGACAGGTGCAGGCTGGTATGTTGAACAGAATGGCAAAAATATTGCGGAGGGGACTTGCTCCACTGGGAAATGGCACGAAGTAGCAGACTCCGAACTGATTGCAATCAGAAAGGGTCCCCAAAGTATCCCGGAGCACTTTCTCCAAGACTGCGGGCGAGTCTGGATATGTTCCGACAACAAAGCGGCGGTCACTCGCATCAACTCTAAGGCAAGCAAAACGGGCTCGGTTCAGTGCGAGGTGGACGAGTCCAAGTGGCAAAATCACACAACTAAAACGCAATTCCAACACTAAGGTACATACATTGTATCTGGGTTCCTGGTCACTCAGATATTCACGGCAACGAGGAGGCAGACAAACTCGCGAAGTCGGCGGCGGTGGAAGTCGACGAGGTTTGGATGTCTCTTGCAACGGCAAGACGGTGGCTGAAGGAGGACACACACACCAAGTTCAAGTAGTAGTGACTGGCCCAGGACTCCATCAAGAATAATTCACAATTCCAGGTGAATTGAATTGGTCTGTTTAAACCTGGTTCGCGGGCACAAATCCAGGTAGTGTCAGGGACGGATATGTTAGGGTTATGATGACCGGGATTTACCCGGGCCGAGTGAATGTATGGATGGTATGACGTGTGGGGTGATGGGACTAATAGTGGGCAGATACTATCGATAGTGTAATATATATGTATGATGCGGGGAATTCTACAGACGAGACTATTCAGAGGGATATCAACGACACAACGACGATTCATCATGGAGAAGAAAGATAGTTTGATTTGTAAGTTTATCATTTCCATGTATGTAAATAGAGGTTCTAACAACGATAGACGCCCCCGCCGGAACCGACGGCCAATCGTCCGGACGCGCAGGCCAATTCACCCTCGGCAAGCTCACCCGTCCCGACCTCCTCCCCTCCCCCACCTCCCAATTCCACGCCTGGTTCCGCGCCTGCGCCCAACCGCACCCCACAACCGGCGTCTCCCCGGCCGTTGCCCACCCCGAAACCTGCGTGCTCTCCACCGCGCAACTCCCCTCTGGCCGGGTCTCCTCGCGCGTTCTCTATCTCAAGGAACTTTCGGCCGATGGCGCGTTCGTCGTGTATAGTAACTTTGGGACGTCGCGGAAGGCGGCGGATTTGGAGGGGAATAGGAATGTGAGTTTGGTGTTTTGGTGGGAGGCGTTGCAGAGACAGGTAAGGGTGGAGGGTGTGGCGGAGAGGATGGGGAGAGAGGAAAGTCAGGGGTATTTTAATGTGAGGGGGAGGGCGTCAAGAGTGGGGGCGTGGGCTAGTAGGCAGAGTGAGGTTTTGGAGGGCAGTGGGGAGGATGGTGATGATGGGAGAGCGGTCTTGGAGGAGAGGGTTAAGGAGGTTGAGAGGATATTCGATGGGGTGGAGGAGATTCCGGTGCCGGAGTTTTGGGGGGGTTTGAGAATTTGGCCTGAGAGAATGGAGTTTTGGCAGGGGAGAGATAGTAGGTTACATGATCGATTTGTATTTATCAAGGATGGGGAAGAATGGAAGGTAGACAGACTAAGTCCCTAAATATGTATATACATACATACATCTAAAGTTCCCCCGCAACCATCTCCAAAGCTTCAAAATCCGCAGACCCAAGCTCAAAAGCCAAGCCCAACGTCATCCGCGCATGCTCCTCCATATGTCCAAAACTCAACTTCTCAATGGTATCCTCAGTCGAATGCACATGAGGATCCGACACCTCAAAGCCACTCTCGATGACGAAAGCCGACGGATACCCCGCCTTACTAGCCGATGCATGGTCACTGCACGCATAACCACATTTAGTCTCTGTCCACGGAATGCGACAGTACGTCTCGATAACCGTCTTGATGAACGCGGTTAAGCCCGGGTCAACAAAGTCCATAATCACCCCGACCGACTCGGGTGCTCCGGAGTCAAGAGTGCCTTTAATGTAGCCCGTCATATCCTGTTGGAGCATAGCCTTGACCACGCGACTCGTCTTTTCATATTCCTGGAAGATGGCCTGAGAACCTAGAAGACCGCCTTCTTCAGCCGAGTACCAGTGGAATTCAAGGGTATTCTTCAAGCCCTTCTTAATTTCCTTATTCCCCAAAAGCACCTTGAAAACCTCCAAGATAGTCACCGTGCCCGAGCCATCGTCATCAGCGCCCGGCGCCGCGAGAACCGAAGGAAGCCACAAGTTCAAGGAATCCTGATGCGCCCCGATGACAACAGTGTCGTTAGATTCTCCCTGGATACGTGCAATGATGGAAGATTGAGGCCACGAATGTTTAAACGGCGCCACACTAACTGTGTCCTCGGCGCCCGCCTCCTTAATGATATCGTCAATCTGCTTCAAAAGCCACTCTGACGACTGTTTCCCCGTCTCCGATCTGAAATATCTGGTATGGAAAGACGAGAACTTGGTAAGATGCGCACGCATACTGTCCTGTGAAAGCTTAGGAAGTAGCTTGTCAACGGTATCCTGGTGTGTACATTTCTTAGGGAACACAGGCGTCTTCTTGATCGAGAGGGCACCGAGGTGGGGGGTGTCGGTTATATCCATGAAGTTGATACCATTCTATATACATATCTCGTTAGTTCTTCTGTTTATCGTAAAAGGATCGGATAACATACCCGACGCATCTCCCATTTATCATCCTCAGTCACCAGCGCAGTCTCCCCTGGCGCAGTCTCTACAGTGTAAGTCGCGACATCCGGGGTTAAAACGACATTCGCATTGTTTGATTCCCCTTGTTCAAGGAATCTCGCAGTAGCAGCGGTAGCAAGTAAAGTAGTAGAGAAACGCATTTTGATATCAAGTATCTATATCTTGAGAAAAAAAGAAACAAGTCCCCCAAAAAGTGAAACCGCGCGCATTATATATGCGCCCGTCTAAACCACTATATGCCTCCCTTCTTTCCCCAACCTCCAACCCCTGTCTTCGCCTCATTAATCCGCTTTAGGCCCTTAATCTCTTATCTATGTCTTATCACGCGCTACGTCATATACCCAGCGCATCGCAACAATACTAGGAAATCGCAAAAAATGTCTATAACTACAAAACACCACAATTTTACATATAATCTTCCGCCATACGACCACGCACCTTGGCCCAAGATACCTTCTCCGGCATACCACCCTTTCTCTCCAAGCCCATTCCACGCTCAACCCATTCACGACTACCCATCTGTGTTAATCTGGATACAGCACGAGAAAATGCGAATCCCTCTTCATCGTTGGCCAAGGCCTCGGCAACCGACATTCTACCACCTCTTCGCGCCTCCGGATCCAGAATGAATAGTTCCGTCAAGGGGACTTCACTCGTCAGGACCAAACGCGCGTGTCTCTCATACGCCGCATCTACAAAGGTGATGAAGCGTCTAGCAAGATCCCGCATGGTATGGTCCATACATGGAATTTCCGTAACGACAAAAGAGTCATAACGACGCATCAGTTCAAGGTAATCTGCTGCACTAGTGGGTTTCCCGATGAGCTCGTCAAAGGTGAACCAGGCACAACGTCCACTGACTCTTGGCACAATGATCTTGCGGCCCCAGACGGTTTGTTCCTCAGGATGTGGCTCGGGATGAACAGGGTCACCAAGAAAGTGGAACCATTTCTGGGCGTGTTCTTCGGCATGGGAGTCGAGTTTCTGGTAGTATACGTCCGACGGTGGTCTGGGAATCTTGCGGTAGTCCGTGGGAGAATCCAGGTTAATTACGCGTAACTCCGTCTTGAGAAGGTTAATCGCGGGGATAAAACTTTCCCTTTGAATACCATTCTTGTACAACTCATCAGGCACACGGTTCGACGTGGTAACCAAGACTACACCCTGCACCATAAGTGCCTCCAACAGGCGACGCAGAATCATGGCATCAGCCACATCGGTACATTGGAACTCGTCAAAACAAAGGACACTCCCCTGCTTTGCGATATCTGCCGCAATAAACGGGATAGCATCAACGTCATTTCCATGCTGTAACACCACGGCATGAGTACGCTTATGTACATCTTGCATGAAATTATGAAAGTGGATGCGCATCTTGTGTGGGATATTCTTCGGAATGGTGTCATAGAAAAGATCCATCAACATGGTCTTGCCACTGCCGACGTCTCCATAGAGATATAATCCCTTGGGAAGATTCTCCGGGAGAGAACCTAATGAACCCGGACCAGAAGAAGACTTGCCGAATAATGAGCCAAACCAGCTTTTAGTTGGTTGGAGAGACTCAATTGTGGGTTGTGTTACTTCTGGCGGTTCATAAGTTCTCAAATCTTTCCACAGATTCTGTAGATTTTGGATGATGCCTGTTTTTGTTAGTGTCTTCTAGGGGTTTGTTTCCCTGTTTTACTACCCACCTCTTTGATGTCTATCATTCCGTAAAATCCCTTGTTGTACCCGTCTATCATATTCCGCAATGGGTCCAATATCTTCTGGTGCCGCATATTCCACCTTCTCATTTAGGTTCTCCTCTGCCTGTTCACTTTGTAGTTGTACAGGACCAGCATCTTTCTTGTCTATTGTCTCACGGTCAGTTACTTTCCAAAAGTCCCAATGTAATGTAATATAGTCAAGTCCCCAACAATCCAAGCACAGACACCACCAAGCCAAAAACAAACCAAACCCAAGGTAAAAATCCGCGTCTATAGCCGTCCGCCCTTGGCACGTCGTAATGCACGCCAAGAACCACTCTGTCTATCGGCTGCAACCATAGCGCCGAGCTCCTCCCTCGGTAATCAAGAATCTCCAAAAAAAGAAAGAAGGAAAATAGACTTACCAAGACCAAACTGCACATCTTGTACTGCTGCCGCTGCGGTAGCTAGCGATCTTCGCTCGGTAGGGGGTGTTGAGGTGTTCGTGGGTGTTGACGATGTCGAGATGTATCTAGCGCGAGACGAGGTCGAAGATGGACTAGCTCGTGGGAGTGTACGGAGACGGAATTGTGTGTTCCTTGCGATTGCGGGGCGCGGAAGTGCGCGGGTAAGTTTTATAACGTTCGAGATAGAAGACATTGTGAATCGTCGTAGGTAGGTAGGTATGTATGTTTGTCGAGAATTGTAAAGAAGTTGCGTATGTTATACGTCACCAAGTAAAAAAGAAGAAAAAATACAAAACAAGAAAAAGGCACTTTGATCAAGCACAGGTAGAGAATCCAGAAAAAGTAATGCAGGAGTCGAAAATCAGGGTATTTGACAAACGCAAAGACAACAATGTGAGAAAAGAGGATATATCGAAAAAAGTATAGATGTAGAAAAAAGGGTAGTCAGCGGTTCCTTGGATTGTCTTTTTTTTTCCTTAACTATTTTCACGAGTCAGACATCGGGTGGAATCCGGCCAATCAAATTCATGCAGAGAGACTAATATAGGTCAGGAACACCGAGTACTGTGAGTTTTTTCTTAGGCTGGCGGCATGTGAAGATGGATTTCATTTTTGGCTTAACTAAAGCCGAGGCGCAGTGATGCTGTAGTGTAGGTTATCTGATTGTTTAGTAAGTCATGTGATTGGGATGTTTTACATTGGAGACGGACGTCAGTCAAAGCTAAAAGAAAGAGAAGCACCTTCCTTCGACAAGGCATTCTTGGAGAAGGCGAATTGGATAGCCTATTAACTACGTCATGTGCACATGTTGCAGTACTCCGTCAATCCATCGGATATCACCGGGTCTTTGGCAGCCTACCATCTTTGTCTGACAAGTGGTATTGACTCAGCTTATGCACTTTCATCGTCCCTTGAATTGACTGCTCATGTGTCTTCACTTTTCATTGAGTCGTGAATGCCGTGGACGGGGAACATGTGGGTCTGTGGGGGGACAAGGGTATGTGAAAGTCCGGGAAATGTGGGGCATCTGGGGATTTTTCGGGGGTTGATGTGTAGGGTTGACTAGGGTTGTTTTAAGTCGGGTGTGTATTACGGGAGGCAAAGGACGGGGAGAAGTGATGATGTCGTCGGTGTGGCCGGAGTGATTTGTGATAGTTGATAGGAAACTGGAGTATAAGAAAGGGGAGTTATCCAGTGACTATAGAGACTTTCCCGGAACTCCATATTCATCAAACATAACAAAATCACCATGTCTTCCAAAGCGCCCTCCGTCTGCTCCAGGCTTTCCACGCTCTCCATCCCGGAACTAATCGACCGCGGCAAATTCCACGCCTACCAAACCCACCTCTACCAAGCCGAGGCCCAACGTCGTCATCTACGTTCCCAACGAAAAGCTCTAGAGCGAGAACTCCTTGAATCCCAGGCTCTCCAGGAAATTTCCGACTTGCTAGATCAAGATATTGCTATGCAGGATATCCAGAGTGACGTGGACATCTCATGGGAAGATATCATGGGAATGCAGATTCCCGAGGCGAAGAGGATACCTAGGGAGGTTCTGGTGGTGCTGTTGGATGCATGTGTGAAGATGGCAGTTGGGGAAGAGGATGGGAGTGCCGAGTTTCCAATACATGCGCCGGGCCCTTATCCCGAGATGGTGCAGAGTATTATAGCCGAGATTCTTAATTGTCAAGTTCCCCCGGCTTTTAAAACAACGGTTTCTTCATTACTCGAGGCGCGCTTCACCAAGGATTGGCCGGGCATTTTACTAAGAGTCTATCACGAGCAAAAGAAACCGACGGTCTCATTATCAGATATCAGTCTTCCCTCACCCATGGTCGAAGACCCCCCAGAGAATCTTCCAACCAAGGAACCTTCCCCCGAACTCCCCTCCCGTTCACGCAAACGGAAAAACACCCAAGACCACATGCCCACCAAGAAATCGAAACCCAAAAGATCCAGACTTGATATACCCCCTCCAAGCCCTGAAGGAGATCACATCTCCGACCGCCTGCGAAACCTCCCTCCAGTAAACTACAAAGAACCCTCCAGTCCCCTATAATGCCCAAAACGAAAAGAAAAAGCCATTTCATTACATCCATACATATCCGGCTAATCTAACCCAAACAAAAAAAAAACGCCCAAACTCCCCGAAATCCAACAAGAGCTCTACAAGAAATACTCCGCCACCGGCTTCTTCGCCGGCATCCCTCTGCCCCCGTCCGGCGCCGCATTAAACACTCTATACCGTCTCCCCGGCCCCATGAGAAGTTTCTGGCCATCCTCACTATCCGTTTCACCGCCTTGTCCAGAAGACCGGTTGACATCGCCATTACTCCGCGCAAACATGCCCAGCCCTGAGGCGTCCTCGCTAAGTTCCAGCAAGGCAGCAACATTACCGCATCGGTAGCAGTAATTTGGCGCCGACCATACAGTGACGATGGCCGAGTTGAACATCTCTTTGTATCCCTCCATGACTAGCTGGTGAGCTCGCGCAATTAACGAGAGATCATTGTCATAGTTGAATTTATGTACCGGGGCTCCACCAAATAAGAAGCCCGCTCCACGTGGAGATAAAGACCATGGAACACCGTCGTTTTCGTCAGGGTCACTCCAGAGGAGATCACACATGGCGCCGTCGTGGGGAACCTCCTGTTTCCGATCAAGCATGCGGATCTGATCGATTGAGTCAACAACGGGCGATAACCCACCATGCACACAAAGGACAGCCCCCGCAGGATTCCCCGCCGGCGTGCCGTTTGAATTGCCACTTGCGCCGGACCCGGGCGTCCCCGAGAGAATGGGCATGTCCGAGGTATTCTCGGCTGGTTTCCCTGGTTCATCAAAGGATACATCAGAGAGCATGTCGGAGTAGTTTCTCCGACGCCTGTCAATAGTAGAGTCGTCGGGTCCATGAGTAGCCACCTCCACATCGGCATCCTCCCCCGCAACCTCATTACTCGCGCCCAAAACCAGGGCACCAAGCGCGAGATAATCAAAGACATCGCAACAATATCTCCAAACATTCGCACTTCCATACTTCCGAATACACTCATCATAGAACCCATAAACCGTAGTTATCTGTCTTGACTCGTGATTCCCTCTAATCAAATGCATGCGATCTGGATAGCGCACCTTGAGACATAACAACAGCAAGAAAGTCTCAATCGAATAGAACCCGCGGTCGACAAAGTCACCTAGGAAGAGGTAGTTTGTATCCGGCACATCCCCGCCTACCCGGAATAACTCCATGAGATCGTGGAATTGCCCGTGGATGTCCCCGCAGATGGATACTGGGGCGAGCACGGTGACCACGTTTTCCTCCTCGATGAGGATTTCCCGGGCGCGGTGGCATAGCTCGCGGACATGCGCCTCGGATATTGGGCGGCAAGCCCGAAGTTCGGATATCGCCCTACATTTGTTAGTCAGTACGCCATCTCTCTCATGACATCACAAGAGGAAAAAAAACTTACCTATCTAGATCCATATTGAGATAATTATCTCTCTACTCCGATACACCAACTCTTCATGCCGTCGCAATGACGTTCCCTGTCACCTGGCTCACTATCGGGGTTAGCAATGTCAGGGTTTTTACGCTTATATAATCAGCGTGGCGTCAGACAGGGATTATCGTGTGGCGGCCTCAGGAAGGATGGGTTGCAAAGCGGATACAATTGGATGATGCTGATTGGCCAATTGATGAATTTTTTTCCGGTGAATTTCCTGGTGATGAGATGGTTTGATGACGATGGTGCTGGATGTTATCGAGATATCGCGATACCGAGAACTTCCACTTCCAAAGTAAGTTTACAACCCCCCTGATAACCCGCCCCATCGTAAACCTAATAAATTCTAACAATCTATCCAGTTCCCCCCCAAAAACGCGACAAAATGCCCCCCCACATGCACCCCCGCTCCCGCACCACCACCGCGCTATTCACCGGAACCCTCCTATCGGCCTTCCTAGTCGTCGCCATCCCCCACGCCCTCCCATGTCCCCGAACCATAACATACGCGGACTCCCCACCACCACGTTCCCTCCTAACACAATCGCCATCTCCATCGGCACCGCCAGCATCCACTCCCACAGAATTCTACTATACCGACTCCCAAGGACGTCTTCATAGACGACGGAGACGAGAGGCGGTTGAGACTACGGTTTTGGAGGATGGGAAACAAGTTAGTAGGGGCATGGTCCAGTTTGTTCCTACGGGCGGAGATGTTGCGAGGGACGGGAGGGAGAGAGGGTGTCCGGTGCCGAAGCCAGGTGGACTGATTGGTGAGATTTTAGGGTTTGGGAAGAGTTGAGAGATGGATATAGGATGGCTTTGTGTATGTATGTATGATTTGTGTTGGCGTTTGGGTCTCTTTTGCTTTGGTATCTTTTGTTTTGGGGGTTGTCTTGAAATTGTATTAGCATGTTATATTACCGCATATCACGGGAATCACCCGGTTTTCTCAGTTCCATTTGTATACCAAAAGAGTTTTTTTCAAAGTGGACTCTCTTCCGCCCGAGTACATACATACATACGCCCGGCCTAGATTCCCCAAGTTTCACACGCCCGACTTCCATTCATACATCTCCAATCATGGTCAATCCAAAAAATCATTTACCAAATCAAGCCACCCACCGATTCCACCTGATCGATCCAGCCACTTCCTCATTCTTGTACACCATACAAACAAAGTCACGCCCCCGTACCACCCGACCATACCAAATACTACAAACCAGGAGTCCGCCGCCCGCCGCCCCCTTCAAATCGGCATGACATCATAGAAACCCTTGTCAACCCTAGAGATATACTACATGTTGGCATGAAGAGAGAGTGAGGACTCCAATACGAAGTCCATTAACCTTGGTCCTTGGATAATCAGTTTCTTTGTTTCGTTGATGCTTGCCAAGAATGACTGTGTGTATTGTATATGTAGGTAGATATTTAAAGGTACGAGGAACACGGGAAGTCGTTCGATCGACGGGTTGTGACATGGTGTGTATGGTGGTCTATGCTTTTTTGATCTTGTTCTTTCTTTTTTGTAGCGGAGGGATTTACGGGAGCAGGTGCGGGTGGATTCAGTCGACGAGGCGAGAAACGGTGGTATGTTCGTATTTGCGAATGGACTAGGCCGTGATTTTCTGTATGGATGGCATGACGTGCCTGATTTCCTCGAGGGTGATATTTTAGGATATAACTAAAAAGTTGATGGAATGGTTAGACCCCTTGCATGGATACATGTGGCAAGTATGTACAATGTACATACGCCTATTATGAGGGGGCTTAGATCAAGTGCGCTGCTTAGCTACGGTATGTCATGAGCCATATCAAATGACCGGGCGAGATGACGGTAGTTATTTTCGTCCACTTAATCCAACTAATCCACTCCCCATGGCCCGTTTTCATTAATCAAAAGCCAAGCCCCTTTCTCGGCCATCGCAAGTCTCCTTTCTCTCACCCATCTTGGCGTGCTGAAGCTACGAAATGAGAAATAAGGAATGCGGAGGAATAGGATCATGTCGGTGCGACGTGGTATAGACAGAGCGAAGGAACCAGAAAGGAAGGAAGGAAGGAAGGGACCGTGACTTATGTCGTTATTGACGGCTTTCAAGTTAAACAATAAACCACAAGTGTGCTGTAACTTTCCATTGTGTATGCATTTATCGTCATTATGTGGAAATTTTTTTCTCATCTTGCTTGAAGCGAGTGTGGTTCCGCAGTGTGACCGATAGGAAAGCATTCTTGACGGTGGTGGTAAGTAACCCAGCCACCAGATGAGCTCACCGACTTTATGGATTGTATGTATGGACATGTAATAGCCAACAAGCAAGCATGAGGGATCATTCTAGGGGCCCTGTCTATA
>LCZG01000080.1:0-17386 GCA_001483325.1 Huntiella savannae | reverse complement strand
TAGCTCTAGAGTCCCTTTATTGGATACATCGTCTTGGTGATCTTCAAGATCCCTTGGGATATCGAAAAGATGGGTTGGTCGGGAACATTGATTGATTTACTGGTTTAACTGGTTCTCATAAATGGGAGATTCTAGATGGTCATGTCGCATATACTGTACATATGTACTGTACCTGCAACCTAGTCAGTCATACCAAACCAAACCAGACCAGACCATGTCTAGGAACTAAGAAACGGGGCTAGATCTATACCCATCCAGTTCCAGCTCCAGCTCCCATCCACACCATCAAAAACTCTAGATTGTTATATAAACGTACATACCTTCCCTACAAACCATCTTTCCTTCCACTTCAATCTATTTCATATCCCCTCAAGAAACCACCCAAAATACACAATACACACACCTACATACGTCGTCCCTTCCCCTTCCTCCCTAACACACAAACCTTCCCAAATCATCCGTTCTTCCCTCTCCTCCTCCTCCCCTACCAATAACCCCTGTCATCAACCGCCCCAGCCCACCATCCAAATCCAGAAACAACCCACGTCCACATCCCCGTCCGCTCCGCATTTAAATATCCCAGACACGCCCGCCCTTCTCAACGAAACCCACCGTGCCGTGAACTCTCCGACTTCATCACCATTAGCATGCACCGTTCTACATCAGAGCCTTTGTATGTGTCCCTTCGCTTATTCTACATTCGTTAATACCCGCCTCAAAACAGACATGTTTGTTTAGACTGTTTTGCTTTCTTTTTTCTATCTATATACCATCTATTCACACATACATACATACATACACACATCCATTCGCCAAAATGCTCCGCCGTTCTACTTCCCGCTTTTCTCACGATGATGAAGACCATAGTCCATATCAAACCTACCGGCCTCTCTCCCGTCTTCCTACCCCGCCACCCTGCTACAAAGACAAACCAACCGACGTCTGCCCCGCCATCTCCGGCCAACCACTCAAGCCCTCTCTCCTTGGTAAGTTTCCCCCGTCACCTCTTTCTATAAAAATCCCAAGAATCCTAACCATTTCCTAGGCCCCGCAACCCACCTCGTAAACCTAATCCCCATTTCCGCCTCGTTAACCCTACCTTCAATCCCCTTAACCCAAGCAATCCTAACCCGTCTCTCCCTTCCCCTCGAAACCATCGCTCTTGCCGTCTGCATCCTCGACTCTCTCAACTCCAAATTCGCCCTCCACTGGCGTCTAACCATCCCCTTAACACCACCAACCCTAACTAAACGACACACTCTCCCGTTAACTCCACAAACACCCACCGCCTCTCCGCCACTGCACATCGACTCACTTAACCCGACTCTGATTGCTCTTGCCGCTCTTTCAATCTCTATAAAATTCATTGACGACCCCTCCATGACCTCGGCCCACTTTATTTCCGCCTATGGTCATGGCTTGTGGACCGCTGAGCAACTTAACGTGACGGAAAGATGTATCATGGAGAACCTTGGATACCGTATCATGCCGTTATACGACGAGAACCTGCTCGCCGAAGCCATGGTTGATATGCAACTTGCCGCCATGCCACCTTATCAAGCCCCACAAGATCCCTCGCCCGCTCAACCGGAACGTAGAGCAACCGTTAACCACGGAGATGGCTGGATGGGCCCCGTAAAAGTCCCCGTAAAAGTCGAGTAGAGTAGGACAAGGCGCAGTATCATGGCTTATGACTTTTCTTGCTTTTTCCCTGCACTATTCGTTTACCCTGTTTTTACATTGTTTTGATCATTGCATACCCCTTTAGTTATAACCTTAGTAGACTATTCTTTTCGGATATTTTAGAGAATATAATATGTTTTCCATATCTTGTACAGTCACGTGACTAGACCATATATTAATCATAACACATATGTAAACCTACATCAACCGTTCTTCGTTCATCTCCCTTGTTAACTCCTCCACAACGACTTCTTCAAACTCATCCAGCCCATTCTGGATATGTAATTTGAACTTGATGACATCGTTGATAATCCGATCAATCTCCGTATGAAGTTCCTCCCTCACAGCATTCGTCTTCCCAAAGAGTTCATCAAGCCTATGCAAAGTTAGTAAATCATCATCATAATCATCACCCTCTCAAAACACTTACTCAACATTCGCCGTAATCTCTCTCTGCTCCATCAACCTAACTGAATCCGTCAAACCACTCCTAATTCTCAACAAATCCTTCTGTAACCTCTCAATCTGCGTATCCCACGTCATCTTATTCGCCGTCATGATCTCCTTTGTCTGTTCATACTCCTCCTCTACTGTTCTTGTCCGATGGTCCAACGTTTCCAATTCTCCCTTCTTTTCTTCAATAGTCTCCTTTAAACTCACTAGCGCCTCGTGGTCTTTGATTACCGCGTATGTGATATCCGCAGTTTTATCAGCGATAGACTTGTGTAGTGTTGACACGTACACATTGACCGAACCCCGTAGATCAAGATTGATAAGTTCGCCCGGTTGGCAACCCACCGTCAAATCACCCGTAATATCTCCCGTTCCTCCCCCGGATATATTCGTCGCCTTAAGAACCGCTGGCTTTGCAACAATCCGCAACTCATAATCCTTTCCTCCCGCATTGACAGCCGTTGGAGGTGTTAGCCCAGCGTTATAAGCAACCTCGTTATACGCATTAACCACACCCTCCAATTCTCCCAGACACCTTGCCGCCTCACGTTCCTTCTCCGACAATACCTGCTTCTTCTCCTCCACCCGTGCCGAAGACGCTGCAAGGCCCTTTTGTAACCGTTCCCTCTCCCCATTCATTCGATCAATATCTTCCATGCTAATCCCCTGCTCATCTACCAATCTCTGTAGATTCCGTTTTTCATGACTCAGTTCTTGAGTCTCCTGCTCAATCGCCTCCAAATCTGCTTGTAGCCCTGCTATCCGTGAATCGTACTTTTCAACCCGTTGTCGTGCCGCTTGATTATACCCCTCAAACTCGGCAATATCCTCCTGCATAATCTTGTAATTCTTGTCTAGCGTCGCGATATCCGGCGCCCTCTTTTCAAACTCAGCAATCTCCGCCAGAATGTTCGCATGTTCCTCATCCAGCCGGTTTGCCTCCTCGATATACGGCGCATATAAGTCTTCAAACTCCCTCGCCAATTGTTCGTCGTGCGGTTTCAACAAGGTCTTAGCTTCCTCATCACTAATATTATCATCCATAGCCAGCCAATCCCGATACGCCCGACTCAGATAGTTGAACACAATCTTGACCCCAATAATGTCAAAACCGGCCTCCTTGCAAGCCCAGTCATACTTGCCACTCGACGCATTCTCCATCATCTGGCCTGCCTGCATAAGCCAATGCAACATGCCCAATAAACCCGGCCAATTCTGTCCACCGACTGCCACCAACTGCGACTTGGTAATCGACTTCTCAAACGGATATCTCAACCACTTGAGAATCGGGGGAACCTCCTGATCGATCGACTTTTGGAACCGATAGTGCGGGTCAATCCGATGATACAGCCATTGAAACAGGTGCGTGAAATCCTTCTGTGTCGGCGACTTCATCGCATTCGCACTTAACGTATACCCCGTTTCCTGCTCAAAATTGTTCAAGGCAATCCACTCCATAATCTCCCTTCCCATCCTCGTAACAAACTCCCGAGACTTTAATGGTCGTGGATCCTTAGGTGTCCCCCCCGACTGTGGCGCCGCCTGGAAGAAACTCTGCTGGAATACTCGCGGCTGGAAAATACTACTCCTTCTCCCGGACGTGCCGCCGCCAGACATCGGGGTAGCCGTGGGCCCCATTGAGCTGGGCGCCGACGATGAAGGCGCGTTCATGGGGCGCGCATGGAAAGTTGATTGGCGACGGGCACTCGATGCCGAGAGGCCAGAGGCGCCGGAGGCTACGGGAGTTGCGTTGAATAGAGGTGGATCTGGCCTATACGCGAGTGTTTGCCTGTTCCCCGAGAGAGTCCGTCCATGTTTATGACCCGACGGGTTCATCCCCGCGGCCATACTGGATCGTTTAAGACTTGAAGCTGGCTGTGGAAGCCCTGAAGATTGACTTTGCATCTACAAAATCCGTCAGTACATATCCCTTCCAACGGTGGTTTCTCCACGAACCTCGCGCATGCGCCGCGCGCTAGAAGAGGAATCTTTCGACATGCTGTATATGTCCTGCGATGGCAAAACGTCGACGATATATGCGACTGAGTCAATGAGTTATGCGACCGAGTGCGTCGTGCGATGAGGGGGGTATAGCCGGGTGTATATCGTTCATCTGACAACCCTGTCGTAAATTCCCATACCGGGGTTTCAGTAAACAAATGGACGCGCTCGGTGTAAATTGGCGATAACCCTGGAATCCTTTGTGCATGTTTTGTGCTTTGGCGGGTGCAGACGGCTGGCAAATGAGCTGACAGGGTCTTGGTGTGGTACAGAAGTTTCGACTTGACCATAAGAGTGTTGCTGCTTTGTGATGGTGAACAAAGAATATAACTGATAGTTGGCTTATTGGACTTGACATTTATAGATCAACAATACAAGTCTACCTACCTGACAAACAGCTAATCCGTAATCGTATCCTAAATAATAGCAAATATCCCATTTGCACCCTCCGCCTCCAAAAAAAACCTTCGCCGGTTTCTCCGAATTTCTCATCAACCCACTTACCACTCCCCATTTCAACAACCAAAATCCGATATGGTCTAGGGGCTAGGATATCTCGCTCTCATCTTCCAAAGCTGATCCGAGAAGGCCGGGGTTCGATTCCCCGTATCGGAGTTTCCATTCCTTTTTGCTCCGTCTCCAGACTCCACCATCTTTTTTGTCTACCAAAATCAACATACAATCACCCATCAGACGAATCATTGCTTCAAATAAATTCATTAATCTAAGAAGCCACATTAAACTTTTACCCAAATGAAACAAAACCTGGTATCAAAATACCTTGGAATCCTAAAACGCCATTCAACCAGTCTAATGCTTTTGTCCTGTGTCCAATCTAGCCATATCCCGTATCCGATGCCCGGAAAACAAAAGAGAAAATCAAGCCATTCATCTCCATAACGTCATTAAGAGTATATCCCGTGAACCGCTTAGTACTGACGTCCATGAGACTGTCCATAGTGTCGGCCTTGTTGGGGGTTACCACTCTGGTACTGGTGTCCATTGTTCTGCGCAGGTGGAGGAGCAGCAACCTATGGCATTGTTAGTTTTTGAGTCAAGAAATCAAAACGGTTTGCGGATAGAGATGAAAGACTTACAGGTGCAGCATAGTTCACCGGAGCAGAAGCGGCGTTGATCAAGGCCGACAGAGTCCCGGCGAACTGCTGTGGGTCAATAGCAGGAACCTGTACAGCAGCAGGAGCAGTAGCAGCCTGGTAGCTCATCAGGGCACCTAAGAGGGCACCAATATTAGTCTGGGCAGACTGAGCAGGCATGACCGGTGCCTGCTGAGCAGGGTACATTGAGTGGTGTGTCTGTTGCTGCTGCATATACTGAGGCTGCGCTGGTACCTGCTCAGTACGTGGACGAGGGCGAGGGAAGGCAGAGTTGTGCCTCTTGATCTGGGCAATGCTCTCAACCATGTCATGAGAAATGCTCTGGTTCTTATACGCCACCACGTCAGGCGTCAAGGTGTTTCTGTTGATACGGAAGAGACGCATATCAACCTGACCACGGATCTGAGAGTTGTGGTCGACAATCACCACACCTTGGGTCCCATTCTCAAGGTGTTGGTGTGAAAGAGCCTCCAATGCAGGCCCACCCTCATATCTCTCACGGACAACATTAAGACCGCCGCGACGGAGAGTGTTCTCGATCTCATCGAGGAACCGGTGGCTCACGTTGTCTGCCAGCAAAGCAACATCCGTACCACGAGCGTCCGTGGGAGAAGCACCCGAATGTTGGCGAGTATGACCGTACGGACGACGGCTGGCAGGGCTGGGGGACCGACGACGGGGCTGACCGCCATATCCGTTACGACCCTGGTTGTACCCACCCGGGGACCGCGAACGCGAACGGTAATGGGGTTGGCGAGATTCGCGATCACGGTTGTAGGGCCGGGATTGCTCACCATGTTGTCCATGTTGGCCATGCGAACCGCGGGTAGAGTTGTCTCTGGTCTGGGGGAAGCAGATGACAACGTCTACAAACAAGTTAGAAAGAAGATACTCAGAAAAGTAGATGCAAACTTACACAGAGGCTCACTGTCGATGACACGCGAGTGCATGGCAGCCATAGCCCGCTCAGCATGCTCAATGGCGGTGTATTGAACGAACACATAAGAAGTTATGCGAATCTCAACAATCTTTCCGTATGGACCAAAGTGGTCAAAGACCTTGCGCTTGTTGATCTTTTCCATGTCAAAGTTACCTACACGCGGGGCATTAGAAATTTACACTCACAAAAACACAACGACAAAACTTACGGATGAAGAGGCGGGAGCCTTGTGGGTACAAGTCACGAGATTTCGGGTATCTCAAATACTCCTTCTCATCAGCTTCATACATGTGAAAGCGGCGGGTAAGCTCAGAGTATGGTAAAGTTCTCTCCTGTCTGGGGGCAGAGCGTTCGTTCGTTTGACGGCGGGGGTTCTTGTACGAAGATTCCGACGGAGGAGGCTTCTGAGGCAGACCGGAAACTCCGGGACGGCGTCCGCCACTTGAACCGTCAGAGTCAATGGTAGGGCTGAAGAGGGCAGCTGATGGAGGACCAGATTCGTCAGAATTGCTACGGATAGGTGCATAGGGTTGGCTGTGGACATCAATAGACAGTGACGTCATGGATTCACGGCCATTGTTGTTGTAAGCATGACCGCCGTGCTGAGACGCGTAGTTGTTCGTTTGGGGAAGAGCGTTTTGAGCAGCGGGGGCATTGTTGAAAGGACTTGGGGCTCTAGCAGATAGTTCGGTGCTGACGGCGACAGTAGTACGTGAGTCTTGATTCTCGAGTCTCATGGCCTTAGCGGCTTGGGGCTCGGCGGCTTCACCCTCGATATTGGTGTCAAGAAACGTGGCATAATCGTCGGACGAATCAGCAGTGCTTTGAGACGGAGGCGATCCGGAATCAACCAAAAATCCAGATCTCTTAAGTGTGGAACTAACATCTGCAACTGGAGATTTCTCGTTGTAAAGGTCATCATCATAGGGGTCTTGCTCTACGGCAGCGAGCTTCATCATGGGTGCAGCCATGATGGCGTGAGACAAACTGTAGACCGACACGCGGTAGGAATACTAGGGAGCGGATGTTGATAGTTTGGCTTGATCACAATCAAGAGTGTAGTTTGAGGTTGTGTTAGAGGGAACTAAGAGTACTCCGGTAAATCCGCCGAGGGCAAGTAGAATTGTTCGTCGTGATGAAAGGGATGAGGGGATGTTAAGAGAGAACAGGGAGAGATGTCAGTTTGGCGAAAAGCTTGTCGACTAAGATCCACGGAGGTCTTGTCTATGTAGGCGAGGTTGGCTCGATTGATACAATCAGCAGATACGATGGGAGGAGGCAGTCTGGCGCGAAGAGCGAGATTCACAGCTGGTGCGTGAAGAAGTACGATCGTGTAGTTGATGGGGAGATAAGAGATTACCCGATAGCTTATTTCGGAAGTGTTTTTGGACGACTTTTTGAGGTGCAGAGATTGATTGTCCTTGGTTGGATCAAGGAAAGTATGTCGCAGATAAATCACAAGCCACAAGACCGCTAATTAACGAGAGCATGTGGGTTGGAGGATGGAAAATAGAGAAATTGAGTGGAGACAATAGAGAGAACACAAGGCTTGTGCGGTGATGCAAGCAATAGTAGAGAAAGAAAACGGATGCAGAGAAAGCAGGCGTACCTTGCTTGAGAAAAAAAAATCAAGGTAAGGGAAAAATCTTATTGGAAGGTGCACAATAGTGACTAAACCCGAATGGCGTGTTTTCATTGGTTGAGTGAAAAGTCTTGCAAAATGATTTTCAGAAGGTAGTTTAACCGTAAATTAACCGCCTTACAGATGAATTTGTTTCCATGAAGCATAACAGACTGCAAGCCATATCCAACTGGAAGTCATATCGAACTGGGACATAGAGAAAGTCGGAGAAACGATGATGATCAAGCCAATCGCAACAATGTTTTGCCGGACGGCGGTCTATAGAGCAGTTCTGCCCAGAGTAACTATCCCCACGATGGTGATCTCGAGAATGGCCAAGCATGATCACACAGCTGAGAATCAGGCCAGGGCTGCAGCCAAACGAATGAGCTATCGCCAACGGCTAGCTAAAGCAGCCAGGGACAAGATGCCAGAGGAGATTGCCGCGAAAGCCCGTGAATGGATGGCAAACTTCAATATAGACTCAGTTCCTGTTGGAACAATCAAGTATTCACGTGCAGCTGGTCCTGGTGGACAACATGTCAATAAGTCAGTCTCAGCTAGATGAACATAATCGTAACTTTGGCTGACCATATGCTTAATTCCCTTACAATCATAGGACTGAGACTAGAGCGGCCTCTACGTGGACATTGGAGGAACTTGAAAGCATCACTCCTGAGGTTTTACACAAGCACCTCCCAGAGTCACGGTATTATGTTCCAAGCACTAATAGCTGGACTATCTTGCATCAAAAGTTGCGGGATCGGAATGCCAATGCAGCTCATAACCGTGTAAAACTCGAGAGAGAGCTGAGAAGAATACACGATGAGAATGTACCTGGTGTTCCTGATCCACTCATGATCAAAAAGGCGGAAAAAGAGTGAGTTCGATTTACAATTGTAATTGACAGAATATGCTAATATAAATTGTAGTATGGTAGACGGCAATGAAGCCCGAATTAAGTCTAAAAAGAACCACAGCCAAAAGAAACAAGATCGCAAAACCGAATACTTGTAGTGTATCAATAGAGTTACGAGCTACTCTTTCATGATCTACGGACCATGTGTAAATATAGTAAATTAACCCCGAGCTTCTCTTGCTGTAACAAATGTCGTCAAATAGCCCCATTAGCAAACTTATATACGTACGTATATACATCTCCGTTATAAATGAATGTACGCAATCAACAATACTCAGTCCCTCAGTTGACGCGGTCGCTGGTGTGGCTGAGGACTCGGTTGCCGTTCTACAGGATGCGGCAAGGTCATTTTTGTAAGTGAAATTCAATTTATCACATATACCACCACAGGTAAGAATTACACAGCTCTGCCTATAAATTCCTGTAAGCAACCGGGCTGTCAGAAATCCCTTGGGAATCTAAAACGCTTCTTATGTTCTCTGGTCCTAATCGCCCCTTGTTCGATCTGTGCGGGGTTCCATCAGTTCCGTCAAGCCCCTCTGATGCCCCTCTGCGGCGCCCCCAAGTTCCATAATAAGTTCCATAACCCCAGCGAACCCTCGTTCCAGATCCAGCCTAGACGCCTTTAAAAGCACTACTTCTGACGATAGCTTGGGTACATATCCAAATACCGAACCTTTCTTCCTTTTCTTTTGGCTTCACTATCTACTTCCTTTCGTTCTTTCTTTCTTTCTATACACAATGTCGACACCAAACACAGACGCCGCTGCTCAACAGCAGCCATACATGCAGCCCTGTCGGTACCAGGTCGGAAAGACTCTCGGCGCGGGGTCATATTCGGTGGTGAAGGAGTGTTTCCACATTGAGACGGGACGTAAATATGCCGTCAAGGTTATCAACAAGCGATTGATGATTGGTCGCGAGCACATGGTAAGCTTCAGATGAAAGCATAAAGCTCCGTGGTGGTCTTTTATTAACAAGTAGCTCCGTCCTCGCCATCTAGATCAGAAACGAAATTGAAATTCTTTCCCGTGTTTCTATGGGTCACCAAAACATCTTGACATTGGTTGACTACTTCGAGAGCGTAAACAACTTATATCTTGTCACCGATCTCGCTCTTGGTGGTGAGCTTTTCGACCGGATTTGCAGCAAGGGCTCCTACAATGAGAGCGACGCCGCCGAACTTATTCGGGCTACTCTTTCGGCTACCTCGTACCTCCACGAACATGGAATTGTGCATCGTGACCTTAAACCCGAGAACCTGCTGTTCCGTACACATGAAGATAACGCCGATCTTCTCATTGCCGATTTTGGTCTCTCGCGTGTCATGGATGAACAAAAGTTTCACGTACTGACGACCACGTGCGGTACCCCCGGATACATGGCGCCCGAAATCTTCCGCAAGTCAGGTCACGGAAAGCCCGTTGATATTTGGGCTATCGGTGTTATTACCTATTTCCTTCTCTGTGGTTACACCCCATTTGACCGCAACACTGACTTCGAAGAGATGCAAGCCATTCTCAGTGCAGACTACAAGTTCCTGCCTGCTGAGTACTGGCATGGCGTGTCAGATGGTGCCAAGGATTTCATCAACCGTTGTTTGACGATTGACCCATCCAAGCGACCAACGGCCCATGAGGCCCTTCAACACCCCTTCGTCACCGGCGAGTCTCAACGTGGAATGGCGGTTGACGACCGTCTTCACATCATCAAACAAAACTTCAACGCCAGACGCAAGTTACATGCTGCCATTGACACAGTCAAGGCAATCAACAAGCTCCGTGTTGGTCAGGGTCTCGCCATGGACAAGCGGAGAGAGGGTCCTTACAAGGTCCAAGTTGAAGACTCAAAGCCAGTCAATGAGGACATTGAAATGGGTGGCAACCTCGATGTCTCCGTGACTATGAACGTACCGGCGAGTCTGAAGCCTGGTGCTCCACAAAACAAGGTTGTGGAAACGTCTAAAGGATTATGGGGAGGTGCGCCGGTCACGCGTGGTTAAGACCAGGGAGGCTGTGCTTTGAAGCTTTCATTTGTGTTGTATATGTTTGCTGTTATGCTGTTTGGATACCATCTGATTTTATTTTGTCGTCACTTTGTATGTATAAGGGTATGGTTATAGAAGTAAACCCCAATGTTATACCTGTCTACAGAGGTCCGCGCTCGTTTCACTACTTCGCCTTGTGTTTGTCCAGCCACGTTGGCAACATGTGCATAGGACGATCACATTGAATTTGCTGGCGCAGAACACATGTGCATATGTATGTACATACATATGTACTCTGCACATCTTGCAAACCCCGCTTGTGGTATTTCCGTATTATAACCAACAAGACGTCACGATTCCAGCATAGAATCGAAAACCCACATGAGTCCCACTATATTCTACTTCAGGTTTAATTAATGGGGTAAAGAACACCCAGCCAAGAACAAAGTATTTATAGCAACGATAAACAGCGGAGAATTCCCAGGATGTATCAAGAGTACATACATATATTGTAAAGAATGGAGGCTGGGAAACTGGACAAAGCCTTGGCTACATGTAGTATTGAATTCCATTGGTAGTTGTACTTTTTAAACAGATGCTCGTATTTCCCGGGTTTTGGTCGACATTTTACACCCATATTTTGTCTATTCTTCAACCACCTGCCCCTCGTTTTCAACCCCACGTCGACAGGGAATAATTCCTGGCTTGGCCTTTCTGTTCCACTTTTGTCTTCTTGATCCGTTCTAGTCTAGGAACACTTCCTTCCTAGTCTGTCGTCCACGCCAGCAAATCGTCAGCGATTTAGTCAGCTGATAGGCTATAACGGACTATCGTGAGGGCTATTTAAGATCAGTTGAGGACTTGTGTTTGACTTTCTTTGTTCTCTTTTCACTATCGTTAAAGATATGGCGCGGTTTGAGGGGGTTAGGATCCCCGGGGATCCAAAAGGGACACCGAGGGCCAGTCCGATCATGTATGACTGATATTATCGTGACAACTACAAGCAGGATGATAAACTGACAGATATACAGCCTCTCGCCGTCCCTCCGACTTCGCAGGGCAATTTATAAGAATGATGCCAGTCTTGTCGCTCGCATTCTGAAGAATTCACCTCACCTAATTCATAATCCAGATCACAAATCGAGTACAATCTCTTTGTCCAATTCTAGTCTTCATCTGGCCGCCGAACTCGGCCATCTACCTATTGTCCACCTGTTGGTTTTCTTGGGTCATGAGGTACCAACACCGGCTCTTAATGAACAGAATCAGACGGCATTGATGTTAGCAGCTCGGGCAGGACATGTCGATGTCGTCCATTTCCTAGCAGAGACATACCCCGAAACTATTCCGAAACAGGACAAGAAAGGACGTAATGCTTTGATGGAAGCAGCCGAGAATGGTCATGATACGGCACTTCAGATCCTACTTACATATGTCCCTGGTGGGCCTGAGGAGTCGTTAACTTTTGGCGATGAACAAGGGAATACTGCACTGCATATGGCTACGGCTAATGGGCACACTATGGTTATGCGAACATTGATGGCCGCGGGTGCTGATCCCGACCTACAAAACCACGAATGCTGGAAGCCAATTAATTTCTCGGCTACGGTACAGGTTGAAATTTACCTGCGTAATCTGATTGCTGAAGCGGCGAAACGGAGGACGATGATTCAGCAAAGTAGCCCGTCCAAGGACAATAATGCGTCGGCAAGGACAATGAAGATGCGCTTGATGGGATCAGGCTGAGGGCCATGGGTTTGTCTGTTTGGTTTGTAGTGTTGCATATGGTGCAGACTTGGGACTGAAAGTTGACTTTGTCCGGATATCTGATTTGGGGATGACAAACATTAGAAGTGGCTACTTGATGTCATGATTGATATATAAAGGCATAGACGGAGGCTATCCAGAAAACAAGAACTTGCGTTTTCTGACGCAAGTCGACTACGATCTCGCAACACCAAGGTATGCTCGTCAGTCAAGAAGAATCGACGGTATACTAACATATTCTAGAAAACAGCAAAGACATGTGTCAAAACTGTTGGCACAGTCCCAGTTGTTCATATCCAACATCTAACCCATCGCCTGGTTACCCGAATTACCCACAGCACTACAGTCAATATCTCCCGCCGGGTTGTCCTAGCTTCAGTGCCGGTTCATACCAGTGCAACCAACATATAATGTCTCAATGGCCTCCACCTCCTGGGCCGTGTGCTTCGTGTACTCACTGCCAAGTTCATGCACTCCCGAAGCCACGGTCAACCTATCGGATGACTGAGTGTCCCAGACCGCCGTGGATGAATCCAAGAATGCCGTTCCCACAAACGGAAATTGAACTAGAAAATGACATGAAACTCGGTGCGTTGTTCAAAATGTATGGGGCAGATGCCGACGCAATGAAAAGGTGGAGAATATCACGGATCATTTATGTGAACGAGAGATGGCGCCGGCAAGCAACTTGGGGTGGACCGCAGGATTCTCAACGCACTTTGGAAGAGCTTGGGATTTCTGATCATTCATATTCATATCTGAGATGCATCAATCTGTGGCTGGAAAGAGTTGCCTAGATAACTGTCTGTAGTGATGGCCGTTTTTAATGAACTAGCATGTAAATAATTGGATTCTCGACCACAACGTCATTCAGCTGTTCCTAATACCCCGCCACATGTCTCAAAACCCTATTCATACTATTGATTTTTTGTAAACTAACCCTACCAACTTTTAGTGGTAGTTAGGCCTAAACACACCCATTACAGGCCTGTCAGGGCTAGGATAGGCTATGGTCCAAGTTCTAAGGACTCTATTTTTTCACATTGGGTTTTTTCTTGATCACTTCTCCTCTCCTCGTCCCACGCTACTTCACATCCCGCACCGGCCCTCCGTCAATTCATCCCCGCTCATCGGGTTCCGCTGCCCTCTTTTTCTTCTTCTCTTTTCTTCTTTCTCCGTGTACGTCATCGCTTTAAGTAGCGAGGTCTACCTGTCTTTCCCCCCTGCTTCTTGGTTGTTCTTGTTGTTCGTCGTTGTGGCTCTTAAAACTGGTTGTTTGGTTTTACGATCTACCAATATCGTCGTCAGCCCCGCTTCAATATTACTTTGAAGATAAAACTGCTTTGTTGCTTAGCCTTTACATAGATTTGGTGCCGTTGCTCCTATCCGTCGACTGTGTTCCTCGTTTCGGTCCATTTTTCAGCCTTCTCGACCATTTCGTCATCAACTTCCTACAGCCTCGTTGGTCGTCATTGGTTGTATACCTCTCGCCCAATTGCTTTGCAATATAAAAAAAAAGAACACATCCCTTTTCTCCAACCCAGGAAGGAGAACAAAATCCCCCCAAAAGAAGCATAAGAGAAAAGTAGATTTCTTTTCTGTATTTCGGTCCCATATAACCGGTATCCATCCCCATTTTTTCCTGCAAACATTGAAGATAAGTTTCTGTGTCTTTCACTAGTCATGGCGTCTCTTCAGTTTGCTTACCGGACCCAGAAGACGGTCAATGTCTTTGATGCGGCTCCAGTCTACCAGCAGAATGCGGGGTTTGAAAAGTACAATGACGCTTCCCGCTGCTGTGCTTATTCCAAGTGCGGCCGCTACTTTGCTTGGTCTTCGGGCAAAGATGTCTCTGTTCATGAGGCCCCTTCTGGCAAAGCTCTCTACGTTTTGCCTGTGCCTGTAGTGATTGAGATTTCATTCTCGCCGAAAGGCTCATTTCTCATCACTCTTGAGCGTCCTGGAAAGGATGCGGCTGGCGATGCGGCCAAGAACTTGAAGATTTGGCGCACCGACGATGGTGTTGCTGGCGATGAGAAGAAGCCCGTGGGCACGTTTGTCCAGAAGTCCCACTCGGATTTCAACCTGCAGTACACTGTTGACGAGAAACTGTGTGCCCGCATGGTCAACAACGAGGTGCAGTTCTTTGCGAGCGACACTTTTGGAGCTCCTGTGCACAAGCTGCGTGTTGAGGGTGTCTCGCAGTTTTCTCTTTCTCCCGGCGTCTCGCCATCCATTGCGGTCTTTGTTCCCGAGCGCAAGGTAAGATTATTTTGAAGTTGTGTGTTTTCTCTGTTGTGAAACTGGTTGCTAACTACAGTTCGTTTTCGTTTAGGGCCAACCGGCCGCAGTCAAGGTGTACAACGTGCCCCACTTCAACTCGCCTACTTCCCAGAAGACGTTCTTCAAGGGTGACAAGGTCAAGCTGTCGTGGAACAAGACTGGCAGCAGTATCCTTGCTCTTGCGCAGACTGAGGTGGATAAGACCAACAAGAGTTACTATGGAGAGTCGACTCTGTATCTATTAAGCGCCACTGGTGGGTTTGAGGGTCGTGTTACTTTGGACAAGGAGGGTCCTATTCACCACTTTGACTGGAACCCCAACTCGAAAGATTTTGCTGTTATCTACGGTTTCATGCCTGCCCGCGCCAAGATCTTTAACAGCCGGGCTACTCCGATCCACGAGTTCCCCACTTGCCCCCGTAACGAGATCTTCTTCTCCCCCAACGGTCGTTTTGCTCTTGTTGCTGGTCTGGGCAACTTGGCTGGCCAGATTGATATCTACGACATGGAGCGTGACTACCGCAAGCTGTGCACCATCGAAAGTGGCAACCCCAGTGTTTGCGAGTGGAGTGCTGACAGTCGTTACATCATGACTGCCACCCTTTCACCCCGTCTTCGTGTCGACAATGGTGTCAAGATCTGGCACGTGACTGGTCCTCTTATGTACACTGAGGATATGACTGAGCTTCTCCAGATTGCCTGGAGACCTGTCCCGGCCAAGGAGATTGTTGCTGGTGACCCGGTTAGCAATGTCCCTGCTCCCCACGCTTCGGCTGCCTCTCTCATGGCCACCCGTAAAGCTCCTAGCAAACCCGCTGGCGCTTACCGTCCTCCTGGTGCTCGTGGTATGGCTGCTCCCACTCACTACAAGCGTGAGGATGAAGGTGGCTCTTCGGTTGTGGTCAACAGTGGTCTTAGCTCTGGTGCTGGACAGAATTCTCTGGGTGGATTTGGCCGTCCCCGTCGTGTCATTCCTGGTCTCGAGCTTGCTGAGCCCCGTGTTGTCCCTGGTGCGGAGCCGGCGGATGATGCTGGCGGCAAGAAATCGAAGAGAAAGCGGGCTCGCAAGGGTGGCGCATTCCCTGAGATTGTTACCCCTGAGCCTAACTGTGGTGTTTCCTTGACTTCTCCTGCTAACGGCAACGGTAACGGTAACGCTAATGGTAATGCTCGTAGCCGGTCTCGTAACCCGCCTGCTCGCAACGGTGGCGAGGCAGCTAGCCCGTCTACTGGTGCTGGTGCTGGCGCTCCTACTGACCCTAACACAAAGAAGGTTAGAAGTCTCCAGAAGAAACTTAGGGCTATTGAGGAGCTTGAGATGCGTGTTGCACAGAACGAGAAGCTTGAGGACACACAGATGAAGAAGATTGCGACCAAGGATGCTGTGATGGCCGAGCTCAATGCTCTCGGTCAGTAGGAAGATTCTGGCAATGCTCTAGATCAGCGAGGGGATTCTTGCGATGGTTTAGATCAACAAGAAGATTCTTGCGATGGTCGTAGTAAGCAGGAAAATTGTTGCAATTCGCTTGGTCAGTAGTAGGATTATTGGTTTTGTGTTTTTCTGGGATATGTTCGGATGATTATTGCACTGTTGTGTTTTCTTTTGGCTCTTGTCTTTGTTTGTCTGTTGTATATGTGTTTCGTTTCTCCTTCTCTTGAGCGGAGCGGGGCCGGCTAGGCGTTTAGGTTTAGTTAGGCTGGGTCTCGTCTTTTTGGTGTTTATAGGATGTCCAATTATTTCTCTATAGACTTTTTTTCTTTTCATATTTTCTGATTATGTTCTACTATGTGTATGTGTGTTAGGATGCTTGTTGCAGAGATGCGGCATAGGCATCTTGATCCTTTTCAAGTTGTTCTTGTATCCTTCTTGCTGCCCATCCTTTACATTCCTTTCCATGTTTCTTCCAATCTTTCTTTTGACAGGAAGCTCCACAGTACTCAGCCATCTTACATCTCGAACACTTGAGTAACTTGCCCCCAACACCAAGACCACCGCAAGCCCAGCACCCCTTCTCTATGGTCTTCTTACTTTCCTCTCCCTTCTCAAGACGAGCCCGTTCCATGGCACTATCTATATCCCACGGAGGTTGGTTCGCAGGAAATGTATAAAACGGGGGCAAAGCGACGCGGACTGCGTGACGAGCAAGGTCATTCCATACGGGGATATCTAGGTAAGAAGGAGGGAAGATGGCGGTGTGGCAGGAGCAGAGGGCTGTTGTCTTGGCTCCACCTTTTATTGGAGAGGGTGGTTTTCCGGGAGTATCGGGGAGGAGTTCACAGGTTGGGATGTGTGGTGTGTGTTCGGCGAGACGGGCGGAGTTGAGGAAGTGGGTTCTTGTGAGGGGCCATTGGGTGGGGGTTTCGATGGGGAGATCGATTGGTTGGAGGAGGTTAAGGCGGACGATGTCGTCGGCGGGGAGCTTATCGCGGGTTATTAGGGCGGCGTCGAGGATGGGGAGGTTGGTGGTGGGGTCGAGACGGAGGGCGGAAACTAGGAGGATGCCGACGATGGAGGACGGCGGGAGGATGAATGTGAATAGGCCGGTGGCAGGGCCGGTTAGGCCGAGGGAGGTTAGGTGGGCGAAGAAGAGGTGGTCGCGGAGAGAGGTGAGGGGGG
>LCZG01000079.1:97589-115472 GCA_001483325.1 Huntiella savannae | reverse complement strand
AAAAAAAAAAAAAAAAAAAAAGATACCCTCCTTGACCCGAAAATACTCCACCCGCAAAACTCAGGTGAATCGATTCATACGGCCGCCTTGTCCCCATTATGTCTTGTCTTGCCTTGAACTCACCGGCCGTTCTTTAACCACCACCTTGATATTTTTGTCCAAGGAACTTCCTTCAGGGACCCTCTGATGATGTTTCTAGGTATACACCCCTTCACACCCCCTTTTTCTTTCTTTCTTTTTGTTTCTTAGACATGTTGATACAGCTTGTTCGCTTGTCCGCTTGTCATATGGATACATGGACAATTGTAATCTTTCAAACATCTTTTCGTTTTTTTGGGTGTATTGTCTTGCCCTTGGGAAATGTGCGAGGTTAAGTGGCCTGTGAATCCACAGTAATATCCCTCAAACATACTTGGAATGTATATTCAGGGTCTATGTATGTAGATGCACCAGTCTTTATTCCGACACATCCACACATCATCAAGTCCCACCGCATCGCATCACATCAAATCCCAAGTCCAATAACCAAAACCCCCAAACAAAAAGACCTCCACCAAGACGAAAGCGAGACCCCATGTTCATCCCCATAAACGCCTGCCAAATTCGAACCTGTCCGCCGCTTACTTTTACGAATTGACTGTACAATGTACCCATTCATCCATCCATTCCACACACACACACCACCTAGAATCAGCTCAATCTCGCCAATCCATGTTAAAAAGGACATAAAAAACCCCATGTTTAGAAATCCTCTCCATCGGAACATCCATAACCGTTCCATTTCAATCTCCATCCGGGAAAAAACTAAAGCCTGACCGTTTGTCTGTCCGTTCATGGGGGAGGGCGGGGGTTCGCCTGGGCCACACCCTGAACATTGGTTATTGTATGTACAATACATACATACACACATATATGTATACCTAACCTAACATACTTCCTCACATACATATGTATGTACCCGTCCGTCCGCCCGCCACCATCCTTATTTGGTTCATGACCCGTTACTTTATTACATGTACTCACTCACTCACTCACCCCAAGTACATACAATATATCCCCACGACCGCCTCAGCCAACGCCAACGCCATATTCCCCCCCATCCTCCTCGTGCTCGTGTGTCAGCGGCCTCTTTATCATGCCGTGCTCAGGTGTGCTTTGACAGGGATGATCTCAGGTTGCTCTGTTACTTTGCTTTGCTTTGCTTAGGACAGTGGGTGGTCGGTCAGTCAGTCGGTCGGTCGGGCTTTGTCTTGTGCTCTGTGCTTGTGTTTGTGTCTTGCATTTGGATCTGGGATTTCTTTTTCCTCTACTGGTCTTGCGCTATGTGGGGGATTGTGCGGGGTTATGTGGGTACCTTGTGAATTATGCACGTTGTATACATAATCCATCACGTGATGTCCATTCATGATGTATTTGCGAGTTGTTTTAGGGCGGCGGAGTAAGGCGATGAGTGTAGCTGGTATATCGGGCTGTGTAAACTTATTACTGGAGCATGTACTCACTTTGGGTGCATGTATCAACTAGGCTTTCAGGCTTTGATCTCAAACATGAACCCATAGAATCCTGAGGGAAGCCATTCTTAAACTTGCCTGGTAAACCCCTCAAATGTAGGCAGGTACAAGAACTACAAGGCAAAAGGCAATGGGATTTTAGGCCACCACGGTAATAGTAGAAGCATGATATAATAATCAGCCTCAACCTGTGCGTGTCAGTCTCCAGAAGAATGACACACAGTAGTCATGAAGTCACCGCCGAGCTTTGAAAATCACGGTGGAGCGGGAGATACATCGGGTAAACACCTACCCAAGAGAAGTAAAGTTGTTATCATGCGAGATTCCCTTGGAGTATCAAGGTTGACTACCATTAGCTGATGTATTTTGCATTACCTTTAAAAGAGAGTCCAACCAAGCCGCAACTATCTTTACCTGCTGCCATCTTAGAAATACTTAACCCGAACACGATCAACTACCTACCCACCAAGATGATATTCAAAGGATATTGTAGAATATAGACCTACACAAACTCACCCTATGCCAACATGACATCTATATCAAAATGATGTCACGGAAATCTAACTCGTGTCACAATACTCCATTGCATACCTACTATTAGCAACACTCCCATCCATCTAGATACCATCACCTTTGTGAACGAACACCTTCCTTCCAAGATCCACATCAAAACCGACGTCACCCCAATACATCTCAAAACTCACAATCATTAACTAGAATCTACAATACGTCAAGTCTTAGATTTTGAATGCCCATGGTTTCTGTCCACTCACTCCGTAGCGAATCAAAATGTTCGAGATACGACTTATACAAGGAAACATCAAAACGTCAACTAGTTGTCTCATACATACTTTCACAACAACCCAATACCGTCCCTTTCCCCTACTCTCTCGAAATGAAGGTGATGTTCACTGACTTGACTATCCTATTCCTGCTTCATCTGTATCTCACATATCCAACGAGGATACACCTTCACTATTGCCTGTCAAGAATATATATACTATCACACTGGTTGTTACCAAAAAGATCATGAACCCTTGATAAAGGTTACCGTTGTTCACATACCACACAGATGTTGTTGAGTCATCCCCATCAATCAACATCATAACTGTAGATGTGAAGAACCTTGTGTAACAGAAAGTGTGCGATAAGCTGTCCGTACCTACATACATACATACATACACCAATTGATACCAACGACATAGAAGCAAAGGAACCGAAAAAGTCTATTATCTAGAGAGAGTGTGCCTTATCATACCCCCCCTCCAATCTACCCGCTGAAGCCCGATCCACCAGGCCCATAAACTCTCGTAGCGCAATGAGTAATAACTTCCATAATAAGCCGGGCCCCCATCGCAAAACTCCGCTGTTTACTCTTGACCAACGCCAAGGTAGTCGCCACCTTATACATAAAACTAAGTCTATGTTGCGGCGGCAGAGACCCTGGCTTGAACTCGCCAGACATGATGGCCAACGCAGTAGACACAAAGATTTCCCATCCACCGCCTACATCCGGCATTCCAGTAATATCCTCAGGGAAAGCGCCCTCTACAAAGGTCGTTGTCTCCTCAGATATACCCTTGAAGTAAACACAGGTGAATCCTGGACCCCATAGACCAAAGATTAGTTGGAGCCCGCCTCCGATGGACCGGACTGTTTCTTCCATGGTGGTGTAACCGTGGGCTTCGGCCCATTCACGGGTAATGAAGAGGATGGTGGCATGGGGGATCAGAGAGTCGTAGGTTGCGTTTGCGCCAGATAGAGAAAGAGAGAGAACGCGGTTCTGAGATGCTGGTGTCAATACGCGGTGGGAATAGGCCTCGAAGAAAGGAGTAAGACTCTCTACCGGGAGGAGAGGACCAGTCTAGGAATTGTTAGTCTATATACCGTGGGTCTGCGAGGAAATACGTCATACCTCAAAATGCCAAATCTGGGTCCCCCTATCCGGAACACGTCCCGCCATCTCCCCCATCTCGTTCTGCCCGAACGATCTCCAACATCTAAGATCCACATGCAACGGGGTCGGCCCGTCACTAGCTAAGTCTGTGCAACTTTGTCTCACAATAGATTCTTGACCCGACGGGAGAATAGCATTGAACCAAAGTCTCGTAGAACCGTGTTCCGCACGGTCCAGCAAGGTGTCGTATATAGGCGAGAATACCCGGAAATGGTCCATCATGTGTCCGGCCGATCCAGTCCTCCGGAGCGTCCGGGGGCTAGGACCCGATACGGTCAGACCGCCGGTTAGGATTATATCGGCGACCATTTTGCGATTTGAAAGGTGGGAAGTGATAGTGAGGTCAATCCAACAAATGTAGAACACTGCTCTTCACAACGTGTCTAAGAAATTTCAATCGCGCTGGTAGCTCGCTTCATCCACCAAAAAGGGTGATGATGTTGATATATTATGGAATTTTATGTCAAGTACTACTCACATTTGAAGCTTGCCTACCAAAAAGGGAGCCGCCCCACGCAAAATATCACGTGTGCCAATGAACGCTAGGTCGGGGGTGAAAAACCGGGTAATCCACGGAAAACCCCGCGCGCCATCTATAACCAAGAAGGGTTGCACACCCTAGTTTATGACAGGTGACGTCATTAGTCATAGGACATTCTTATTGGACGTCCTGGACAAACGCGGGGCATTCTTGCGTTTACCTTCCCACTCAGAACTCAACTAAAGAAGTGCGAAAATGTCCAATGACGAAGAAAACGAAACAACTTCAAAGGCCCAAATACTGGAGAATGACCAGAGAGCCGATGGTGGGAGCCGCATGATTACTAGCAAAGCGTTGCCGAAAGTGAGGAAGCCGAGGGTTCGGAAAGAAGATGAAGGTGGTGACGGGAGGAAGGAAGGGGAAAGGAAAGAGAAGGGTTGGTGGAGAAAGGACGGTGGGCGGGGTGGTGATGAAGGGAAGGTTTAGGTGACTTTTGGGGGTGTTGCGAAAGGAGACTTGGGTGATGTTCGTGGTGGAAGTATGAGTTTAGGGGTGACGGTGGCATGGAATGTGGTATCGCGCCAAGAGGCCTAGAAAGCCTCGCTGCCGTTGCGAGAGTGCTACAAGTGGGTCTCCCATCAGACACTCATAGTGTCAGCTCAGTCATTTGTTCTTACAGTTAGTGTACTAGAAAGTATCTGCAGTTCTGTACATACATATATTGAGACAAACATAACTATCGGAGTAGACCACTGTATACGCAGCACCTACGAATCAGAAGCATGGATATATATCTCCATAAATATGTCGTATGCTGAACATCCATTCAGACGAGCCTTTACACAGTCCCTTGATAAGAATCTCCAAGCTGTAAAATAACGTGAGATATATTTCCCCGTCTGCGAGGAAGGAATAGTTCTACCATGGGCCCTCAGTTATCGCCAGACGCCGAGACTCGCCCGGAACACATGGCATTTTGAATGGTGACGTACATGTGCATATATTGATCACTTTCCCAAGACTTGAATAAGGCGCTTTGGCCTATTAAGGAGCCGGCTATGTGCCCCCCTTCTGTGAAGCTTGTTGGAGGAATGTCGTGGGTTGCATCCTAAGTTGCCTAAAATGGAATTGGGTGCCACCTTTATATTCCCCGTAGTCTGAATATCTGTATGTATGTAGATCGTCTGTGAGTAACGATAGCCGTGCGCATGAGAACTCGACATACCTTTATTGAATAGCGTTGTCAAACATTATGTTTTCTCCTCTCATATACATGCTTTACGTTTGATGAAGTCAACAATGCTAAAGGTCATATGGGTAGCCGCAGGCACGCGCGGCCGGGTCAAAGTGTTGGCATTGAAAGACGAAGAAAGAAGGGTATGTCACCTCTAAAAGCTAGACCTCCGCAGATAATTATTGTATAGGTGTTCTACCACTATTTACAGCCAACTAACGAACCGGATCACCAGACAAATCCATATAAGCCTCACGAACTATGCAAGGAAACCATCCATCAAACACTCAAAGTGTTGGCCAAGGATAAACCATGGTGCTCATCCTGCATCTCCATGCTTCTGGATTTGACCATCATTGAAGACTGCCAAGTATGCATATGGAAACTGGGAAAGTCCGAGGGGGATAAGTTCAAGTACGGAATCAAGAAGAACAGCGTCTATGGCCCCGGAACTACCTCGACAGTACCCAGTATAGATCCAAGTTGGTTCTCCTTGGAAGACGACGACATTCGCCAATTTTGCGAGTTTCCCACTCAGCCTTATGGTCAAGATGCTACACAGCCACGCCCGCATTTTGACGAAACAGCCATTAACATTGGAATTGAGAGACTAGGCTTTTCCACTGGTTGTCAAATATGCCTGGAGCTTGTCCGCGCCGTGTTATTCGTGACATACCAACGAAGGAACCATAACACCAAAAGCAAGATTACATCTGTTCAGTATGCCCTTGGGCGGAACCTTGAATGCGTGGCCGCGGGTTCTCTACATATGTTACCTATGTTTCTCCAAGTTCAATGGCTGGAAGAAGACGGGACAAACACCCCGCAGCATAAACGTGGTAGTCAATCTTTCAATGTTCTCCTGGATCAGGAGAAACAACAGTTCTTGGTGCCTAATTCGGCAACTGATCGCTTCAACCCGGGCTTTCTCAAAGCGTTGGTGTATGAAGGGTTTGGGAAGCAAAGTGGTGTTGGCGAGAAGTCCGTGACAGTATTAGACAAGGGTGAGTGTTTTGCCTTCCACTATATTGATATTTTCTAATAACATGTCCACATAGGCTTCCCCGAATCCTTCCGTCTTATCGATGTTTCTAAAGGATGTGTTGTGAAAATTGGAAATAACAGAGTCAAGTACTCAGCCATCAGCTACAGATGGGATGCATGTGATAACAGCGTTCTCACAGAAAACAATGAACCACAGTTTAGTAGGCCCGGCGCGTTGTCCCTAAGGACTATGTCAAAGACACTCCATGATTGCATGACACTAGCCCGACAGCTCGACATTCCCTACATCTGGATTGATCGCTACTGCATCGCCCAGGACAATATCCCCGAGAAGATGGACCAGATCAAAGCCATGGGGCACATCTATGCTAGTTCATGGATGACCATTATTTGTGCACTAACCCAGGATATCCATTCCGGCCTTCCAGGCTACTCACGGGACTTCCCCTCCTCTCTGCCCGAAGACCACCGTAGAACATGCCATGGAACGGCTGACCGTTGGGCGTTATGGACGCACCATAGAAAACCCGACTGGATGACCCGTGCCTGGACAATGCAGGAAGAGTATCTGTCGGCCCGGCGGCTTTACTTGACTGATTGTTCGGTCATGTGGCACATAACTTGTCCAACGGTCATGTTCCATGATGTCATGTCCGGGGTAAACCCACAGCCTGAAACGGATTGTTGTTTAGATATCGTCAAGTCACTACCGGAGATTCTGAAAATCTACGTGGCGAGAGAATTGACGAACCAGGAAGATCGCATTTACGCTGTATCTGGACTTTTGGAAACGCATAATCTAGACCATTTATATGGAATCAGGACACGTGATATTCGCTTTAATCTTTCCTGGTATACAGGCAGAAACTACAACTCCAATGGACCCCGTTATGAGTTTCCTACATGGTCGTGGGCCCATATTCATACAAAACTAGATTGGCCATATCGACCACCGCACAGAGTCCAACCCAAGATTCTACTAATGCACGCCCACACACCCACAAGGAAGCGTATTCGTATGGCGCGCAGTATGGGAATACCCATCAATACCGCCAACAGCCTCAGTCCCAAGCAGATTGCAATCCTCGCACGTATCAGGCCGATTCGAGTAGGAGACCAACTATGTCTTGACGACGGAGATACAAACTGTCCACGTCCTCTACTTCTCCACCTACGTACACACAACAGTCCCCGCGCTCCCACGTACAGCATGGCGATACAGGTAGTCAGACGACCTATAAATACGTCCCGTGTGGACGAAATCCACGCGAAACGCATCGGGATGGCTTGGCACCCTAGGACAGAGGCACTTCCATGGCGCGTGTTGTTTCGTGCTAGACCTATGGCATTTCAAAGTATGACGTCACTGAAGAGCTTCAGGCTTCGAAAGTGGTCAGCCACTCCTAAATGGATGAGCAAGCTCTTCCGACCCCGAAGCCATGCGTCGTTGAAGCCGGCTCGTAGCGTGGAGGACATCTCTCCATCCAAATCCCGGGATAATGGAAATGAACGTATATACCGAGCCGTTTGGAAACCCAAGTGTTCGTCGGTACATGGTGTGAGCAAGCCAACGGGGTATCTTAATAATCCTTCACGATCGAAAACATCCAAAATGGGTATGAAACTGCCGTTGACTCGAGATGGTTTGAGGGAGATGACGGGACATTCGGTCCATAAGGCATTCTTCGGTCGTCGTGTTCGAGTGAATCAGGGGGGATACAAGCTGATAATTTTAAACTGAGTATAGGTGGAAAGATCATGTCGTGCTGTGTAGATGTTGATTTGTTTATTCATGTCAAATATAAGGATTCTCCATATTAAGATGACCTCCGTTATCTGTTTTATTGGCACAGTTCGCCTGTAGGTCTGATACCCCAAGGTGAACGAAAGTGTTTGCGATACAACTAACGAAGACCATAATAAACAATTGGGAACTCTACGAATTACTTTCCCTTGCAAGGATACCTTCTCTTTTTAAACGGGAATTTCCGTGAATTTGTACTACTCCAGACGACTTCAACTTCCGGGGGTTCTACTAGTTATATCTTTGGCTCCACCCGTTCAAAAACCCCAACAGGTGAGTTGCACTAAAAAGATCTCGATATATATATATCCTGTTCAATTATACTTTCTAAGATATTGCCCCTAATATTCGTGCATCTCTAGTTCCCCCACGGCTTTTGTTCCTCCCGAACATTCCACCCCAGCTTCTCCCGGATCCTACCAACCCACTCACCACTACCTTCGCCGTTCCCCACCAACGGGAAAGGATACCGTCCCGCCGATACACTAACATAATCACCCCCCTTCAACTCCGTCCGCTCTCTCCCGTCAAAACTGGCCCATGCACTTGTCCTTCCGTCAAAAGGTACGCCAACCCTCAACACAACGGTATCCGGCAAGATGATAGGCCGGAATGATAGTGCATGAGCACAGATGGCGGTTACCAGCATAACGGGGTTGTCAGGGTGACAGAGGGACCCACCGGCTGCTAGGTTGTAAGCGGTTGACCCTGTAGGTGTGCTGATACAAAGACCGTCGGACAGAATGGTCGTGTAAGGATGGGAATCGCCCATCAGTGTTAATGCGGTCATGGACGAGGTAGGCCCACGGTCTAAAACTAGTTCGTTGAGGATCGTCTTGGTGGTTAACGGTTCATGGGTCTTCTCATGGCGTTGGGATCCTGTCACCTCGTCAACAAGTGATCTCTGATGGCGAGGTATACTAGTGTCGATTGCCCGCATCACAGTACACTCGAAGCGTAAGCGGAGATTAATGAGTACACCAGCTGTTAGCGCGGAAGTGAGTGTCTCCCGATATCCCGTAAAATCAAAGGAAGTCAAAAATCCCAAACTGCCCATCGCAAACGCAATGACCGGGGGTACAACGCCCTGAAAAAGCCATCCCGCATACAGTAGAGTCCCGTCACCTCCAAGGGTAACACACACATCAAAGCTCCCCGGATCCTTCCGACAAAGCCCAAGCGACCATTCCTTGACGCCTTCCTTCGGTTCTCTATCTCCAAGTATCCCCTCCTCCACAAAAACAGTGCATCCTTCTCCTACAAGCCACTCAGCCAGCTCAGCAACGGCCTCGGAGACACCTGAATCCCCGGGCTTTGCGACGACGATTATATTGCGGACGCGCGCTTTAACGCGGATGGAGCCGAGACGACGGGACAGCTCACGGACGTTCCAGACCATGGCAGAGAGTTGAGTCTTTGTGAGTTGGTGGGTAGGTCGAGACATTGTCGCTGCGGTTGCGATGGTAGTAGCGGTGGACGGGGATGGGTCCAGAGATGATGGAGATATCAGTTGGTGGACTATACAGTTCTCGACTGTCGGGGGGATATGTGGGGGGAGTTGAGAAGCGACGTCTTGTAAATTAGTGTCTTTGGCTTCAGAATTGGAATCGCCATTCTTGCGGGTACCAACGTCGTCTTGATGATCATCTTCGGTATCATCCTCTTTATCGTCATGCGACTCCTCGGCTTGGCCTCTACCCACATCACTGCCTCTTCTCCACCAGCCTTTAGGTTTCTTCTCTTTTTCCTGCGTAGCGCCGTCGGTCTCTTCAGTTCTAACTCTAGGCCGACGAACTTTGGGAAGTCTCTGATTGGAAACCGAGAATCTCCTGCGCCCGGTCCCTTGTCGACTCTCCGGGAAGTCAATCTCGAGTAAATCAGAGTCGTCCGATTTTTGCGCATCTTCCTCGGACCGGATTTTTTCTTTACCTTCGTTGCCTGGCATTCTCTAATGATATTGATGATGGTTGAATGTTTGAGTGAATTAAAATGAGGAAATTGAAAAGACCGAAAGCTATCCCTAGTGCCTTGCTTCGGTGTAAGACCACTGACGTCATGCCGTCTGTTATATTAGGGTTGGACCCTACCGCTATCTGCATTCCTAGAAAGTCAGGGCAAAAATGAAAACTTATTAAAAGTATCCCGATGTATGCGGAACAATATATGGGAGACTTAACAAAGAATTTGCCATGAGGGTAAGCAGACTTTCCTGCGAACTATTGAAAATATCATCGCCACGACTTAACAGAGAACCCATGTGCGGGACACTGCATGTAAGCGGGCTGGTTCCATGTGGAATTAGACCGATGGAGTCATGTTGTCGATGAGTATATAATGTGATGTAGAGTCGCAATCATGACTTGATTTTTATTTTCCTGTACCTATACACGCAATCATCACGAAAATGTCTTTCAAAGTTGCTATTATCGGCACCGGCCCTGTTGGTATGTCTTCATCTAATATATGACCCACTTACACTTACACCGGTACCTCATAACTAACACTTCCTTCCAGGCTGCATGCTTGCCCGTCTCCTAACCGAGGCTTCTATACCCTGTACAATCTACGAAGCGGAACCATCTGCGTCATTCCGTCGCCAAGGTGGCTCTCTCGATCTCCACGATGACACTGGCATCCTTGCTCTCCAAGCAGCTGGACTGTTTGAAGAGTTCAAGAAACATGCCCGGTATGATAGCCAGTATCTCGCCATTTGCGACGAGACAACTAAGAAACATTTGGTCTTGGGAGACAGCGCGACTCAGAAGGTGCAGGCGAGATCCGAGACTGACGGGGTTTTACTGCAGAAGATTCTCATTGAGAGTTTGCCTGACCTGAGGGTACGATTCATTGGGGATTCGAGTTAAAGTCTGTGAAAGAGACTCCAGGGGGACGGAAGTTGGTTTTTGCCAACGGCCAGACTGTTTTGGGCTTGAATTATAACCAGCCATAATACACTAAAGCAGAAAGTACAACTCATATTATAATGCCATCTAACTATGTGAATCAATGCACAATAACAGTACGATACCCATCTCTATTCGTCCAAAAGCTACGGCCAAAAAAGGCCCTGTTGACAGGCTGTTGCCTTTTAGCCCGGAGATCCTTCCGTAACGATGCACACTCTGGGGCGATATTATCTTTCTTCCGTCGAAAATATTGGTCTTTGCCGAACGCCGATGACCCTTCTTCGTCGTGTGAGAATTCATTTTCAGTCATCGACTGAGGGTTAGGTTTTGGTTCCGCATGTCCAGATGTCGGGCTGGTCACGTTACCCACGTCACAGACTAGGGGTTCCGAAGTCTCGCTCATTGGAAAGTTCTTGTTGCCATGTTTTGACCTGATAGAACGTCGTTGCTTGCATGTGGCGTGATAACGTAGTTTTCTAGAGCTGTGTTGAAGTCGAAATGCCTTCAATCGCGTCAAACTTTGGAGTGCCAAAGGACGAATATACGCGAGCCTATAAAGTGGTGTTACATCTTGGCATTCTCTCGTTACCATCCCGATACGGCGAGCATGAACTATTCCAACTTCACCACGCCTCGACACCGGACTAAAAGGTTCCAGTAACAGACTTTCCACTTTGAAAACTCCATCTGCGGCCCACCTAATACCGGTGCATACATCAATGAGAAACTCCTGGGTACTACGAGTGTTGTTTTCGATGCCATCAATATTTACATAGCACCCGGTACCCACACGCCGAGGTATCCCGCGGAGAACCATGTGTTTATCGGTAAGCCGGTCGAGCAAACCAGTGGAAACCACCATGCGGCGTATCCGACGAGGTGGCTCGATTTGACAGTGTGCGCCACTTTGAATCTGGGTTCTCGGCGGGAGAGCCGCCGACCAACCTATGTCCCGACATATTTGTTGGGCTATGTATGCCCATGACCAAGTGGGGAATTGAGCGCATGTCTGTACAATAGAGCAAATCTGGTTAGGATCCCTTGCCCAACATAGATAACGCCGGAGGCCATCTGTCGGCATTCCATAGATGTGCTCAATTCCATTCGCTTTCAAAAGGCCAGCGAGAGCGTTGATTCTGTCCCCAGGATATGTCAACTTCCGTTGAGAATATTTGGATATGACATCTTGTAAGTCTCGCTTGATATCCCCACAACATGTTCCATTTGCTTGTACCTCTCCTGTAGCGATTTTATGATAGAACACTGTGGGACAACACACATGCCATAGTACCGACCAATCAGTAAAGTATAGCCGTCGAGTAGAAAGGTATTCCTCCTGAAAGGTCCATCCGCGAGTCGCCCACTCTGGTGTTGGTTCAAGATGCTCAAACCTCCACCAAGATATGGTTGCGTTACCAAGCATTGAATCGACGTGGTAAAACTCACTCGGAAAGTCGCGCGTATACCCAGGAATGCCGGCATGGATATCAGTGGTTAGAGCACAAATCATAGTCAGCCAGGAGGCCGAGTATATGTGTCCCATAGCAGCAATTTGTTCGGCCTTTTCTAAGGCATGGCTCTGAATGATACAGTAGCGGTCAATCCATATATAAGGGATATCCAAATAACGAGCGAGACTCATACAGTCGTAAAGGGTTTTGGACATTGTGCTTAACGACAGGGAGCCCGGGTTTTCAAACTGGGACTCGTTCTCTGATGTCAGGACGTTGGAATCAGTTGGATCCCATCTATAACTGATGGCAGAGTACTTGAGATGGACGTTCCCAACTTTGACAACACATTGCTTATGAACATCAATGAGCCGGAAAGACTCTGGGAAGTCTAGACATGGTTGTTAGTTTTTGAGTTTGCGTTAACAAGTCACCTCTTCTTACCTATGATGTCTGAATGCACAGAGTTGGCCGTACCAACAAGCGACTTTGTGAAGTCTTCTTGCACTTTGGACTTGAGAAAACTGGGATTGAAGCGACTGACATTCAAATAACGACAACCGGGACCAGCTCCTGCCTTGCTAGGAAGCATGTGCATCGATTTGTTTCCGTGGCGGTGGCAACCTCCCTGGGACTCATTCCATTCAATCCATCGAAGAAGTAATCCCATATGAAGACTGTTACCCGTTCCAGGTGGTATCGTGTAACTCCGCCGGTGGATGGAATATTCGAGAAATATTGGTTTCACCTTGGTGTTAGACTTTGTCGTTCGCATCAGGATAGAGAGAATTTCCCTGCCAAGTGCAAAGCACATCGCACAGTCAGGCTGCAGTCCAAGCCGTTTGATAGCAATACTGCTAGTGCTATTAACGGGAGTAGACCATGGAAACAAACCATCCGGGCCGTACACCAGCGGCGTATGGTAAAGCTCTTTCACATGCGCATCCTCGGTACATAGCCAGCTTTCGTCGTCTTCAGATGGCGCTACCTCCGGGACCAAGTCATCAAGATCAACGCCGGGGGGGCGATAGTCAAACCTTGACGACCCTACATCGTATACTTCTTTCCAACAGTCCCAGCAACTCTCGACAATCATAAACTTCCGTATCATTTCCCCACAAGGCTCGCACCAACGTTCTTCTCTCGATATGCGTTTGATGACTCGACGGTTGCGCTCTTTGCACGATTCTCGAGGATCGCCTTCTGTTTTGGTATGAACTGTTTCACTCGGGGACTGTTCAAGTTAGTCGTCTGCTTACTATACTACATGGTTCAGAAGTTGTTTTGATGGGGCTATATCTTACCTCTTCATTTTCATCTTCGAAGATCAGTACCTTATACTGTCGTCCAAACCTATTTGTGATTTCCCGGACTTTCAACATACTTAACTAATTGAATCGTGAAGTTTAGACTAGTACGAATGCTGAAATAAGGGAAATGGTAGACAGAACTCCGATATCATACTCACCATCATAAGTATGGCAACTTAGGCAACACGAGATCCAATCCACAAATGTCAGGCAAGACCCACGCCAGGATGGGAGATGCATCCTCCAAACAATATTCCTCTCATTTTAAGGAGTGATCGTCTATGCATAAGAACAGCGCCGCCTGTGAGGCGATTGGTGTCCAGGGCATAGAGTACTGCTATAGGAGCGCCAGTTTGCCGGTGGTATGGGGGCCCTGCATTTTTGATGATCTGTACTCTTTTTGTGAGGTATACTTCCTGTGGTTTCTCTCATACAAAGTCAATTTAGTACTGGCAGTATCTCCTAGCCCAAAGGGAGTCCTAAAGTTGCCATCAAGCCAAATTTAATAGTAGACAGTGACTTTAGCGTCAGAAAGTTTTCCGAAAGCTGCAGGTTTAAGGGAAGGGCATGGGACTTGGTGATTTCAGTGCAAGTTCCCAAGTCATACGGAAGCTGTCGACATCCTGCATTCTATCCCTGTTCGTGAGAATTGATGCTGGTGTTAGCCTTTGGTGACGTCAGTGCATGGAGTTGACAACCGATAAGTGGGTCTTATTAGTTGGCAATGTTTACATAGATGAGTGATACGCGATGCCCTTCTTGATACTGAATGAATACAACCAAGTTATCTGTTACATATGTACAGTTCCACAGATCGTCTATGCATAAGAATAGCGCCCCCGGTTAAAAAACACATTTAGCCATGTCACCATATTCACTGTTCATACACAAGCATATAATTAGGGAAAGGTTTATGTATTCTATGAAAAACCCAACAACTACTTTATCAATGGTGATGCGGGGTTTACCGCATTTCCAGTGTGACCTTGACTCCCATTACTTCCTTTATTGCCGTGATTTCCCCTGTTTTTGTTTGGATCACTCCCCTTGTTACTCATTGAAACAGCCACTCCGATAGACATGCCAACAAAGAAAAACACAATGGCGATAAAAATCCAGTATCCCTTTCTCCTTCCGCCAACTCCCGTAGAGGGGTTTGTCCAGTACGCTGTACTCTATGGTCTGTTTGGACTTCCTGCGGGATGACCTCGTGCCTGGGCTACTGAGCTGCCTCGTTCGCGGCCGCCGGATAAAACTTGTAATGGGATGGCGGCGGACGTGTTTAATCGTGCAGTGCTATTAACCGATGCAGACCTTAAGACGCCTGTAGCCGAAGTATTGGGACGAGTATGGCGGTCTGATGGTTCATACGGTGGCGGTAGCTCGACATATCCTGTTGTTGACGGGTTGGCACGTACAGCCGCAGACGACGATGATCCGGCGGAGGCGCTTTGGGGCATTGTGTGAAGAGGAAGGCCACGCCCGGGCATGGCAAGGTGGTCTATCTTCCGGGATGCTTCCGCATGTGGGATAGGTGCCGCTTCGATGTGGAGAGAATTTTCAGCGGAAGGATTCCGCTGAAGGGAAGGGGAAGGTGTGTAATCGCTCATAGGATACGCTGCGGAAACAGGAGAATCTGAAGGATGTGGTGGAGAGAGCATGCGAGGGGCTGGTGCCGGAAGAATAGAGTTTGGGACAGGATATTGATGGTTTGAGCTTTGAGATGGAGGAAGAGAGAGCCCGGTGTTGCTGCCGTCAGCTGCGGCGGATAGCGGAGGGATATGTGAAGGGCCAGATGACGATTGATTTGAATAGTCGGTACCAAATCCAATGCCGCCGGTAAAATCTACGGATTTACCTGTAGAAGACGGGTGATGGCCTGTCGTTACCATTGGCAAACCGGTTGATGGGTATCCCTGTATGTCGTTTGTGAAAACAACGTTTGATAAAGACATGCCAACGGCAGCAGCTCCATGTGTTGGCCCAGTATTTGAGTCTCCAGCCATCTCAAAGCCTGTTGTAGATCCATGACCCATTCCCGCAGCAGCTGCACCATGACTTGGTCCTGTATTCGAATCGCCGGCCATCCCAAAATCAGTGGTACCTCCAAAGCCCATATTAGACCCCGAACCCGTTACCCCACCGCTATGACTCGGTCCGATACTTGAGTCCCGCGCTATTTCAAAAGCGCCTGTGCCAAAGTCCGAACCTAGACCACTGTTACTGTCAAAGTTTAAGGAGGGGTTTGACCCGTCCGTTTCGGCCACTCGTGGTTGCCTATCATCGGAGAGTTCGGCGGGGTGACTGTTGATTGTGGAGGACGTATCTGGGAGTTCGATTGGGACGGAATGTGGGTCACTTCTATTTGGTGAAGACATATTGACGTCGTAACAGTTCGTATGCCAGGAATATGTATGATTTTATGTGTAGATGATTATGTAGTGATATGTGGGCTCGGTTTGAAAAACAAATGACTATAAAGTTCTAGGTATGCGTGAAAACGAGTGAATAATGATGCTACAACAATCAAGAGGTCGGTAAACAAAAAACAGGAAAGGCTATAACATTGAGTAGATATGATGGAAGTCAGTGGAGGAACATTTATAGTGAAAAAGACGGACTGGACCGGGTCATTTACAACACCCGGCCTGTGTTTGTTTATAGGCACACCGTTAGGGTTAGGAGATAGTTAGAGTACATATGACGACACAGCTCTGTCTAAAACATATAGTGGTAGTGAGCTACATACAGAGGTAGCAAAATATATTATCGACGAACCGACCATACGGCTTGGTGGTTTGCATGTTTGCATATCGTGTGGTTACAGTAATACGAGTACTACACAAATATCAAATTTCTTGTACAATTGATAAACTGTGATAGATAACTTACACACGAAATATATATTCACACTGAGTGAGATGATTTTAGGCAATAGTGGTATCGAAAACTTAGACAAAAAGACAGACGTAAAACTAATGAAGGAAATAGCTTGAGTGACCTCGACTACAAGGATCACAAAAGATGCAAAATATGTTCATAACTTTAATTTAAGCGATGATAGTAGTATCAAGCTCGGGGATAGAGTAGCAGACCTCACCAAGGGGGGCATGAAGGTTGAAGATTCTGCCGGTCCAGATATGGTTAATGTAGCCAGTGATGTCAAGGTCAAACTGTGACTTGACATCAATACCGTTCTTAATCCCGGGTTCACAAGCAGCGGGAAGGTCACCGTACAGAGTGGGGTGATCGCCGGTGCCCTCAAGAATCAAACCCTGCTCACCAACGGTCTCGAAGTTGTTAGCCAGACGAGAGGCCAGGTTGATACCAGAGTGGATGTGAATGAATTTGAACAAGCTAAGAGAAAGATCAACGTTGACGTCAACGTTGGGGCTGGCAGAGCCGGAAATATGGTCGTGAGCAATCGCTGAGCCACGGTACTCGATGTTGTCCCAGCCAGTTACGCTCGACTGGTTGAATTGGCGGACATCCCAGTGGACCTTGGCATCGGGGATGCGTACGTCAACATCGGTGGCGACGCTGGCACCAACTTCGACATCCAGGTCAATACCGGCAGCAAAGGTAATGTTGGAGCCGAGATCAATGATACCGGGGACGTGGATCAGAGTGTAGTTAAGCGGATTGGCGTTGTACTTGAAGCTGTTGGTGTAGGCGAATTTGGCATCGGCAGTCAGGGAGACTGAAGAGTTCAGGTTGACGTCCATGTCAAAGTACAGCTCTTTAAGCTTCCGGTGGAGGATGGAGTAGTTGATTCTACCGCTGAAGGTAACAATAGTGTGCAACTCTGCAGAGTCGAGAGCGATGGAGGCGTGCTCGTTTGACCAGAAGGTGGTAGAGGGGACCTTGATGTCAAAAGGGACAGGGAAACTGGTACCCATGCTAATACGCTTATCAAAACCACTGGTAGTAATAGGGATACCGGCGAAGTCCATGGACATGCCATGGGCAACATCTTCCATTGTGACGCGGGTAGCATCGACAGAAATGGTGAGCGAAGACTCATCACCAGTGGCAGCAGTGCCGACAGTAGTAAAGAAACCACGCTCCTGGTCAAGGTCACAGTCCTCACCATGGTTGGTGATCAAGGACATAGTCTCATCACTGTTCCAGTCGGCAAGGGCATTCTGATAGGCAGTCTTATCCGAAAAGGTAACAACGACCTTGCCAGAGGGGCAAGTAACAGAGCTAACCTCGGGAATATTC